>CM056744.1:1200000-1654518 GCA_029851415.1 Eretmocerus hayati
CTCTAGCTTACAGTTTCAGCTTTCGATTGACGGGCTACAAAGTACAATTTGATGTGTCTGAGCTGGAGCTATCAGCAGCTGAAGAAGTGTGCCAAAGTTAGACCCCGATGGGGCAACTTTGGTACACTTACAAAATATCTCAATTCTACCTACCGTCCGTCCAAGGGACTTATACTCATTTCTCTCACACAGTTTATAGCCGTATTGACCGCCAGTAGATCCAATAAGATGAGTAAAAAATAGCTGCCATACAGAATTGAACCAAAGTTACTCCATCCTCATGCTTCTTACGTAGAGTGGGGTAACTTTGGTACGATTTTTTGATGGTTTTTTTCCGATTTTTCATTCGTTAAAGTTCCGAATGCTTCAAAATACCCCAATGTAACGAAGGCGTCTTCAATATGGTATATATATGGTCAAAATGTACCGTTATTCATCCGTAGATCGATCCGGAACACTTCTTGCCAGGTGCACTAACTGGACCACTCGCGTATCGCTACTAAATCAGCCTTTTCGGAAAAAGCTTCAATAAACGACTACAATCATCCACACGGGATCTACGGTGGCTTACCACATTGTTTATGCGTGTGTCAAGAGGGGAGAACAGGTTTTAGAGCGATGGAATCATTTACCTTGCCGAATGTAGCTCTGAAAGTCATTTTTCAGGGGTTTACCAAAGTTGCACCCACTGTACCAAAGTTACCCAATTTGACGGCATATAAGGTAAGTGTACCCAACTTGCCCCCATATGCCGATCTCGGGGATGGGCACTCCTTGGCCTCCCGACAATTTTTTTTCACGTTTGTTATGTTGAAATATGAGGAAGTAAGTAGTTTGCGTCGACCCCGAATTATTCCTGCGTTCTCCAGAAAATATAAAGTGATTTTTCTATTTTTCGTGATTACTTAGCTAAGAAAGCACCGAGGGAATTGCGTTCAGTAAAATCGGTGCCAAATTCTTTAAGTTCAACCAATTTTGACGTACCTTAGCGCATTCGATTCCTTGTTTCAAGACCTTCAAAATCCATTTTTTTAGAATTGCAAAATTTGGATATGGAGCTGTTTTATGTGCAAAACACGGAGACGATTTGTAAACAAGGATGCCAACATCGGAGTGTACCTAACATGCCCCCATATGTTTATCTCGAAAGGGCGTGCAGAACGATTTTTTTTACGATTCAGAACGTGTTTAGCACGTCAAAATGGGTCAGAACTAGTGTTTCGAACCACCGAAAAGCTCCAAATGTGCGTGCACGGCGATAAAAACACTTTATCACCGATTTCCATCATTTATTTCGGAAGAATTGCGATAGTTCGGCTCCAATTGATCCAAATTGGACGTAGTTTAATGCATTTTGAAGGTCTTTAAACAAGCTTCAAAATGAGCTAAAGCACGATGGAAATCGTTGGAGTAAACCAAAGTTATTAAGAAAAAGGCTTAATGGGGGCAAGTTGGGTACACACTTTTGTAAACTCTCAAAAATCACTTTTTGGGAGAATTCAAACAGTTTGGCTCCAGTTGATTCAAATTGGATGTACCTTAACTTATTCTGAAGGCCTTGAGACAAGCTTTGAAATGAGCTAAGTACGTTAGAAAATATGGAGATGGGCCAAAGTTATTAAGAAAATGGTTTAATGGGGGCAAGTTGGGTACACTGACCTTAGTACAAAGTCAGGTGCACAATTGCAGAGTATGCAATGAGCTCAATGAACTGAAAGGAATAGACGGGGAATGAAATCGATTTCAAAGTGAGTAGATAGAAACGCGAGACAAAAGAGGCCTTGTCAGCTGAATATTGTTGTCTAGCCAAACTCACTCGAATTATTCACTACCAATATCTTCGTTGGAATAAACGAACCACGAGACTGTTGAACGACTAACAAGTTTTGCGTTAAAAGTTCCTCTCGAGAACGTGTATCCATGAATTTTCGACTTAAATGATAAATTATCTTCCATGAACGTTAGAAAATATATTTCATCGCGGGAGTATAAAAGTTCGAATAAGAATAAAATGAGACGCAATGCCGCCTCATAGCATTATTTTCAAGTAACTATACTGCTGATGTCTTTAATTTTTCCACTGATCAGATCGTCTTTAGCTGTTAAGCGGAAGAAAACATCTTAGCTCAAAACATTGTTACTCGAGTTGCTTGATGAATTATTAACGACATGATAAGTTCAAGGTATAGAGTTCCAGTATTTTATTTTGGTTTGGAGCTCCACACAACGTTAGATGATGGTCAAAATGTTATGAGGCATAATTTGAAAGGAATTCATCTAGTATCCATGGATAGTAATGTGAAGTTGTATTTCAAAGTATTCGTAATTGATCAAGTTATATCGACTGTGGGATCCTGTGAAAAGTATGATTATCAATTTTTATCATCCAGTTGAAATCTAAATATTTTTTCAGAATCTGCAAAATGATAATTGGTAAAAGCCGATTAAGACTTTATCAATAGGAAGTATGGCCTACTGGCCGTTCGAAGTAGACTAGAAAATCGCTCAAATCTGCTCTCTAGTTGTCTCCTAGAACTCCTTAGAGGCAATAATGGGCTCTTAAAATCTTCTCTTTGGAAGTACTTGTCTTGGCAAAAAAAATGCGCCCAAATACACCACAGACGACCGAGTGCAGTCGGAGCTGTGAATTCTCATCTGAAACTTGATGATTCTGTCGATGCCTGCAAGATCATTATTTCAAACAGGAAATTGATAATTCATTTTTATTTTACTCTTTATCTCGGATTTTCCGACATATGTACCTTTATTTCATTGAAGAGACTTCTTGAAAACGAATGTCGGTTACAAGTGATTTATACAGTACCGTCCAAAAGTTCTCGATGGGTCATTCCTCGAGTACCCTGACTTGCAACAGTGATAAGTCGAATCCTATGCGTTGTACGAGAATTTTCAAAAAAGCATCTTGAAGAGAAAAAAAAATATCAACTCCTTCTGGGTTTAGAGGATTTTTATCGAATATTTTGAAGGTCCTCCATGCTGATGAAAAAATAGAAAATCTAGAAAATTTTTACTTTCATTGAGACACCTGCAGTTTTAATGTGAATAAAGATACGGCAATTCCAAAAAAAGCATCTTGTAGAGCGAAAAAAATGCTATGTGTAGCCATTTTTTGATTATTTTTTACGTACCGTGTGTGAGAACGTACGAGCTGTCTAGATGCCCAAAATGACTGTTTATCATCGGAAACGGCACAGAAAACGGTGAAAAACCATGATTTTGGGGATTTGGACAGCTCGCACGTCTTCATACACTGGGCGTAAAATAATCAAAAAATGGCTACACATAGCATTTCTTTTGCTCTACAAGATGCTTTTTTCAGAATTGCCGCATCTTTATTCGCATTAGAACTGTAGGAGTCTCAATAAAAGTGAAAAATTTGTAGATTTTCTACTTTTTTATCAGCGTGTAGGACCTTCAAAATATTCGATAAAAATCATCCAAACCCAGTAATAGTTAGTATTTTTTCTGCTCTTTAAGATGCTTTCTTGAAATTTTTCGTACAACGCATAAAATTCGACTTATCGCTGTTGCAAGACAGAGTAATCGAAGGATGACCCATCGAGAACTTTTGGACGGTACTGTGATATAGTACCGTCCAAAGTTCAAGTGTACGTCAGATATCTGATCTCACGTTTGCGCGTGGGTTCCTCCGCAACAGCGTTCTGTTGTCAAGGGTTAATAGCTTCAATTTGAGTTTATTGGTAGAAGGAGGTTTTATATGGGAAAATTAGGGGACCCATTGAGAAGTCTCCCAAATATACATGAGTTCAACTGAAGTTGATTTCCGTACAATGGTACGGGCAATAGTGAATTTAAATAAGATGTTCTTTCGATTTTCTGTACGGGTCGGAGTTGGGTAACCCGCTCGGCGTAGACTCTGCCATAGTGGCAGAGGAAATTTGAAATCTTCTGAGTGGTACTCTTAATTAGTGAACTCTCGTGAATCCGTCATCTACCGTGCATTATCCGGACGCACTTCATTTTGAACTCCTTGGAAATTTTTTTAGTTAATAGAAATTCGGGCATTATAGAATGATATGCTCATTAGATCCCAAAAATTATGAGGTATATTGGTATCAGCACATTCATTGTACACACGTACTTTCTACTAAGGATCGATTCTATTTATTTCAGTAGCTTCGAGGACGGAGAGTTTCATTGACAAGAATGGTAAAAGCGCTACTACATTCATTTTTAATGAGATAATGGGCACCAACGTTTGCGCTTTTGGGTGTAAGCTTCAGCCCTCTGCGAGTCTAGATGCTATAGCATTTGGTTTAGTTGTCTAGAAAGACTGATTGAGGTATCAATATCTTGAGAATCATATCAATCTTGCGATGGATCTTGCCTGAATTCCAGACTTTTTATCAGGATTTTCATAACAGCCCATATAAACAGTAAAACCAATTTTCCTTTTGGACGATTGGTCACTGGATATTTTGATCCATTGTATCCAATACATAGTAACTGGAGATACCTAAAAATCATACAAAGTATTTGAGATAATTAGTAGAGCAATGAATAAACAGAGATCAAACACAATTTCTGTGGAGAAAATGTTTCGAATGAATATACAATTGATGAATTTGTTGCATTGGAAATCAAAATCAGAAAATAATCCTATCGATACAAAAATGGAATATTTACGAATGATACCAACGTATGTGTACCTTGCTATGCAGATCTTTTCAGGAATACTAGAGGTATTCTTCATAAACAGATGTATAAGAGAGGGTAAAATAGATTTTGCAAGTGAGACATGCACCCACATGATTTCAAATCTGTTGATTTTTTGTAAGGCAAGTATTTTGAAAGACGTAATAACTACATAACTTTGTCGATACGGTTTTCAATAAGTATCTCTTGATCAACAGAGCATGCGCATGGCTGCGTTGGATAGAAAAATTTGGTGGATTTTTCATAGGATAAAGAGGATTTGGGAAAAATATCCTCCTAGTGCAGTAATCTTTCAAAGCGTACATGCTGAAGCCAGCAATGCTGCTCTTTTCTGTAACATTTTCTTGTACACGTTCATAATTACTGTCTCCGGTTTTGGATTACCACCTCTTGCGTGAGTAATTGAGGAGATGAGTATATATATATCAGAAAAATAGAAAAATTCTAAATATAAGGTAAGTGTACCCAACTTGTCCCCATATACCGATCTCAGGAATGGACACTCGGTGACCAAACTGCAATTTTTTCTACGTTTGTTACGTCAGAAAATGAGAGAATGGGTGATTTGGGCTGAGCTCGAATAATTTCTGCTTTTCGTAGGAGCTTTGAAGTGATTTTTGCATATTTTGCTTTTGCACAGCTGAAAAGGAGCGAGGAAAATTTTTGAATGAAATAGGTGTCAACAATTTCTGGCTCGACCAATCTCAACGTTTCTTAGCTTGTTCGATTCCTAGTATCAAAGACCTTCCGAATCCGTTCTTAAAAATTGTAAAATACCGATATGGAGCTACAACTATATGTGCAAAATATGGATATATCGTGGAACATAAAGTTCAACATCAGCAAGTATCCAAAATGCCTCCATATGATTATCTCGGAAGAGCGTGCAGTATGGCTGTCTTATCTATCGGAATATGTTTATTACGTCCAAATAGGTTGGAAATGGCGATTTGGACCAACGAAAAGCTCTAAACTTGGTTGTATCTCGATAAAAACCATTTTTTGCAATTTTCCGATGTTTGGGTGCTTACAAAATTGCAAAAACAGTATTCGCAACTCGTTCATGAGGTTGCCCGCTTCCAAGCGATCATTTCAGGCCGAAAACCAGTCGCTCAGAAGCGAACTACAACCTCATAAACTCGGTGTAAAATCTACTATCATGCACTTCATCGTCAATTTACATTGTTTCAAATTTGGAAAATCTAAAAGATCTTTCCTTGGAGAAATTGCGACAGCTCGGCTTTGGTTGTTCAAAATTGACTTTACAAGAGCTCGTTCTGAAGGTCTTGGAACAAGCTTCAAAATGAAGTAAGGCACATTGGATAATATGAGAATAGGCCAAGACTGTTGATAAAAAAGGGGAGGGGCACGTTGGGTACATTTACCTTACACAGGTGGTTCCGCTGAAAGTGGGATTTTTTGGGGACAAAATCGTCACGATGAGTGATTTGGGTCAAAAAATTATTTCAGCCCCAGGCGAGTTTCGGTGGCTCGTTGCAGTTGATTTTCAATTGTTTGGGCGCGAAGAAAGTATCTAGAGCTACGTAGCTTGAAACTAAAGCCAGACAGGGGGATCCTAAGTTTAAGGGGTTGCCGAGGCGACGGAATGGGCAGAGAAAGAATTGACATTTGAACGCAAGGAATATTCCCACGACTCAACTACTAATCGTAGACTCTTTCCCGCATAGATTTTATCTAATGCAAGCAAATACAACAAAAAAATGTGTTTCACAAAGCCATGTAGCGTGCCAGGGAGGAGGACAACATGGAAACCGAAAGGACAGGAAATTTTGTTTACCATTCTGAAAAGACGTTTATGTGGTGCGCTTGCTTGTGAACTCGAATTTTCGGGTATTGTGCACACATAATTGGGTGCATTTGGGTATCTCAATAACAGCCCCATCGGTTAGAAAGGCTTCGTAGGTGATTGCGAACTCCACCACGCTGATGAGTGTTATGCAAAGAGCTTTGGTGCAAACCTGTCTTCAAAATTTCGGATAGCCGTGCGTGAGCTGAGAACTCATTTGGATTCGCGAAGTAGTCTATTATTTTATTGGGAGCTACACAATTTGAAATGCATAGCTTTACTGTGAGAAATTTGTTGAATTTTCAACCAACATTTCAACCAGTTGGTCAAAAAATTCACGTCGAGTAGAAACTCAGGTTGAGAAACCTTTCGGTGGTGATCGCATCCGGACATTGACCACACCTTCCGGTTTTGACACAATTACGTGACGTAAATAATATTTCGACTCCATCATTATGAAATTGGTAAATGTTAGTCTCCGGATGACATTTTTGGGCCAGGAAAACATGTTCCTTCATATTTTCTTGTAAATGGATAGGAAAAACTATCCGCGGTGGCCACGCCCATCTTTCTTTACGGAGCCTACAACTTATTGTGTGGGATCAGGAAGTTGGCAAACGCAAGACGAGCAGTCACCCATTCGGATACGAATAATCGCAAAAATGTTGCTTAAGGTAGTTGTACACTAAAGCTGAAAATACAGTGAAATCTCCGATCTCACGGACACCTCTGGTCGCATCAAAACTGTTCGCTATCCAGAGGTGTCCGCTAATCAGAGGTTCATTTCTGTGATTATACTTCTGCTGGTCGCAAAAAATTGTCCGTTATTGAGAGGTGACCGCTAATAGGAGGTATCCGTTAAGGGAGATTCCACTGTATACCAGAAAATCGCCAAAGTTGGGGTGGATTTAGTTCAACTGTTAATAAACACCTGTGCAAAATTTCAGAATGATTGACCGTTTTGTTTCGGAGTGGTAGCCATCAAAACCCCGCCACTTTTAACATTGCGTCTATATGGGAGTCAACGTTCCCGCATGAGCGCCATGCTAAAAGTGACGAATTTTGATGACTACCACTCTGAAACAAAACGGTCAATCATTCTGAAATTTTGCACTTTTATGACAGCGCCGTGACCATGGACCTGTGAAATACACTTCACATAAAAAGTTTGATGATTCAAAGTGTGAGACGAGTTGTCGAATACTTGTTATTGTCCAACTTGTATTCTTCAATCCGTCGCTTAGCCCAAATCACCAGAAAATCGGAGAAAAGTTGGAATAACTCGGCCGCGGGAACCTCCTAACCTATCATATATGCACATTTTCATTCCCAACTTTCTCCGATTGTATTGCAATTTGGGCTTAACGAAGAGCAGACGAATCTAAGTTAGATGATGACAAATATTTGTGCGCTCGTCGTTTAGACCGAATCGCAATAGAATCGGAGAAAGTTGGGAATGATTTTTAGCTTGCATGGTGACCGCATCGCCTTAACCTGGATTTTTCTTCCAAAAAGGCTCGGCTGGCTACCACTGACGTTTTTTCCTTCTATATGTTTACAAAAGAAAACATGAAGCAGAAACTTGTTATTTTCATTCAAAAATGTCGTTCGCACATCTCAACCTAAGTATTTTATCTCACGAGTTGCGTATTCCAACCAGTGTGGTTGAAGTTTCGATTCCACCAGTTGGCTGTGTTTTTTTGAATAAATTTCTCACATTGTACCCGTGGGAATTTTTGATTATGCATATGCGTCGAATAGAATTCAAAAGTCGAAGTTCGGTGGCCTACTACAGGGGACAGAGTTGATATTTACACCATTAATCAAGTACTACAAAACACGGGGACGTAGGATAATATCAAAAGCTGTCAATATACTTGCGCACCGATGGAATACAGATTGCTGTGATGTACCTTCTATGCACAGAAACTTGGTGGAACTTGGAACACAGAAAATTCCACTTGTGGCAGAATCACCCTAAGAGAAAGTTTGAACCGCTTACCCCATCTCTTTAACTAATTTCAGCAAAATCTTCATGCAATCGATGGGTGCCGAAGGTATAAATATTTCGTACAACGATCCTCGCAGAGTTTTCGTCTATAATTATCCTTTCAACATCCAAAACAGTATGACCTACTATTTCATCATCATTTGCGAAGAATATTTATTATTATACGCGGTGCTATACTGGATCGCTTGTGATTGCTGGTTTGGGCAGCTCACGACCCATGTATCTTTGCAATTTAAGGTATAGTATATATTTCACGTGTAATGTGTGGGTAATTCCACAGATAATTCGATATTGACAAGGTCTTGAGATAAAGGCTAAGAAATCCATTGGACAGTTCCTCAATCGCTTTCGAATGAAAATATTGGGCGTAAGAATTCAAGATTGGTCCGCAGATCTGGGTCACGGAATTTTCTCAATCTCCGATTGACATGAATTTTAAAAATCACGCAACGAGTTGCTCAATTTTTTGAGAGTCGACTTATTCCAATATTCAAATGAAAAGATAGTAGTTTCTTGAGTGCAGAATCGGTATATCTATTCAAGTTTCTCTCAAAATATCTTCTACTATGTTTTCCTTCATAGAAAGGGATAGAATTAGTTCACTGTCATTGCGTCCAATATGTATACTTTCATGCTTCTTGCTATACCGATTTCTCCTCATGTATGATCATAGAATGAAAAGAATTCGTATGAGTCTCAACGAAATATCTCCCAAAATCACTTCAATTGATTCTAACTTTATTGAACTGATAATCATCCCATCTTCCCATAACGATCCAGGCACTAAGACATGATATGAGTGTCATGTTGAATGATGAAAAATTGAACGAGAATTTCATGAAAAATTTGCTGATCATAGTTGAACGTCATCGAGAACTATTGAAGTAAGTCTGTCATCGAATTACATGATGTTATTCTGGAAGAAATATGATTGACTGATGATAATTTATGATGAATCATACGATGCAGAATATGCGATGCTATAGAAGACTTCTTTAGTTCGATAGCATTGTCTGTTGTGCTCTTATCGAGTTGCAATATGTGCCTCAACCTGTATGAACTTTGTCAGGTAATATACTGATACATATCTCTCTGGATAATGTCTCTTCTCTGTAATTTATGCAGCCCGGTAAGGAAGATGGTCCACCAAACTCCATAAGACTCCACTCACTTCCACAGACCACCAATAGGGAACTGACATCATTTCGGGAAATGTTATAATTTGAGAGTTTGCAGTAAGATAGACATGGGGGAAAAAGTTTGACATTTTCACGACGGCTCTATGGTTTTTAAATCATCATTAAAGTTTTGACAATTTTAATTAGCGTCATCCAATATGGCGGTGGCTGTACATGTGCCACTAAATTCGCCAACTGTTGTGATGTCATTTTTCAACGGAAATTCTCATCTGAATCACAATGCAGATCTTATTTTACTCAAATAATAGAAGTACGCGGTGGAAAAACGCAAGTTTGTCTCAGGACTATCGTGATTCGTGTGAAGAACGCTCTGGAGTCACTCGACTCAAGTGCAGTCGACGCCATATTGAATTGCGCCAATTCAAAAACTGAAAAACTTTAAATTCGAATTGAAATACTTATACTACAGAAAATTTCCAAATTTTGAGATATCCTATCTCTTTCAACGTAAACTTCCATAATATGAGCATTTTGGAAAAATTTTTATGGTCATGTCAGTTCTATCCAACTGATGCCCACTCTTCCCATTGAACTCCACTGACCTCTACTGACTGCACTTGACCGACATCAACGAGCTCCACCGACTACACTTCGATGCCACAGATATTCACTCTGCTCTCTCTTGAGCCTAACCGACCCTCAATCAATAGAATACTTTTTTTCACGTTCAAAATTCTGGTATTTCCACTGATTGTCGCCGAACTGTACCGATCGATCGATCTCAAGCGATCTCAACTGATAGTCCGGTCTTCCTATACTATTCATAGATTATGTCAGGGCAAAAGTGAGTGGTTTTGGAATGACAGATCGAGTAGATATCGAATTCGGAAAGTGTGCTTGAAAGTAGTGGGGGTTTTGTTATTTATTGGAGGTAATCGATGAAAAATATATTTTTTCCGGCGATAGTATCTTAAACGAATATTTTAGGGTTTTTCCTAGCTATTTGTCGCGTACAAAACTCAATAAGAAGAACGATGTTTTTGTAAAATTTTGCTGTGGAAGTTTTAGATTTGCCTCAAAAACTCATGTCCAGGTGTATTTTTCCACCACCAATACGGCCACTTGCCATAACTCGAAAGCGGCCACGGGCAGGTGCTGTGATGATGAATATACGACCGAAAAACTTTTTTTTCGGCATATTGTGACTGAACGGCCATCAGATTCTCTCCTCCGGGTCGAATAAAAAAATTGGCGTTCAGCCGCCCTGATAAAAAAAATAGTCACATGCTCTATTTTGTGGACCTGTGTTATCAAAAGGACTAGAAAGATTCGTGGTATATTACTGCATTGCATTTTTATGGCAGTTGAGTCAACTTTTCGACAAAAATAGACCATAGCCTCGATATCGGTATCCTAAGTTCTGTGCCTGATAGTTTAGCGGTTAGCCCAACACAACGGAATCTTGAACATAGTAGACCAAAACAAATTTTCTATTTTTGAATAATTTCTGGCCAAGAAATGTAAAGTTCTGATATTTTTGTACTATATAATAGACAAGAACAATCATCTGAACCATCGTATCGCTCGAGTGTGAGCCATGAGATATGAATTTTACTTTTCAATGATATAGGCGGAATTGTAAACGAGGGTCGGGGAAATCATCCATTTACATGATTCTCGGACACTCTCATCAACAGCCAAATGAATGAGAATTCCAATAATCCTTTACCTCTATAGTTAACGGCACAAGGACGATACTTCAAGGCAGTATGCTCCCATTTTAGCATTCTCATCGTGACATTCATCCAGATTGTATTCTATTGTGCTTTTGCCGAAAAAATAGCGATCCAGGTAAGGCATGAATATAATAATCGATTGGATGGCTCTATTATCTGATTATAAACTAAAAATTAATTCAGACGGGATCGATCGCTGAAACTGTCTACGATTGCAATTGGGTAGACATGCCTCTCAGATTTAGATATCATATTCTGATGATGATAATAAGAGCTCAAAAGCCATTCCAATGCACGGCATATGGATTTTTTCCACTCAACTACGAAAAGTTGGCAACGGTATTCATTTAAACCCATTACAATACAAAGAAACCACACTTTTGCGCGATAAAAAATATAATCGATTTCCTTTAATAGGTTTTGAAGACATCGGCATCGTACTTCGCAATGCTGAATACTGTGATGGAATAATAAGTTCCATGAGTCGAATGGATTATGGTTGCGATTTTTTCAAATTCATACCTCCGTTGGAAGTTCTCGAGGAAGTTCCACTCCATTTTTTCTGATCCTGTCCTCAGATATTTACCAGAGGTATCTGGGTTACATCTCTTGGTGAGGAAAATGGTACATAATAAAAGTTTTTGACAAATGGATTCAACACATTGAGCTACACAAGTTAAAAGAAATATATAAAACTTCATATTCCCAACTATACTTAGTATTGCTATACAGTTTAATTGGTGTTAGTTATCGTGGAAAACGAATAAAGATCAATGGAGAGTTGAAAATTCTGAATTTTTCATCGTACCATGATATGCCGAATTTCTTTTTCCTGTGAGACGAGATACTTTTATTCCCTCATTTCCCTCAGACTAATTAATACCAAGATTATAAGTATTTGCTTTTTAAGTCTGAGGAGTGGCAAGATAAAACGCATCGACGGTCACATCAAATTTTGGTAATCGTACTCCATCACCCCAACGAAAGTAGTTTCCAGCCGTTTGGAGGAGTTGGAATTATTTTCAAGAGATACGATCAGACCTATTTGATTTATAACGATTGTTTATAACGATTTCTTATAACGATCACCGAGGTGATGATTTTCTTGTATAACTTGTTCAATACACATATTCACCTTCAAGCATAGAATTCAAGGTCACTTTGTAAAGGTGCCGAAGGGAAGTTTTTGAAAGGGAATAAAATACATGAAACGGTTTATTCCGAGGATATTCTTTGACGAGTTTCCGAGAGTGTATTGAAATTTGCTTTCAACAATACACATGAAAATAATAATTATATGGAACTACGATCTCATTTTCTTTTGCAACAGATCGTATCATGAATGCAATGCCACGTTTACCTAGCGAATTCGCGTACAATCCATGAGTCTGGGCGGGTTCGATGAGCTCGTCAATGAGTAAGGAATCGACACCAAATCGTTTGGGGCAAAGTTGTGCCAAAAGCCAGGGGACGGCTTACTAGGGAGTAGCCGTGGCCAATGCCGACTAATACTGCTAGTTTTGCGGCGAATGCGCGCTACTGCGAGAGACCCACCACAGGTGCAAGTAGACAGAAGTAGCCAAGAGTGGCCTCGCTGAGATTTGAAAGAGTAGCATTTGTGGGGCCATGTTCTACTCCAAACTACTTTACCGCCGCTGGAAGATACTTCTGGCTACTGTAGAGCTTGTGTTGCGGATCCAACGAGCGACCAACAGTAGCCAAATAGTAGCACGAATCAGCCACGAGTAATCCATACAGGGTGAGAGTAGTTGAAAGTAGCCGATATTAGCTGGCATTTGCTGGCATCGGAACCCAGCGCAGAACAGCGCTACTCCCTCACCCTGTGAGGACCACTCGTGGTTACTTCGAGCTACCATTTGACTACTGTTGGTCGCTTGTTGGGTCCGCAACGCAAGCTCTACAGTAGCCAGAAGTAGCTCCCAGCGGCGGTTAATTAGTTTAAATTAGAACATGGGCCCACAAATGCTACTGTTTTAAATCTCAGCGAGACCACCTAGGCTACTTCTGTCTACTTGCACCTGTGGTGGGTCTCTCGCAGTAGCGCGCATTTGCCGCAAAACTAGCCGTATTAGCCGGCATTGGCCATGGCTACTCCCTAGTAAGCCGACTCCTGCCAAAAACTAGTTCCTTGTAAGCCAATGAGAGAGCCATTTTTCGCTTTAGCTATATCGTGTGTGTTGACAGTTATGTACTCTGATAAATATAGAAGAAACATTACTTCTGCATCTATTCATTCTTATCCTTTCTTTGATAAAATTTCGAAATGAGTTTGTAGATATAAGTTTATGGTTTGAATGATTCCTTCGAATTCTTGGTTTCGACCGATTACTTTAGGGGTGAAGAAAGTTCGATGGCTTTATGATGACTACAGGCGCATGGTCATGACAGCGGTAAAACAATTACATGAAAACATGAAACATACAAAAATGAAAGAATCAGACAAGTATATGAGGATATCTCTGAAACTTTTGACTTTCGGCCTCAAAAATTGTCACAGCGGTGAATTTCGAGATATACGGGTAGAGCCTATTATTGAGCAAGCACGATGGTTATAGTATGAGGATTGTATGCAATTGGGTGTTAGAATATAGTAACGGAAATCAGTATTGGAATTTACTGAACGCTCCACCAATGGTTTCATCATTTCTCGATGCATTTCTCACAAAATTGCGCCTGTACAGCCCCCGTTCGAACGGATGATACTCGTGGAGCGTCCAAAGTCTCGGTGGGTGGAAATTGATACGATATTTTGGCGGTATTTGTAACATGTTCACAGTGTTGAGAGGTCTGTGGCCGCCCCCCCCCCCACCGCGCACGTGCCTTCGAAAAAGCTGCGCGATTAGACATGTTGTACGCATGTTCTCTTTTTCGCCTTATCCGGTTTTCAGGCTTACCTGTCAAAGCACATAGGTCTACAGGAGCTCAATTTTTTCGTTTTTTCATGGAGAATACGATAAAGATTCTCCGCAGTGTCTTTGGATTACGCTACACGAGCTGTAGCGTCTAAAGCGACTTGGGATTTTTCCCCAAAAATCTGTGACGCTCACATCTACGTGTCATGGCTGAGCACAGTGAGGCACACCCTCCTCCAGTAGAGAAATCATCACTTTGGACCATTAGAAGTCAGTCTCAGAAGTTACAGAACCTGATCAGAAACGCTCCACTCACGAGAGCCAGCCAAATTTCAAGAGTCTGACGCTGTGACACGTAAATTCCTCGTTTTTCGGGTGTTTTCTCGCACATGATTGACTCTAGTATCTCCCCACATCCACCAATCAAACTCCAACTTGTTGACCACTCTCAGGACATTCAAACGAAGATAGTTTGACAGGTTAGGCCTGAAGAAACTTTCTACAACCAGTTTCGCTGAGCTGTGACAGCAAATGTCAAAAGTTTCAGAGATATCCTCATATAATACATTGGAGGATTCAAAGACGTTTCTTGAATTGAAAGAGTACAATAGAACATATGTATATTCAGTTCAATAATATGTCTAAAATCTTCAATTTGACGATGGTTAATCATCAATAAAAGATTTGGAAATAATTGGAAAGTATAAGAGATATATCGCTCACTGTAGTCAACAATGGAATTTTGGTCTACAGATCAATCTATAGAGACCATTCATCATAGATCATTCTTCTCCGAGCGCCGCCGTGTCCTCGCACACCGCCCATTTCTTTTCCAAACGATTTCTGTCGGTGATAAACCATACTCACTTCGGCAAAGTTCCTTGATATGATTCATGAAAGCGTTTTTTAAAAATTCTTCTTACTCTTACTTATTTCAGTTGTTTACTGGGAAACATCAAGATATTTGTTTTTCTGACCCAAAAGTGTCACCCAGGGACCACCGTCTGTCAATCTCATGGCTCCTGTTTTATTTCTCAAGAAGACTCGTCACCTACATGTTACCGGTCGCTATATAACTTATTCAAAACATTAGCGCTCAATGTTTTGAGAAATAGTATATTTCCGTACTGAGCGCGGTAGCCCATTTTGGGTGCGGATACAGTTTTTCATTACGAGACCCCTAAAATCCTATTCGAGATGTCCGCCGACTCCAGCGCCAACTTCCACGTATCAAAGTGGTACGAGTGGTCGATTTTTGAAGCTCTTATACCCCTAGTATATATAGCACCACCATCGATATAGGTATACTTATGCATTAGGGGTATAAGAGCTTCAACACATGATCCGCTAGGTGCGCTACAGTCGGGGGACACCTCGAATTCAAACGCGGCATACCTTTTAGGTTGGAGTAATGAAAAATAAATTAACGAGCCACGAGATTATTGAAGAATCACCAAGGTCTGAGTCGTGAGTTTCATTCGAAACCGTGGAGTAGACATAAATTATACTTAATAATAAAAAAAAAAAAGACATAAATTATAAATTTCTTATAGACGATAGGAAGTATAATTTATTTGGGAAGAACTTTAAACAAGATCAGAAAGATACGAATGACCAACATGTGGATTCGGTTCCCATGTAATTATTGAGCCGGTGTCTTTCAATTTCTCCGCCGCAGTTGGTTTGTCTTTAGCCATTCATCGGAATAATAAATTCAGCTCGAAACATTGTTACTAGAGCTGCTCGATGAATTAATTATCAACGAGATGCTAAGCTCAACGTATAAACTTCCTGGTTTTTATTTTAGTCTGGACGAATGAGATCTACAACACTTTGAACGGTGGTAAGATGAATTTTACGAGGAATAAATATTCTTATTGAGGTTATCAATATATCCCCACATCGCAGTTTGACACGACAAAAATTTTAGAGCTCTTATTCTATTTTAGAATTCTGACGGAGTTCGATTATTATCGATATCTTGGATTGAGGTGCCCGTGACTGATGGGACTTGCTGGATTCTCTTGAATTTCGTCAAGTTTCGACTGAGTTCAAAAACTAGGAAGCTTATAATGGGTTACGTCAAGTACAGATGATTCAATTAGGTTGACAATAGGTTTATTCGATTATGTCGCTCACAGCGCTCACAGTGCTCAGAGCACTCTCAACGCTTTCTAATCGAATGCTCGTTCGGATTAAAAGTGTTGAAAGCGCTTTCGTCTCCTCTCAATCGGAATCCGTTCCTTCCAAACGGCCAGGGATACTAAGGTTGGAATAGCCGAACCACCTGAACCGGGGCGACGCTGGGTAGAAGGAACGGAATTATAGCGAAAGTGGACGAAAGCGCTTTCAACACTTTTAATCCGAACGAGCATTCGATTAGAAAGTGTTGAGAGTGCTTTGAGCACTGTGAGCGCTGTGAGCGACATAATCGAATAAACCTATTATCATTCCTCACAAGATCAATTTTTTATCAAATGTAGAAACCTAGGACTCAAGGCAGTGTATATAAGAGACATGACCCAAACTTCAGATACTCGTCGAAAATACCTTCGGTCCTCCACTTTGTATTTGATTTTATACAATAATCATTCCTGGAATGAGTGATTGGGCAATTGCTTCTGAGAAACAGGGTTACGATCCAACCATTGACTTTTGGATCACATTAAGGTAGAAAATTTGAGATATTAAGGAAATTTAGATGAATAATGAAATTTTTAAACACGCATACTTTTATATCGGATATTCAAATACAATCGTTTTAAGTAGTCAAGAGGTTACGATTGAAATCAGATTCAAACCGTCGGGGCAGACGAGCTGGAAAAAAAACACGTCGATGGCTCAGAGTAAGAAAAAACTATCTGAAATCGTAAGACTTGAAAGGAACTATCCAAAAATGTCTGTAGAAGGAACTATCTGGAATTGTTTACTTGGAAGGAACTATCTGAATTTGTCTGATTTAAAAGAAACTATCTGAAAATGTCCGTTTGAGAAAGGAACTATCTATAAATTTTTGGCTGAAAGGAACTATCTAGAATCGTAAGAGTTGAAAGGAACTATCTGAATTTGTCTGGTTGAAAAGGAACTATCTGAAAATGTCTGGTTTGAAAAGAATTATTCGTGAATTTTCGGTTGAAAATTCTCAGATAGTTCCTTTTGACCAAAAATTCACAGATAGTTCCTATTCAACCAGACATTTTCAGATAGTTTCTTTTAAATCAGACGAATTTAGATAGTTCTTTTCTTAAACAAACATTTTCAGAAAGTTCCTTCTAAATCAGACGGATTCAGATAGTTCCTTTCAACTCTTACGATTCTGGATAGTTCCTTTTAACCAAAAATTTATAGATAGTTCCTTCCTAAAACAGACATTTTCAGATAGTTTCTTTTAAATCAGACAAATCCAGATAGTTCCCTTCAACTCTTACGATTTCAGATAGTTCCTTTCAGCCAAATATTTATAGATAGTTCTTTTTACAGACACTTTTAGATAGTTCCTTTCAAGTCTTACGATTTTCGATAGTTCCTTTTTACTCTGAGCCATCGACGTGTTAGAATGAAGAATCCGGTCCTTCTCCCAAGTAATCTAGCTCCTACGAGAAAATTGATAACCAACTTCCATTAGTAGTCTTTAGCTACCACAATTTGTATAGTATGAGAAAGACCATAAGTTGTGCTTGAATGTAACGAGCCAATTAGTGACAATTGATGAATAATAAACCATTCATTCATTTTTATTCGAAAACGTCCAGAAACCTTGGAGGTATCGTGACGTATCTGGTAGCGAGCATCTAAAATGGACGTTCTTACGTTGTACCAACGTGTAGGACACGAGACGAGCGAGATTTCTGACTAATTTTTGAATGTTGCATGGTTGCAAATGCAATTTTTTAGAAACGTCACTAGTTGATGGTTTTATTCCGCAGAATCAAGCGCTAATATCAGACAAGGCCGAGGACAAGGCTCATTATGGGGTGAAATTATGAGTCATTTAACCCTCTTCAGAACACAGAAAAGTTCATCTTTTTGTTAGTTTGCAATATCTTGGGTATATATCTCGATACTTTTTAAAGTTTTCAACTCATTTTTTTGTACAGGTCTTTATGGGACACGCTTGATTAAAAAATCGCTAGGTCGTGGTTGGATTGCGGATTGGACCATTTTGAAGGTTCCTGCAAATCTGACTCGTCGGAGGCATTTTCATGTTCTTTGATATAGAATTTGAGTAGAATTACGTTTTTTGAGTTCTTACGTTTTTTTTTCGCTTTTCATGCTCAGCAGTCTTCGAAGGTATGTACGGCTTCTTATTGTATTAGAAATTAGCCATAGTAACCTCAATATTGAGTGTCGTATTAGATTCAAATTGACGTCACAAAAAGCACTGCCATGTACATATACGGGTGATTCCGCCGAAAGTCCCCCCAGGTTTCTGCGTCTTGGAATTATGTGCATTATATAGCAATCTTCTGAGGTATTTTCTATTCGAGTTTCCATTGGTGCGCAACTAAAACGGGGAAAGCCGTGGAAATATTATTTGAGGCGAAATGTCATGACATTTGCAAATCCGTCCCTATTCATTCTGATGTCATCCGCGAGGTCCCCTGCAACACCATCAAAAATGAAAATTTTTTTTTTCTTTAGTAGGGATATGCATCAAACTGACATATTTTTATCTGGCTTCAATTTCAAGAAAATACGTATCTCTAGATATTTTTTTTGTGATCAAACGCTGAACAAATATCTGCCACGAGACACCGAAACTCGCTCCTCGTGATGACGATATCGGCCCCAAACTTTGGCCCAAAGAATTCAACTTTCGGCGGAATCAACCATACATACACATATCCCACCGCCGCGCTGCAGAGTAAACATTTCGCGTTCGCTGATACGATCCACCCAACATATACATATATTTATTAGTTTTGTTTTGGGAATACCTTGTAACTATGTATGTTGAAGAGAGACGAAACATATATATATATATATATATATATATATATATATTATCCATGTTACAACAACCCGGCATAACATACTTAAGTCATCCGAGAAATAGAAAGAGATAGAAAGAATGAAGATATATGTAGGCCGCCGGCGGACCGCGTGTTTGTGTTTCTTCTCTCCTTGTCTATCTCATATAGAATCGCATATGATGGCATAGCAGCAACAGCAGCAGCTCTCTCTCTTATTTTCATCTGGTCTTTTATGCTGGGGCTCTCGCTCGCAGCGCACGTCCTCTACTTCCGCTCCGCTTTGGCGTGCGCGGATCGGCTCCTCGGCGAGGTGGCCGGCGATCCCCTGCCCTCGCCGTCCACAATTTCCAGAAGAAGTTATCCACGTCGAACTAACCTCAAAGTTTAAAATCAGTACGAAAATCATCTACACGGAGCGGATACCCACATCGTCGGCGACCCTCGCCCAACCTAACCTATATTTTACTAGACAGCCTGCCTCTGCTCGCGCATCTTCTACAAGACAGTAGGTATAACACGAGATATCCAGAGTATAACTCTTTAGGATTTTCATCATATTATTACCTTCTTGATTGTCGACTTGAAGTACCAAGCAGTAGTGAAGCAACGTCACGTGGTGACTTGTGAGCGAGTAAATAATAGAGAGTTGTTATAGCGGCCCTTGGCCTGCGCCGCGTTGTATTGTAAACATCGTCAGCGCATCGGTCACGTTATTGTTGTGATTGCAAAGTTGTCTATATTTTGTGTGCTCCTGGTGCGAGGCTCGCACGTGCTGTCCTTTTTTTTTTGTTGATAAATCAAATCCAGAGGACGACGACGTGACGAGCTATGGCGGCGTACACTAGGACTCAAGAAAGCGACGCGTGGGCTTTGCTTGCCCTTAAATCAGCCCCGGCTAGCCCATCAAAAATGCAGTGGAACCTGGAGTCAAAAGGTGCCCCCATAGCCCGCCTCGAGGGCAGGGAGTTTGAATACATGGTCCGTCAGAGGCGGATCACCATCGGACGTAATAGCAGTAAGGGCGAGGTTGACGTCAACATGGGCCACTCCAGCTTTATATCCAGGAGGCACCTGGAGATCTACTTTGATCATCCTTACTTTTTCATGACCTGCAATGGAAAGAATGGTGTGTTCATCGATGGCATCTTCCAGCGCAAGGGTGCTGCTGCCTTTCAATTGCCAAAGACGTAAGTTGTTCCTACCTTATTTCCCTCAAATTCATTATTTTGTGCTCCTGAGGCTTGAAATCATGACTGGTTCCCTCATATGAACTACTAGAAGCAGATTATGAGTTGATCCAAATTTTGGTGTTCATGAGAGTCATCTGTAGACAATGTACGGGATCATAGTTGGAATTTCCCAAACAGATCCTGTGTGAGATCATTTGAATAGCAACATTCTTGATTATTTCATTACTCCATGAATTATCCAATCAAAATGTGGCTCTTAACAATCTAAATCCAGAAATTATGCAACAGATTGAGCCAGTTTCACAAGCCAATTCAATGATTGATTTTTGTTCAAAGTCTAATTCTACTCTTTTACTTTGAGGTGATTTGGTACATTATAGAATGAACCAGTTTACAAATGACTCACCAATAATATTATTGTTTGTATAAACACAGTTAATGTAAACATCATCCCAAACAATAATATTATCATGGACTATTGTTGTGGTTCAAATGTTTTTGAATTCATTCGCTTCAAATTCCTTCTATTTTAATGCATCATCATTCATGTGATATGATTTTGTGGAATTTTGATGATGTAATCTGTCTGATGGATTGATGATACTTATTTGAAACAAATGTTGATGAGAGATCATCTCATTGCATCTCTCATGCTCTTTCATTTGTGAAAGTGAATCTTGCAATCAAAGAAAGATTCTGTGTTGTTTTTGACTCAAATTTGTGATTTTTTGAAGCATCGAATTGCATTCCTCTGAAACATTTGAAGAATGTCACAAATTTGAGGTTAGACCCCAAGCTTAACATCTCATTTCTATTGTTTCTACATTTTTTTGTTCTTTCATTTTTTTTATTGAAGTATTCCATCTACTACTCCTGAATTTGATGCTCAGGAACTCTAATTCATCTCACCATATTATTTTTATCCAATCTTTATGTAAACTATCAGCCTGGAAAAGTTGGACAGTAAAAATACATCAATTACATTCATTCAAAATTGTAACTGGGGAATAGTTCTAATTGTTTTGCAGAAATAATGCATCCATCTATCTGTCTATTTAGTCATGTGGAGAGATATTGAGTTAATTTGATGTATATGTCAGTGGCAGCTATTTGAACTCATCATCATTTTCAGGTGCACATTCAGATTTCCAAGTACAAATATTAGGCTTGTATTCCAGTCCTTGATAGATGAGCAAGAACAGAGCAACTTGAGAGTGCCCTCACCTCCAAAACAAAGAGGACCGTTGCCTCCCTTGCGTATAAATATTCCTGATACTCATTACAATAGCCCCATTCCTTCTCCTACGGGAACCATTAGTGCTGCAAATTCATGTCCAGCAAGTCCACGTTCTGGTCATGGTAGAAGAAACATATCCGCAGACCTGCAAATGGTTGCTGTTTATGCAGCTCAGGTTGCAACTGACCCTCAAATACCTACAATAGAAAGGCACGATGTCATGCAAAACCCTGGCAGACACATCAGTCCTGAACCACGATACAGAAGTGGTGAAGGTGGTGGAGGAGGTGGAGGAGGAGGCAGCGGTGGAAGTAGTACTACCAGTGGTATGTATCACATCATATAATTTCGCTGAGTTTTTTTGTGGAGAATTTCGTCAATTTAATACTTTGATTTCAGCTAACGGAAATGTTGCTGCACCACAGTATAGTCCGCCAAAAGATGATTCCAAACCTCCTTACTCATATGCTCAACTCATTGTGCAAGCTATTGCTTCTGCACCAGATAAGCAGCTCACTTTATCAGGGATTTATTCTTACATAACAAAGAATTATCCTTACTATAGAACAGCCGACAAAGGTTGGCAGAATTCAATTAGACATAACCTATCATTAAATAGATACTTCATCAAAGTGCCCAGAAGTCAGGAAGAACCTGGAAAGGGATCCTTCTGGAGGATAGACCCACAATCGGAAGCTAAGTTGATAGAGCAAGCTTTCAGACGAAGACGACAGCGTGGTGTGCCGTGTTTCCGTGCTCCATTCGGTTTATCATCAAGGTACAAACTGTTTTTGTTTATCTTTCAATTACTCTGCATGCCATACTTTTTTATCGCGTCATCTACTTCTATTTTGAGACACACTCCCGTTTTGATGAGAATCCTTCCCAACTTGGATGCCCATCTGTTTCATTTTTATGAAGTGTTTATTGTCAAATAGTCAACGATTCAAAGAACTAATTATGTAGCATTGGATATCCATGGCTTGTTTTGATGATGTTCTGATGTCTAATAGTAATACTCAGTAAGGCCAATATTCCCTGGGAATTATCGAGGTATTTTTTGGAATTAGAGCGATATCAAAAGATCTAAGTTCTATTACTGTTTTAACTCCCATTCGGACGGAATATCTTCTATTCAATACCTTGAAAATCTCCACTGTACTTCAATGGACTTCACTGCTTCGTTTGAAACATGCTCCGTTTTCTTCACTTCAGTCTGAAACTTTTTTTCTCTGTTGTAATAGGAGCGCACCAGCATCCCCGTCTCATGTTGGAATTAGTGGTTTGATGACACCCGAATGCTTGAGTAGAGAAGGATCTCCAGGAGCAGAGTCATATCCAGATAGTTCTGTACCTTCTCCTGCGGGACAATTGAGCAGTCAGTCAGCTCCTGGATCACCTGGTCATCCTTATGTATCATCGTCGCATAAGCCTCGTCCAGTGCAGCAAGTTTCTGTTGTTACCAATGGTGTGAATAATGACCCTAGCAGAGAAGGTTAGTCGTCTTGATTGCTCGTCCATCAGTCTTGAAATTCTAATCAAATGGAAATTTTCGATTCAAATGGCTTTTCTAACTTCTGTATTAACGTGAAATTCATTGAAATCGTTATGTTCTTGTCACTATTTCCCACTGTTGATGTACTGATGGATGCTAATACTATGTTTCTAAATGCAGCTTGAACTTACTCCCACACTAGAATTTCCAGACCTTTCAAGAAACTGATGCCATTTTATCAAACTAAAGACAAAAATGATTGAGAGAAAACTTTTGTTCTTGTAGAAAAGTACATGATACCCGGAAATTTGGATGATCATGCTCCGTCGCCTGTTGGTCAATACAGTCCAGCACCTGTCATTGTACAAACGGGTTATACTTACAGGTTTGTGATGAACTGTCTCCTCTGTTTGCTATATGTTTGAGAAAATGGCGACATTTGATTTTAATCTTCTTGGAGAAACTTTAACGTGTCTTCGAATATTTCAGTGGAAGCTATGTTGCTCCTGACGCAGGCGTTGGGGTGAACAAGCGAGCTCACGAGGAACCAGATAGTTCACCAGGCTCTCCAGCACCATTGGCCATCGTCGAAAGTCCCGAGCCTTCTGATCAATCTCTTCAGCCAAAGCGTCAACGAGTAAATGAAGCCGACGATCAATGAATGTTCGCCAACAGCGTTCGTTAGCTATTTGAGAAATCTTGATTTCCCTTTTATAAATAGTGGTTAGTGTCGTTTTATTGTGTCGATCATTGAGATTGTTGAATATTCTAGCTGCGTATTTTTCTTTGTTTCACGAGCTAAAGTGACGTGATGAGGTATCAACTTTGATCATGACCTTGAAAAGTGAAGAACAGTGTTATAAATTTAGAGTAGCTCCTTCATTTCGGAAACTGCTAATTTATGTTCAATTGACTCACACCTTCGCGCAAGACGATCTATTTTTATTTTTACCAGTGAGACTTGACTCCAACTCGACGAACAGGAACTGTTCCCTAAATATTCATCTCGAGTTGATGGTGAAAGAAGAAGGGTAAACGGTCGGAAAATGACGAAATATGTTCATATTTATTTGGAAATTAGAATTGGAGAAATTTTTCTTGCTTGAAAAGCATTTTTTCAAATGTTAGCAATTTCTATCTGATAACTGCAATTAATAGACAGGTAATCTTACTAAACTAGTGTATAATAGTTTTTTCAATTGATGAAATTGGTACTCGATTGACTTTATATCACGTCACTTATTTCTCTTCTACCCAGAGAAAATTTTATGTGAATGAGAATGAGAATCGCCATTTTTTCTTTAGTTAGTGAGAATCAAACCGATAGTATTGAGTAACTTTTGGTTGAAAAATATTTCACTTTGGAATTTTATTGGCCAATCTATTCATAATGTGCCTGTACGAGAAAAGAAATGTTGAATGAGAATATAGCAATGATTATCTACTTACAAATATTTTTATTGGTAAAATATTCGCTGGTATGCATGAAATTGGCTCTGAGGAAAAAGTTCTTATGAATGGTGGTAGTCTCGCAGTTTTTCATTAAAATTATGGTACTCATTGATTGACTTGTTTATTTGAAAATGAAAGAGAGCAGCCAGCTTGAGGATGAAATATGTATATGAAGATTATTATTGTGACATTTTATCAACTTGATGCAGCTAATTTTTAGCAATGCTACACATTTAGAAACAGAAATGTCATACATTGAACGAAATATCGTAGACAAACGTAATATCAACTGAAACGAGACATGTATCAACTTAGCAATAATACTTCTCACTAAACGCTTCAAAAATAATTGAATAATCTCACGTTGTTATCCTAGCAGTAAATTTTTGGTGTTACTACATTTGGAAAACTCATTCACTCATGTTTGTTCACGTTCTGAAATAGTCGCATTACAATTAGGGTTCAACTAAACATCAAGCAAATACCTTTAGTTCCTGCTCTGTCGTTACTTGAAAATCTTGAATTTATCGACATTGTAAGAATCGAACATTTTGACTCACCGATAAAAAAAGGTTGAGTCAAGTATACATACATACGCGAAATAACTAGAGAAAATGAGTGAGTGGAAGATTATGAAAGAATAAAAGAAGAGGAATGGATGGTACCAGAATTGAAACGAGCATATTATATTAAAGAAAAGTGATATTGATTAGATTTATTGTTTGAGTACGATACGTCAATCAGGATCATCCCAATCTCGAGCCTGAGCTTATTTTTTGCACCAAAGTTCCCAATGACCTTGTTCCAACAAATTCACTGGAAGGATAGGTGTACTATATGCATATAATTCTAAAATTGTACACATTAGCATTATACGACTCCGCTTAAAAAAAAATACAAGAATATATATCTATATTATATACGTATATATATATTTATTAGAATTATGTTGAATTTGAGATTGAAGTTTTCAATGGAATTTCTTCGTATAGTACTTTGAACGCCGGCATGCGGTAACTTGCATTAGGATTTGTAAAAGTTGAAAATAAAATGAGCCAGACATTGAATCAAAACATGAATCTTATTTTGTATTATTTTCATCTGCTCAAGAATTGCTCACTTTTTTGCATGGTACTATCATGAATTTTTTTAAATGATTTCACACGCTTGTGGAGTTACTCTTTTACTGTGGATCGGAGTTAGGAAATCTCGTCTTAATGTGTGAAACGTGTCCCATCCATCTTTACCAAAACGCGAGAATATTTTTTCATTCGTGTAAGCCGGAGTAACTTGAACATCTCGTATTCTCTATGAATATTTTCATGATGTACTTTCAATTTTTGTCTAATCAAAATAAAATGATTAATTTACAAATGAAGAGTTCGCGCATGACGTGGATATTCAAAGCAAGTAATGATGAACGACGGGAACAGAAAAAATCGTGAATCGTCAACAGCTCCTATTCTTCGATCAAGACGCTTTTTGGATGACGTTCATTTGAAATTCAAAGCAATGAAATGATGAGACAAAAGTTGGTGATGAAAAATGTTCAATATAGCAAGAATTCAATTTTGAAAGATGAAAGATTCCCCGCTTACTTGACAAAATTAGTCCAAACATCGAGCCAAACATCGTTGGTTTGGTAATGGACAGTATCTATACAATGTGAAAGGATCTTTTTGTTTATTTCTTTGAAACAATGAAACAATGATCTTTTTTTTTTTAATTTTTTTCATGACTTCCTTGAAACGGAGGTTCAAAATCCATAAATCCCTCCTGGAGAGTTAGAATTAATTTGGCCTGCCACCTTTAGTATTTTATCCGGATGGATTCGATTTATTAGAAATTGGTATACCCTGAATCTCCGAGTGACTTGTACCTGGATCATTTTATTATTTAAACTTTCATTTTCCTTACATTTAAACTTTCAAGAACTGGGAATGAATTTGTACTCAAATGATGCATCTGCAATGATTGAACCAGAGTGAATTGATCTCGATTTTAATGATTACATGATTGTGAGTGCAATGATTACGAATAGATTCCTAATATTCCTGGCAAAAGGAGAATATTAATTGAAACACTGAGTTAGAGGAAATTCAAAAATCCTAGGCATTTTTCCATTGAAACAAAAAAAATTCAAATCTCAAGAAAAATGACGCGATGTGATATCTCTGCTAAACTGAGCTATCTAAATCAGGAAAACTTGGTCAATGTTAGCCGGAGCTGATTTGAATCAAATTATGGAGTGATTAATTTTATTTCTTGAAATTATTCATTTCATTCTTCAAGATAATTCATTTTATTCCTTAGAATGACTCATTTTATTTCTTAAAATTATTCATTTCATCCCTTGAAATGATTCATTTTAGACCTTCAAATTATTCATTTTAGCCATAAAAAGTCCTTTATTGACCCGCAAAAAATCCGGTAGACACCCCGATGGCAGTTCAACGGTGGAAAATAACGGAGACTTTTCTTTTCGGAAATTCATAATCGGATAGATTGCCTATCTGAAAACATTTCTTATCGGAACATTTTTTTCCGGCAAATTTACCTTTCAGAAAAATCGACCCCACCCGAAATATTGAATAACCCACGCTTCACAGGAGTCTGATCCTGGATGACTTTTTAGCAAACATGAAAAATCTCTGAAAGGTTCAAAATGCGAGTACACTTACCTCTCCGATTAAATTATTGCTAAGCCATTCCTCTCCAGGATCAAAAACCACATCAATCTCGTAATTTTTTCTTGATTGATAACGATGTTATAATTGAAATGCTTTATTTTATGAGACAGGTACGAATCGAAATTTGAACTCAGAATGAACTCCGTTCGCTGAACCAATCATCATCACAAGCACAACCAAAAGTACACGGGAGTCTTACCTCATATCACACTCGAAATTCAAAATAGAAATCTATAGATGCCAGTTCTTATCAAACGTGACGACCCGAAAGTAATCTTTTTTCTCAATCGACAATCGGCAATCAACTTTGATATATTCAGCTGTATCGGAATTTTTCAAACTAATTGAAATGGTTTTTTTTTATTCTATGTATGTCCAAGTTTAGGAATGGATCACAAGTCAATGTAGAGAACCAATACAATGTTTGAGAGGAGAAAGAATTTCGATACTAATCGCCGCAAAATTAAAGAAAAAAGTACACGTACTGCTGACTGCTAAAATTTTGAATGATGGTGAGTATTTGAACTGCATAATGGAATTTTCCGAAGTATGAAAATTAGGGAAAGATGTCTCAATATCCAGTTTTAGACAAGTATACGAGATTCGAAAAGCTGATCCTTGAATTGGATTCTCGATCCTATAGAAATTCCCGTGATAATAAAAATTGATTCATCTCAACGTTCATTCATTGAACTCTGCCCGGACACTTGGCAATGAAGAGCAGGGAATACAAATTATGAAACACCTGTCCAGACAAAAATATTAAGCATGACGACAGTATCTGTTCGGTTATTGACATCAGTATATAGCACGATTTCTGTTTCCATTTTCTTCAGTAAAAGAGACGAAGATCCCTCAAAGATTTCTCAAAAAAGTTCTTCAATCTTCGCCATGCTGAGGATGAGTTAGTTTGTGAGTGCATCAATTCTCAATCGGATTCTAAGAAAAAAGTGGACAATTACATAAAAAAATCAGTTTTCTGGTTCCTACGTCATGATTTCCTTCCAAATTTTGTGTGTAACAATCGATAATGTAGTGTCAGGTGTACGAGTTTTGTTTCAATTGGCATATTCTAATTTTTCGAAGCTATTGAGTCATGCATGATGTATTGGTAGCTCATTTTAAGCTCTTTTGAAAATATTCTGAAGCTTTGTTTGATTTTCCTATTATATTCGAGTTGTAGGCTACGTCACGTGGGAATACTCAAATTTTCATGCTTATTGAAATATTTGCAGCCAAAAACCTTTTAAAATGGTATTCTTAATGAAGATTTTAAATTAGTTTTAACACCACGACATACCGTTTCTTCTACAGCAAAATTATTTCAAAGAACTGTGAGTGTCTCTGAACAATGAGATTATCATTTCCTGTAAGTTATGCGAATTAGTCAATCAGATACAAATCATTACAAATGTTTTTCCTTTCAAGAATATATTCTTATTTTTGCATGGTGCTCATGACTTCCCTTGACCGAAATATCACTTTGATAAATATATTCAGACGCAGACAGTTTAGATGGTTTTAGAACTCAGAGTGAAGCCCTGTTTGACGGCTCGTCAGTAAGTGAAAAGTTGAAGAAGAACGTGTAATCGTTGTAGAAGTGTTGTAAGATCTAAGAATCGACAAAATTACTATTTTTACTTAATTCTACACATGGGTGATTATGAGATAACTTAGGTATTTCGAGGGAAAAAACGGCGGGAGTCGGGATTTGGACCAAAAATTGACTAGTTGAAATATAGATGCAATCTGACTATGCTCATATATGTTTTCCAATCTATCTGAGATCCAAAAACAATTCCCAGACGGGCATAAACGTTAGTCAATCTATGTAAAAGATATGAGCAATTTTTGATATATTTTTGCCACGGTAAGGACATTTTGGCATGAAAAGTGATCTGAAAGGCGTCAATCAAATTTGATCGTTTTTTTCGAATAGATGGCCCATTTTTACGATGAAAGTATAGGCTGTGAAAAAATTTCTGGACCTTGGCGTTGCATAGTGTTCGAGAGCCAGTGACCACGGTAAGGACAATTCTTATTTTGCAACGGAAAAATTGTCCATAAATCATCGCGTGGGAAGCTGTTCACGTAATTCATTATTCCGCTGGTGGTAGTATTTTGTTTTTTGGTGTATTAGGAATCAATTGCCGTCGTTTTGGAGCCGTTCGAAGCGATTCGCTGACCCGAAGTCGAGTCATCGAGAAGCATTCGAAAAATTTGCAGAATTCCAGAACAGAATGTCGGCTGGGTTTTGACTATTTTGAACTGAGACTTGATACTCGATTTGTGCATAATATCACCCTTTCATAGCCCAACTTTGATATTTGAGTGGTACGGAACCGAGATTGGATGAATATCTAGGTAAACTAAACGATTGAGATGTGCAACTTCAGTTTAGGACACGCCACGGTAAGGACATTTTGTCCACTTTTGGTAAGCTCAGGTCCACATTAAACTTATATCCGCTCCTGAAACTATTGGGACATCTTCATTTCAATAGAATACACTAGAAATTATCGTTAGGCTCATCATATTTGGTCATTTAATATGAATGCGAGGTCAGGACATCAAATGCCTAAGTTATCTCAGAATCACCCACATAAATTAGCATTTATTTCAACTGCCTCGTTTCCTTCAGCACTTGACAAGGAAATATCGCATTTAATTAAATGTATGGATTCTGAAATAATCACTAAAATCAAAACTAATATCACATTCTTTCCAGAAATGATCAAGTGATTCGTGACACACCAGAGGTGGATCTTGATACTCAAAATGCAGCTCAGCATCCAAATATGTGCACTCTACCTTCTAAACATCTACAATCACTGTCGGCCTATCTTAGCAATGGGAGATGACGGCAGTTATCTTAATAAAATGACCATTGAAGGAGGAATAGCTAACATAGCAAAACATATTGCATCCGACAATACGTTCCTGATAGCAAACTGTAAGAAAAAGCCTTCGATAGAGTGCGAAATTATCCAAGGGAAATTATCTCACCATTACAGCCCTTATATAAACCATACATGTACCTTTAAACCACCTCGACATCCAAAATCAATTCCAATGATGCCTTTACATCTCGAATTATTAGATACGAATCATTCAATAGCTTCGTGGTTTGAAATTCATAGTATCGAAATTTTACGAAAAAATGTCGCAATAATAGATATGTCTAATTGTAAAATTAAATATCTAAGCTTTGATCAGCCTCATTCTGATGGAACAATGAGAAATACCGTGGTAACGAATTTACTTGTCTATGAAAGGTCTTTTGATGTAATAACTTCGGATCAAAATTTTTGTGAGCGATATCCAAAATGTAGGCTCAAGTACGATGTGCATGGTGAAATTTTAGGAGCACCAGAACCTTTTCCAACGAGTATGCACAAGTTCAAAGCTGTTGAGAAGATCGATGGGTTTCCTGTGTATGGTTTTCTAGCAATAGGTGAATCTCCTAAGGAAGGAAAAGGCCAAGTTAAGATTGAATACGTTAGTTCACACATGGGAATAGTGAAAAAAATCAACACTGACATTGTAGTTAACGGTTCGTCGTCTCACGCAACGATTTCTAATGCTAATAGAAGGTTTACTCTTTGTGCTATTAAAAAAAATTATTTTGAAGTGATACATTGTAATCAGTTTGTTATGGAAACGCATACAGTTGGAACTCAGCCAAAGATAAAAATGGCTTTGACATATTTTGATAAAATTAGAGCTTTGTCAGTTCATAGTTTACCTGATGGGGGGTTTTTAATTTTGACTGTTGGCTGCCCTGAGCACATGGAGACGTCTATAAACTCATGGTTTGGAAAATTAAATATTTATGGAGTTGATGGTTTCGGAAAAAGTAGGAAAATTTTCGAAGGTGAACTGGGATTTGAGTGCAAAGATAATCTTGCATTAGGAACGAATGAGGTTGATGGTAAATTTTGTATTTACTTTTCGTGTGATACGGTTACTTATACCGGTAAGAAGATGAAGCCTATGAATTATTTAAAGATGTATCAAAAGTGTGTTCCAAGAGCGGAAGTGATTACGTAGCGTATTGCAGAGTAGCGAAGTAAATATGTTTGATCAAGACTTCTTTCGAGACCAGTATTGATGTAGTTTTTTTCATGGACTGATTCAAAAGTGGACTGATCTGTGTTAAAACCTCCATACAGCTAAAGCTTTCTTCCATTTTCAAAGATCAAGCCATTTGAGCTGGTGTAAAAGCTATTTTTACGGAGAATTTAGTCCTCCAAGATCGAGAAGAGTTTACTGTTTTTGTTAACTATTCTCCTAGTTTTTTCTATTATTTATATATTTTTAGACCTTCTATGACTGTATTGCATACGGCCGATACTGCAAGTGTAACAAATAAAAACCATCATAGTTTTGATCTGGTCTGTTTGTCTCGCAAAATGCTACGAAGTTGTTGAAATGTTGAATATCTGGCGAACTACAGATAACATGTTTCAATTCTGACGATCTTGTGTTTCGAATGTGTCAAGTGTCAATCGAGGATGGATATCAAGTCTTGCTTGCTCCTAGTTCTAAAAGTATCCGTTGAGTAATGGTTTTTATCCTCTTGACATGAAAGACTCATAAATGCGATATTTTTTCCCTTGAATTATAACTGCATTCCTCCGAGAAATTTTACTCTCCAGAATTGCTAGATTTCGTCTTCCTTGGGTGATGATGTGTTCTGTATAGAAGCGATCGGTTGCCGGAATCACTTATTTACTTATTTATATATGAGGAAATCCCAGAAACTTTTGACTTTTACTGTCACTCCTCGATCATTTGGGCTATGTGACGTGTAATGAGACCTAACCAGTCAAATTTTCTTTGTTCGGATGTCCGGAAAGTGGACACCAAATTTGAAGTGGATTGGTGGATGTGGATAGATACTAGAGCCGCTCAAGTGCGAGAAAATACCCGAAAATCGAAAAAATGACGTGTCACTCGGCCCAACTCTCAAAATTCGTTAAGCTCTCATGGTTTTAGCGTACCACAGCATGTTCTGTAACTTTCCAAACATGTTTTTGATGATCCAAAGTTATGGTTTTTCTCTGCGAGGGAGATGTACATCGATGTAGTGAGCCGTGACACGCAAGGGACGGTCTGTCACTCCATTTCGATGTAAAATCATTACTCCTGTTCTTAAGCTCATACACTTTTTAAAGTATCCTAGAGGGACTCCCCGATAAACTCATTGTCTTACTCGCGAAAAAACGGAGAAATCGACCTATTGCACATCTATGTACATCAATGGGGGAACTCAAGGAATTGCATTCAACCGGAACTAATGTTACTCGTGTGATATTTACGCCGTTCTCGGCGGTGTACACTTGCTGTAATCAACGAACGGACTCCTAAATACCAAGAAATAGTGAGTAATAGTATCAGAAAACCGTATCTACTTCGCTACGCTCAGACTCTGGCGCGTTTGAGAGTACCATATGTTTGAATGGGAACAATTGACAATTTTATAGGGATGAAATCGTCATGAAACGTTCCATAAAATCTTTCAAAAAGTTCAAAGACACTCCGGATTTGTATAAGAATGACTGAGATCGTATTTAATATTCGCATCTTGTATGCCAATGGATGATGGGATCTGATAGGCATTCAATATTTGGTGTGTTTTTGCCACCTTTCGATAGGTCACATCAAGCCTCCATCATTACAATTGTGCGATCCAAATCATGAACTCTAAAAGTTGAGAATCTTTGACATCCATTCAAGTATTCTATAAGAGGTCCCCGGCCGGTCAACCCCCGACGCTCACCCAATCAATGAAAATTTCAGACCGAATTTTTAAAAAATTCCCAAAATGTGGGACAAGACTTTGTTCTGTAAGTCGTTTAGCGAATTTTTTCAGATGATCCACATGAGAGGTTTTGTTTTTGAAGCTCTCAAAGGAGTTGTATAAAAAATTTCAGAGATGTACCCAGCGTTTTTCAGTATTTCCACTTCTAGGGGCCAAAAGTCAAAAATTTCTGGGATTTCCTCATATATCATTATGATAAAGATCACTCGAACATTGATAATAGTGAGGTCGTGTCTTGTTATTCGTTAGATTTAATCGAGTTGATATTTGTCCTGTATTAGATGAAATTCCGTGTCATGCATTTTTGAAGAGAGATGTACTATGTAGATTTCTTATGTAGCTCATACGTGCTCAAGTGGCAGAGTCAAAGCTTGATTATGAACCAATTGTAATCGCAATGCTCTTTCTCTGGTCAAAATGTATTTTTAGATGAGAAAAAGGTGACGAATGATTAAAATATAGTGAAGGTGTTTCACCGTCTCATCATCTTCCCCCTAACTGATCCGTCCCAAAAGTTGAATCTATTTTACTAAATGTGCGTGGAAGAGACTTGGCGTGAGAGTGACATTTCTTGCACGGACGTTGCTTTCTTTTTATATACTTTCAAAAATTGACGTACAATACATTCTAGTAAGATCTAGCTTTGGTGTGCTCCTAGTGAGGCCAACTGATTATCAGTCTTTCTGAAAATATTTCTAGACAGTCGTCATATGGTCCCACAAATTGTGAGATTTCTTTCAAGTTTTCCGTTCCAAAATATCAACACGTTGTCTAGAATCACAATTTTCAACGTGAAATCATACGTTCAAAATCGATGGGTGGCTTTTTGATAAGGTAGATACTCATGCGGAAGAAATTCATCTGCCAAGTTCCATTTTCTTATCAATCACTCCCCATAGTTATTGTCATTCGGAAGAAGAAATCATGTTTTGTAGGCCATATGACCAACATTGAGGTTCTACTTAAACTGACACAAGAATAGGCATCAGTAGAAATCGGTTATCTAGAGTGGAACGCGCAAGGATCGCATAAATAGACTCGGAAGTGACTTGATCAGGGCCATCTCGAGATGAGTGGGGGACATTCATACCCAAACCCGAGCCAAACCATAATTTGAACGGAGGGGATTGTTCTTGGAATCGTCAGAACCGCGAGAACTTAGAATTGGCCTACAATATTAAAGGCCCGCATCTTCTTCAACGAAGGAAAATCAAACGCACATCCAAAATTTGTCCATTCGGACCATGCATATCTGGTTGCCTACGTGGAAGGAGTGAAGTATGATAGATGGCTGTATCGGTCATGAATTGGTCGACAGTCTTGTTGATCGATGGGTGGATGGGTTAGTGAGTATGTGCGAAGGGTTTGAGGAGATGGATGGTGTAATCCGGTCTGGAACGGTCTGGAATGGTCTAGTACGGTCTGGTACAGTACGGAAACGTCTAAGACGGTTTGGCACGGTCTCACAGTGTCTGGAATTGTTCGAATTGATCTGGAATGGTCTGGTACGAAATGGGATGGTCTGGAATAGTCTGGGTTGATCTGGTACGGTCTGGTGCAGTCCGGAAACGTCTAGGAGACAGTCTGGCACGGTATCGCAGTGTCTGGGTTGGTCTGGAACGATCCGGAACGTTCTGGTACGGTCTGGGATAGTCTGGAATGGTCTGGAGCGGTCTGCTACGATTTGGAATGATCTGGTACGGTCTGGAATACTCTAAGGTGGTCTGTTAGGGTGTGCAATGGTCTAGGACGATCTGGAATGATCTGAAGCGATCTGAAACGGTCTGATGTGGGCATGGCTGGGCTGGGTTGGGCTGGCTAAGAATAGCCTTGTGGTTACGGGTGGAGTCAGGGGGATTCGGTAGGTGGTCACGTTAATGTTCGGGTGAGTGATCGGACAGGTTGATGACTGGGCAGCTATATGGACAGATTGCCGGGTGGTGATAACTCTTAGCGACACCACTTCAACTGAATGTCATCTCTACGAACTTCACGAGAAATCTGTTTTTAATACCACCAATTTACAAACATCACTTTTGAGCCACAAAAGCATTTTAGGAGCCTTTGACTTGTCAAAAATATTTACACACCGAAAGAACGGTAGCGAGAGTGGCAATAACGCTAGTCCATTATCCAAGTTGTTCAGAATCCCCTTAATACCATCCTCCATCTATAACAGAACTCTGTTTCTCCCGTCCATTTTATGTTCTAAAAACATGTTTGAGCTATGTGATCATCAAAGAAACGTGTACAAAATTTGAAGGAATCTGATGCAAACAATCTATCGCTTCATACTTCGTAGATTAAAAGATACGCGTCTAATGCGTAGGCCAGCATTTTCGACACCACTTCTAAACTGGGTTCAGTCTACTTTGATTCCGAAAAATGAATTTCTCAAACTGCCTAATGAATCCTATGAGCCCATCAATCTGAAAGAATTACGACGAGGAACATCATAATGTATTTATGATAATCCAAATTTTATGATGATTAATCGACTTACTAAAATTCCACACTGTATTCTCAGAGCCACAAACACAAGCTCCCCCCCTCACCAGGGGCCCTTCATGAATCATGGAATCGTTGGAGATAAAAGAGGGGTGGATCTTCTAATCACTTAAGGTGCATGTGTCAGTAATTTTCATTTAAAAAATCTCACGTAGGGGAGATCTGAAATCATGATATTCTCTTTACTTATTTCATAGACAGACCTTCATAACATCTAGCTATCATGAAACCTTTTTTCTCCCTTCACTGCATGATATTTTCCGTTCTAAAATACTCGCAAAATGCTTAGCATATAAATATATTGACCAGATAATACAAATGTTCAATGCAGTAAAGGTCAAGGGTCGACCTTTTATTCTCTAAAATAGCAAGCTTGCAGAGCTTACACTATTCACCAAAAATCAACGGGGCATCGCAATCGTTACATGCTAGAATTAAGAGGGTGGGAATCGGTTAAATCTAAAGCAAGCCTGTGAGCCACATCGATTATCGGGATTTATTTGCGGCTGGCGAGCAGTACTCGAGAATCAGGCAAAGCCTGGAAGTATATATAGTATAGCACAGCAAGAATTATGGGCAAGAACCTTTGCCCGCAGGGACGAACTGGTCGAACATACCCAAGCCCTTACTATACAGCCTCAGCTTTAATTTTAACAGCGAAACGCTTTTCCGTGCTCAAATTTACATACCTCTAGGCAAAGTGCGTACCCCCACCTATATATCTATTCGACCGAATCCTTGAGCATACATGACTTGGATTGATGGTGTAATCACGGGTGTACTTCAAAGAGCCATTTTCATGAGTGACTTTTGTGTTATTAGGGGGTTTACTTTGGTATGTTTTCTTTCTCTTGCTTTTAGCATTTTAAAATGTCGGGGATGATGAATTAAGTGATGGTCTTTGGAGAAGGTGAGCGTTTGCTACGAAATCTCAAGGTTGAGTCTTAACTTTTTGGTTTTTTTGAATGATGAACGAAAGATGGATCGGAAAAAGTATAGAATGGTCAGATATTGTCTAGGTTGACTAGTTTTTAATTTAGGCGATGTTCATTGCTCAAGAGACTGTACACCATGGTTGGAGATGAATATCCTCATCACGATAGATATTCATCCATTAAACTTTTACCGATGCAATTTTATGTATATGAGGAAATCCCAGAAACTTTTGACTTTTGGCCTCTAAAAGTGAAATTATGAAAAAAGGCTGTGTACATGTCTGAAATTTTTTACACCCCTTCTTTGAAGGCTCCAAAAACATAATCTTCCATGTGGGTCGTCTGAAAGAAATCGCTAAACGGCTTATAGAACAAAGTCTTGAGCGAGTTCTTTTGGAAAATTCGTTTCTGAATTTTCATTGTTTGGGTAAACGTTGGGGGTCTCTTAGAATACTTGAATGAACATGAAAGAGTCCTAACTTTCAGAATGCGTGATAAAAATTGCACAATAGTAATGATGGAGGCTTGTGATCTATTGAAAGGTGGCAAAAATACACTAAATATTGAATTGTCTCGGGAAAAATTTTTCTTCGTGGAAAGTGACAAATACAAACATCAAATACGATCCTAGTCATTTTTATACCAATCCGAAATGTCCCTGAACCTTCCGAAAGATCTGATAGAATATTCCGAGACGATTTCGTCTATATAAAATTGTCAATTGTCGACATTCAAACATATGGCACTCTCAAACGCGCCAGAGTCTGAGCGTAGCGAAGTGGATACGGTTTTCTGATACTATTACTCACTATTCCTTGGGATTTAGGAATCCGTCCGTTGGTTACAGCAAGTGTACACCGCCGAGAACGGCGTATATATACCACGAGTAACACTAATTTCATTTCGGTTGAACGCAATTCCTTGATTTCCCCATTGATGTACATAGATGTGCAATAGGTCAATTTTTTTGTTTTTGCGTGGGTAAGACAATGAGTTCATCGCAGAGTTCCTCTAGAAGGCGCTAAAAAGTGTATGGGCGTAAGAACAGGAATAATGATTTCTTATCGAAACGGAGTGACAGACCGTCCAATGCCTGTCACGGCTCAGTACATCGATGTGCATCTTCCACTAAAATAAAAATCACAACTTTGGATCATTAGAAATATCCCTGCAAAGTTACAGACTCCGCTGTGGTAGGCTAAAACCGTGAGAGCTCACCGAATTTTGAGGTCGATTTTCGGGTATTTTCTCGCACTTGAGCGGCTTTAGTATCTATCCACATCCACCAATCAAACTCCAACTTATTGACCACTCTCAAGACATCTGAACGAAGGAAATTTGACTGGTTAGGCCTCATGAGACGTCGTACAGCCCAAATGATCGAGGAGTGACAGCAAAAGTCAAAAGTTTCTGGGATTTCCTAGAGGTATCAAATGGAAATTTTATAGCAAGATTCGTTCTCAATCTTTTACAAAATAATCATCCTGTATCTCTCACTTATCATTATCACTGATTTATTCCCTGTTAAAAAAAGTTGAAGAACGCAGATTCTGAGCAGTGGTTGATCCCGACTTCAAGTGCGTGTTTCTATGCTATATCGGCTTCTTGAAAGTTGTGGTAATGCTAACAGTTTTCAATCTCACCACATGTTGATTCTCATATCAATTTGGATTTAACGTGTATTTTGAAAAATGGGCATTACTGCAGGTGCGTGATCTACTAATTGTCAAAGACATGCGGAAGACATTGCTCATCATACGCCCAACCTGATTTTTTCCCACAAAAGAAATAGAGCTCCAACATTGTTAAGATGATGACCCGATTTACCATTTAAGGAGAAAAACGGCCTGATTTGAGTCGAAATTGTAGCCGGTTGATGGATTTTGATGGGAAACTATTGATAGAGAAGTCATTGGTAACGAAAGATTTATTACCAATACTCTACCAAAATCCACTAAAAAGCCAAAATTTTGACCCAACTAACTCACTTTTTTGTTTGAATGGTGAATCTGATCACTACCTTGATAGACTGTTATCCACTTTTTTGAAATATTGTGCAGTTTATGTGAAAAAATTCATTTTGACGTATTGCAACAAGTGTGAGTAAAAATTCGCTTTTGCATGTCTTCTCCATTTCTCACGTAATTTTCACTCTGTACATATTTCATCCTTGCCCAGAGTCAACGAATCTTTTATCCCACTTCCATCAGCGTCTCAACAAAAATCCATTACTCAAAAAGAAATGAAAACTCAGACAGAAGCTCAAAATTGCACGCGTGACTTTTCCTCCAGCAAAAGTCACGTTCGGAAAAAGATACAGATATATAATAATACTTTGCAGATTGAAACCCCGCATATACATCGCAAATAACATATTTTGCAAAGCCACAATGCAAGCGTGATCCCATAGTAATACCAGGGAAACCGCAACTGAGCTGTGGTGAAGCTATTTGCAGATTTCGGCTCTGGAATCCAATAAATTCCCCCTCGGGGCACCGAGAGAGTGAGACAGATATATAGTGGTTGAAATACTGGAGCTTTGGCTGACGATCGATAAGAGTCGCTGAGTCGCATCTCCATCGAACAAATTTTTTGATATTTCTTTATTGAAGCTCTGATGCCATCTCATACTCATGTATATCTATATACTAGTTAGAGTTTGAGAAATTTGTCTAATACTGTCGTATGATAATTTGGGTGGAAAGTAATTGCGGTAGATTTTATGAATTCTGAGATGAGATTTTGCTTGAAGTCGATTCTGAGCCGTTTGGTTTCGGCGAAGCCTGATTGAAATGATCCATCGATTGAGAAAGTTGAGGTGGATATTGCTTTCGACAATTTGGGTTTGAATGGTCGGTGAGAATATATTATATTGAGAAAGTTTATTTGGATACTACTGTCACTGAAGAAATCAAAGGGGGACTTTGAAGATTGAATAAAAGGTGAGCCCATCGCAAGAAATGACTGGAATGATATCCAAAATCTGTCATACTGGAGGACTCGAGTAATTAATTCGAGAGTCTGATGAGTCTACACCTGAATCATTCTTCCACGACATTCTTTGATGGATCTTCCAGGTATGAGTAGATATTTGATCTAAAAAATGATGATTTACAGTCCGAGATATGCTGTGGAACACGAACGTCGGAGATAGAACAAACATATTCGTAAATGAAATGATTTCCCGAAATTTCTATTGAAATCCTTTTATATCCGTTCTCCAAAGTTTTCATCTACCAATAATGAACTGATCAAATCCAAAGACAATATATCTGACGCGTTGAACTCAATTTCAGGATCACTTTCTCACTCACCGTACAGCCACTTTAAAAATCTCCTCGCTGGAGAAATTGAATGAGCCAAGAGTCAGATGATCCTTCTCAAGTGCTGAAAAACTTGGGAAAACTGAATTTTCAACTTACAAAGTACATTGTAAGCGAGATTTCCTCCCGCAGTAAAGCTGCTACTTCTTTTCACTAAGCTCAGTTTGCATCCACTCAGGCTAAGCTTTTTAGGAGAAAATTTTGCAGCTCTTCGAGAGATTTTCAATAGGCTCTCTCTCAACTTTCTCAGTATCTTTTTTTGTCCTATCTTTTTTGGATCAAGAATCTTTTTCAAGTAGATTTCCTCGGCACAATGGAAATTGATATTTAGAGGCATGACGACGGAATGGTGGATGTGTAAAAATATGTGCGGACTAAAACTTGAATGTAAATCATGAATGGAATCTGACATGAACAATCATCCACATATCTTTGTTCCCCACTTTCATGATCATAAACTCGCCAAATATTCCGATAATTAATATATTATGATTCTTTCATCAATTCTTACATTGATGGGTTTTTCATCATTCAGATGGCGAATTGATTCCCTAAATGAGTGGAAAAATAGAAATATAGACCCGTAAGTAAGGGATGCACTTGATTTGTTCATTTACGTTTAACGGTTTGGTTATATTTACTCTGTAAAGAGAATGTCGAGTGTTGAGACGAGAAACAATGTTATTTAAAATCAAATACACTTTAAATACGACCAAAAGTCAAAAGATTCCATTTTCAGATTTTGATTGAATGTGATGAAAGAATATAAAATATCAAAATTGACACGTAGCAGAGAATGGGTTTGGGTATCCATTAAAAAGCTCCCGTGAGAGCCATAGACAAGAACAAGTAATCTTAAACGCACCGTCCTAGTAAGATAAAGTGAACATGAACTGTACTTAGCCTGTGCATCAATTATGCAGATTTTTTCACCTGGGGACTAACCTTATTACCAGAAATGGTAAGAAAAACTAACACTATGTACAATTGTCGCAGCAAGATTGCTCAAACATCATGTCTGACATATCGTTGACTCATACTACTGAAATAAGGGTTCCTAGGAATCACAAACTGGCTAAAGAGGCAGGGCTATTGAAGACGGATTCGAACGGAACGAGCCGTTGACGATCGATGTCGGTGATATTTGAGTGCTTGAACGAGTACACTGGGGCGCGCAGACCAAGCTATAGTTCACACGCGTTTGGAATATTAGTGTAATGAATTGTCGAGCTGCCTTTCTCCAGTTGGCCCTCATACTGCATTAAGATTGTGGTTCCATTGGGTAGGTGCTCGTTTGGATCAAACTGGCCTGATCGTAATGCTGGGAAAAAGTATAGAAATCTATGAGGAAATTTGGTTATATCTAAGTGTTTAATGGAATTACTATCCTTTAACTAGCATAAGCAACAATGCTATCTACGAATCAAAAGAAAATTCAGGGGTAACCAAGGCCCAAAATTGACCAGTTAAGGATGAACCAGGTTATAGAATTACTCAACTGCTTTTTTCTGATTGTATATCACAGGTTAACGTCTAGGATTTTATTTAAAATATTATTTGTTCAAAATTAGGTTCTACATCCCCCGAGACAAGAACACAATTTGTAGTCAGAGGATAATAGTTTTGTAAAATTCTTGGAGATGCATCCGATCATCTGATACTGTGCATTCAAAACGAGTGAGATTCGAGGCTGAATTCATATCAAAAGCCTGAACATCTAACACCAAATTGGATGGAATTCACTCAATAATTCGTATTTTATTGTGGTTTAACCCAGTCACTACCGGGAGCTCTAGAGACTTAGAAATGTACTTCCGAAATTCAGATTATGTTATTCTGGCGAAGATGCGACGAAAAATGGCAAAGTTTGAATATTTAAAATTTTTCGGTTCCTAATTTGTCCTCCCATGCAACTAGGTATTAGGCCTTGGTCGATCATTTGATTCATTTTTTGCATAATTAGACCTGTGAGAATTTTTCAGATTTTCCTGATGCGCCCGGAAAACATAGTCGCCGATTATTAGAAATCGCTAGAAATAATGTTGTCCATCGTGTTTGGCATTAAGAGTGGGTGGGTTGAGATGTCAAAACTTGCCGATTGGAATGGAAGCTATGGTGACAGTCGTGATCCGTTTTTCTGGTATTGCATGCTGTTGTTCTTTCTTTACATTCAATGGTCAAATATTCTTCACTGAGGAGTTTGTCCAGCACACATGAATAACATTTTTGATTACTTGAGTGGTCTACATTAATAGAGTAAGGCCCAAAATCCAAACGTTTTTTCATTACAGATTTGTTAAAACATAACACAGAGTTCTGTAGTCGTTCATTTTGCAATAGCCAACTAAAAGGGAGAGCGCCAGGTCTGCCACACGAATCCTGATGAAACTCTGGGAATCCTCTTGTTTTGGTGAAAAATGGAGGTATCTCCAAGGGTTAAGTCCAATGGGCCTCCTATCCCGAGATACAGCTATGGAGGTTAGCATTGGCAGTATATCTATATGTGGCATTTCATGAATCAAATCCTTGGAGATACCTTCATTTCTCCATTTAGATTCATACCACCCTGGTAGAAAAATGAGCGTAGTACGACCGTAGTACGACCGTAGCGATACGGTCGTACGGCCGTACTACGGTCGTATTACGGTCGTATCTCTACGATCGTAGCACTACGACCGTAGCCTTACGATGTTATTAGTACTACGGGTTTGTATTATAATACGTATATTTTCTTTCATGATTATAGAGTCATTGCGGAATGTTTTGATACATGATCAAACTCGTGCTCACTATTGATCTAAATAAAAGTCATTACATGAATAAAAATATTCGACATATAATGCTCAATTTCTGAACACTAAAAAATATTTCTCAATGCAGGCATACTTATGGATAATATTTTTCGACGATTCAGCTATTCGACTATTATAATAATTATATACAATAGCTATCATAATATTCGACGATTCGAATATTCAGCTAGAAATTTCCGAAATCCATTGAATTTGTGTGCGCTTGCGTCAAAAAAGGGATCATTTATAATGGAAACTCGCATCTGGTGTTGATGAGTAGAAGACCCAGTAGACGAACAAAACGGGATACGGGCGATTTTCAGAGCTTGTTTTCGAGCAATTGCTATGATTTTTCGCGAGATTTCTATTTCTGTGAGCGAAGCCCAAAGCCTCCTGAAGAATTTCACGAAAGAAATTCCGGAAAAAGTTGAAAAGTCTCAAAATCCCAGCATATTTCGCAAAGTGTGTTTTGTGCCTATAGATGAACAGGCAAGAACGCTTTTCTCCATAGTGGAACAGACTATGACCTAAAGACGAACATATTGATTTTGAGGCTCTACTTTGATTTCTGGTTGGATTCTAGATGAATTCTGAAGCTTGAATATTTACAGTACTCATAAAGCGCATCAGGGTTGAGTAGTTGAACAATAAATTGAACATTATACTCAGTTTAAGGTTATATCCAACTTCTGTATTATGTACAGGATCTCAATACAATACAAAAATTATTTGGAACCTCATCCAATTAATATGTATATATCAATTCTTTGTTTCAGTATTCTGAGTTCAAATCGTGTTTAGATACTAATTGTATTATTACAAAAACTATGGGCTTAATACTGAGAAAGTTCCTATCCAAGGCAATTCTTATGCATTATACTACGATTTTATTGCTCTTTATATGATATTTCAATGAGATTGAGCCATAGATTGAGCTCTTTTGATCGAAAGTATGCACTCCTTGATTCACAGATCAGATATGTCGTAATAATTCATAGTGTGTCGAAAAGTATTTGTGAGCACTCAGAATATAATGATCTCGTAGAGATTAAGTTTTTTCAAGACAAAGAGTCATTATTTTATGATGAGTAATGATGGATCTTCATCACACCCATCGGTTGATATAAGCATGGATCTACCTCATGAATGTGTAATTTCCCAGTGACATGAGTAATAAAATTATATTTTTTAGTCACCTTTTGCATTATAATGCTTCTTATCGATCGGACGAAAAGTTTCTCTATGAATAATATCAACTGTATCGCTAAAGTTTAATGCGAGCGTATTTACGTCGTAGAGCTACGGCCGTACCACTACGATCGTAGCGGTACGACCGTAGTGCTACGACCGTAGGTGGCGTGGCCAGTACTGCTACGCTCATTTTTCTACCAGGGCAGAAGATCTTCATTTGTCACCAAGACAAGGTGATTCCCAGAGTTTCATCAAGATCAGTGGTTCGCAGACCTGGTGCTCTCTCCTGTAAGTTACAATTTGACCCGAGAATATCAGAAATGAGTTCAAGAATGACACAATTTTAACAATCATATGCAATTTGTTTATTATACTCGACACGTTATCACTCCAATTGAAATATTTCATCTCGGAGTGTGTATATCATCAGAAGTTTTTTTTTGTATTACCTATACATTCCAGAAATCGAAGGGAGCACCGCAAACATCAGCCGTAATTAATCCAATAGATTCCTGGTAGTAATTCAAAATCAGACTTCAATATTCTGAATGTAAACCGAATCCATGGTCGATTTTGCTATTAAGGTATTACATACGCATTACTCAGTTATTTCAAATTTCATTCTACACAAACGATTATGATTTTCGATCCCAATAATTACTAGGACCGAATGCTACCGGAACGTGAATTTTCTCGCTTGATAAACGTATGCTCTAATCACGATATATGGGTGATTCTTTCCAAAGAGCATAAGATTTTCTGTGTTCTAGGCCCGCCCCCTTTCCCAAGGTGCTAAGGCCTAGAATGTGCATTTTAACAATTTTCTGGGGTGTAATTCATTGTTGTGCAACCATGGAAGATCCTAACGCCCCCGTATTTCACACCGATTGATAAAGGGTCGAAATGTCTTTTCCTTCCCCTGTAGTAGACCGAACTCCGACTTTTGGGTCGATCAAGATGTAAATACAGAATCAAAGCATTTATGCGTAATTGTGCACTTTAAATTTCGTAACCTCAAATAGTGTAATACAACCAGCGTTGGGCAACACCCACTAGAAAGCAACACGACAAATACTAAATTCAGATAAAAAAATTGCATGTAAAAATCCGGTCTGAATGTAGCTGTTGTATTATTGCTTTCCAGTGGGTTTTGTCCAACGCTGAATTCAAACACTTCTCGAATCGAAAGTAAAGTCTCAGCTTAAGCACAGCCTTTCAATATTATGAAGACGGTTTGCACCGAAACTTCTTGCACATCACTAATTAGCTCGACAAAGTCCCCAGTCATCTATCAAGCCTTTTAAATCAATGAGGTAATCGTCATATAAAACCCTAATACACCTATAATTCGTGCGCGATATTAGCCAAAAAATTGAATCTGTAGCCAGGCACACCACATGAACGTGTTTTCAGAATGGCGTACAAAATTTTCTGTCTTTCCTCTTCCTGTCCAATTTTGTACTACTCCCTGGCGCACTATATTACCCTGTACAACACATTTTTAGCAGTGTTTGGTTGCACCAGAGTAAATCTATGCGGAAAAGAGTGTATGATTAGTTGTCGAGCCGTGGGAATATATTTGAGGTGAAATGTCAGTTCCGTCCACCTCTATGACCCCTTGAACTTAAAATATCTTTGTCTGGCTTCCCTTGTGAGATGTGTAATCCTTGATTTTCTTTCTTGTGCCCAAACAAGTGCAGATCAACTGCAATGAGCTACCGCAACTCTTGTGTAGCTGGAATAATTTTTCAACCCAAGTTTTCGTGACGATTTTGTCGCAAAAAAGTTCCATTTTCCGCGGAATCACCCATGTTCAGTACTACAGACACTGTGATTGACAATGTTATAACATGTACGTTGATGACGAAGTTTACCCAAAAGGAATCGAGGTTCATGCGTCCAATGATCAGATCGCATCAATCATTCTCTTTCTACATCAATCGAAATTCCATCGTTTCTAAATTAAGCCATGGGTTCATAAAAATCTCGAGACTTTCGAAACCTTCCGCAAAACTAATCCCTTAATTTCCTTTTCCCATCTCGAGATACCTATCATAACTCTCAAGGAATTCGGGTTCTAATACGGTAGAATTTGCTACCAGTAGTATCGGCTCGTATATACCAAAGCTTCTTCCAATGTGTAAAAGGGAGTATATGGGAAGGATTTCGATGGAGGGAGAGGTATAGTGGTGGCGTCGAAATTGAAATTCCAACGAAAATTCCAACGTATACCAGGACTGAAACCCCCTGCACTCTCACGAGACCAGTCTCATGTATTTGTGTGCAACGTAATACTATATAATGTACGGAGTCTCGCGTACAATATGCCACTCACGCGCGGCTAAATGCCTACGGAAGCTCGCGGAATTATTATTGTCGTCGTCAGGGGGTATATGGTATGGTGTCAGCCCTGACGACACGTCTACAATTACGTTTGCGTGTGTGTGTGTGAGAGATTCTGGAGGTTGGAAAACCCTTCTGCAACGTCTTGTGCAAATTATCTCCGCGAGCTGAAGGTTTGAGATGCTGGATGTGCACGTTTTGTGGGGTTTTGAAGGTGGGTATGGGGAGGGTGTTCATCGCACAGGCTGCGGATGAGCACTTACGCTAATATGTTGGAGATACGGATGGATGTACGTTATGAAGCTGACGTACGTTGTCTTGAAATTTTGGAGATTGAAGGAATTCGAGGAAGTTTCACTGGTATACCTTCAGTCATAGGGATCCAAAAATATCCCCAAGCTTGGAGGGAATACTTGTAGTTGGAGGTTCTCATCTTTCAAGAGAGTTAGAGTGTATAGGTCCAATACACGTAATGTTTGAAAGCATAAACAGGCCCAATGGATTTGGAAAATGGATGATCATGTTGGTATGGTTTTGTTGATAACGAATTAGAGAATGGAACAACGTTATAGATAGATATGACGAAATTAATGTGTAAATCTTACAGAATATACTGTTCCATGAATAAATCTACGTGCACTACTGGTCAAAAGTTTGTGTACACCTTAAAAAAGAAACAAGTTTGATTTTGCTCACTCGACTGCTCGGATCTCCTTGGTCCAGAATGACTCTACTTATGCTCATTTTGTAGCTTTTTTCAAGCACTTTGAGAGCTATTTGGTATTTTTCTCGCGCAACTCAATAGAATTCTGCAAAATCAATCTCAAGCCTCGTTAAATTTGACAAAACTCGGGTTAATACGCAAACCTCCGCAAGTCCGGCGGAAATTGATGGATTTAGATGATTTAAAAAGCATCTCAAGGTAGAAGTCAAGAGCTTCAAGATCTGTTTTTAGAATTTATTCTAGGCTATTTCTGGCGCGAGCTGTGACTCTTTTTGTAGAGGAAGATTTTACTTGAAGAAAGGACCAGTCATTGAGAAAATATGAATGGACTTATTCTTTCAATGGTACAAGCACTGATCTTGGGTCCTCTCACCAGCATCACGAAAAAACTCGGGAAAAATCAGAGTAATACCACCGTAAGCACGATTTCCTCACCTCTCGTGGTTTTTGGGACTCTTCCACAGCTCGGATCAGAAATAAGCCAGAATGATTTCCAAAAACGGATTTTGAAGCTCTCAACTTTCTCCTTCAAATGTTTTCTGAATCATCCTGTTCCATCAACTCATGTCTGACTCGCAGAGGTCTGAGTGTTGACCCGATTTCCATGAATTTTTCCAAGGATTCGACTTGACCTATTGGAAGTCTATTGAGCCGGAGGAGAAGACTCACGAAAAGTCCTCAAAGTTCTTGAAAAGAGCTACAAAATGAGCCCACGTAGGGTCATTTCGGACCAAGGATATCTGAGCAGTCGAATAATTTTTTTTTTTGGTGTACACAAACTTTTGACCGGTAGTGTAAATGTAAGATCTTCTTTTGTTGATATTTTTTCCGAATTTATTAAACATTATCTTACATTCATTTTCGAGTTTTACAGACATTTTTCCGTTATGAACTATCTCATTCAACCTCTGGCAATTCGAAAAATCTACTATCCTAATTTAAATCAACTTTGTACACAGAATCGTATGGATTTTTACGTAAAAGTAGTCGTTCATAGTTAGAACGGTGTAACTCGAAAATTTGTTCATTTTTTCCTGGATGGATAAATCAATTTTCAGACCGTTTCTCATCAGTAATCGATGTATCGAGCTTAGTAGAAGATCTGCAAATTTCTATTTGATCCTAGGAAGACTCCTTTATAGTTTGCCACGTTTTCCTCATTTTCCCGAAAGTCGAGTTTTTCGAGTTATACCATTCTAGCGTCCAACCACTCAATTGGTTATTTGACACATCAAAGTCAACGCTTTTGCAAAATATCTCAACATTTTTGGTTACATATTTCAATTTTCTCGCAGCGCTCTTCTCAAACTCGGGCTGTTGCTTTTCAGGTTTTTGCCAATTTTGTTCAAAATAATATTCAAATTTCCAATCTTCCCCATATGAGTTAATGGTGAATTTCCATCATCCTAGAGGTATCTTCTTACTTATTAGTTTGCAATATCGAATTTTAGCGTAAAAAGTTATCATGAGAGAATCACGACCAATCATGATCGATTCTACACAGATTTGCTTTTAAAACTGAAGTCAAGTATAGAAGACCTTGAGGGAAGACTTCTGAACGCGAGCTCATAAAACTTCATGAGGATGAATTCTCAATATCACAAAGGTCACGAAACGTAACAGGTATGTTCGTACCAGACGGTATGTGTCTGTACGCCTCATGGCAGTAACGGATCGCATCGAAAAAGCTCTTTTTCTTTTTCTACCCCGAAACTCGGCAAATCGATGGTAGTTCTGTTGAAAAATGACCGAGCTTGCGACGCTGAAAAATAGCTTTCCTAGCCTAGCTTCCAGAAAATATTCGGATTTTTCCGTAAAGTAAGACAGTGGTGTGAGAGACGGCTCAATTGAATCGTGAGTGAGGAATTAGCAGCGATTACGGGTTCCCCGCAAAGCGAATATTTCTTGTAAATCCGATTGGCCTGGGTTATCTGCTTCACAACTGTACTGAATCCAAGCTTCCTTGATAGCAAGTGAGATTTTTTCCTATCTATATACCTTCGTATATCGCCTCAAGGTGATTAGCGGACTGCAAGTACCGTCGATTTGGCTTCGCATCGATATTGGAAACTTTTTCTGAGGCTTGAGGCTCGTCCACAATCACAGATTTTTTTCACTGCTAGGATTTCGATACTGTTTTTGTTGGGAGCCATAATCGGCTTTTTGGTGGATTATTCTTGGAGGAAATAATTTTCCGAGATGATGATTACTTTTGCTGTAAAAATAGGAATAAACATTGGTTACGATAAAGCCTTTGCCATGTAATTTCGTCAGAAATATTTCAGTAAATAATATGGCCAAAATCAATGCATCTACGGAAGAAGAGGAAGATTCATGGAAGCAATCACGTCATCCGGGAATCGAGAGAACATTTAGTCGCAAAACTAATTATTGATGGCGCCACTATTTTCCAGTTCTGAATATCATTTCTTTAATTCTTGTTGTTTTGCTGAGTTGCCCCTTTGACCAAGCAGTGGTTGTTGAGGAACCTATTTTCACTTAGGTATCACCGTAGATTCACGGAAATATTCATAAGCAGAAGCGAGGCTCTGTTTTCAAATGAAATTACTTTAGTGTGTGGAATCACACTCATATCTGAGTAAGATATCCAATTCGGCGTCTATATCCACAGAAATCAACTATTCAGGATCGTGAAAATACTTTCTGAAACCCGCATGGAATTTCATTCAGTAATTGCGTCAAAAATATTGTTATTCAATAAACAAATCAAGAATCTGGAACCCACAAGCAAGATCAATTTGTTACATTGTAAAAGTTCATTGAAGTCATACAATTCGGCCAAAACAAACGTGAGTTCAAATTTTTATGAATCCTCAAATGGTCAGAAGAAGTATTCCGTTTCAGCCTGCGTTTAAACCTATCCACAGTTGTATCCCACGTATCCGTTCCAATATTTTTGTTCGGAAACAACATAAGTCTTCGATCAGATTTGCTGCAGAAACAATTCTTACCACGCTCTCAAAGAAGCGTGAAGCACAAATCATGTGGACACAGGAGAGCTTATACAGCTTTTGATTCTAGAGAGGAACAAAATCGAGAAAAATACTCCCGAATCCATTTCTTTCTTCTATTGAGCTTGAGAAAGAACAAATGCTTCACTCGCAGAAATATTGGATACTCTTTCATATCATATCGATCCGAGCTCTTTTCACTCCCTGCACGAGATTGATTTAGTGAGTGTTACACATTGGAGAATATCTAGGGTTTGCAAAATACTACTTATAGGGGTATCCTCCTCTGCTCGCTATGCTCGTCAATCTCCCAGTCAGCTCTGATACCTATCATGGAAATAATTAGTGTAATGTGAGTTATTCCACTTGTTAGCGATGAATCGATTAATTGTATCTCTCGCATTGTTTTTGAAATTCTCATTCGATACTGGCGGTGGTTACCTCTGTCGATACCATTCATTCGGCTTGTAAACGATCCCGATTAGTCCTGGGCCTTGAAATACTTTTGCAGTTCAAAACAAGCGTTAGCACCAAAGACCTAACCAGACCACCTACTCTCCTACCTGCCCACCCACACAACAACCATTCCGTCCACCCACCCCTCCCCTCCATTCACCCGATCACCCACCGACCCATCTACCTATTCATTCATCAACCTGTTCAATCGCACACCCGCCGACCCTTCCACCCGTTGGTCTACACACCTGCTCCGCCAATTCATCCTTCTGCCCACCCTCTCCACTCAGCCGCCCACCCACCCACAGACACATCCGCTCATCCATTACAGCCACCCGACTTCCTGCATACCCATCCAACCGAGCACTCTCCTACCCACCGATGCATCCGCCTATCCACATGCCCACTCTTCTACCAACTTGACTACCTACCCACCTACCATCCTACCGAATTTTATCGATTCATCCGCCCATCCACTACTTGTTAGTGCCTACCTATTCTTCAATCTACCCACCCACTCTCTGTCCATTATCCTCATGAGCCTTTATCACACTGTGAAAAATTGCTTGAACTTTCAACCAACATTATAACCAACTGGTTGAATTTTCCTTTCTACTAGCTGCAGCTGGTTTCCATGGTTCAATTCTCCTTTCAACCAAATGGTTGAAATTTCACCCAAGTGATTAGACCCTTATCACGGCCGTCGGTGATCCAGGTTGAGCAACATTTCGGTTCTATTGTAATGGCTATAATATACCGGACCCATGAGTTGGTAGACATTAGTCTCCGGACGACGTTTTGAGGTCAGAAAAACAAGTTCTCCTATGTTTTCTTGTAAACAAATAGAAAGAAATATCGATGGTGGCCGCGCGAGCCTCTTCGGTCAAGTATCTGCCCTAGTAAAAATAAGTGCCTCATGATCATATATGAACATGTTCCTAGCCAAACTGTGGTCATCTATGACCATCTATGACCTCAGAAAATATTATGTCCCCGTGGTTAGTCATAGGTACACAAAGCCAACTCGTACATGGCCATAGGGTATTGTAATCAAGTGGTTGTACATGACATTTTCAATATCGGACGGAGGCCTAGCAGTTGGAGTCCCAAGCGCGCTTGTTTCGAAGCTTCGGATTGAGAAACATCTCGAGTTGGCAATGAAGTGCTTCATCTCCAACATGAATTCCCAGGATCAAGTATGGAGACCAATGACAACCTGTGACTCCGGCCTCATGGTCATAGGTGGTCATGTATGACCACAGTCCGGTCGGGAACATGTTCATATATGATCATGAGGCACTTATTTTTACTAGGGTGGATTGGTCACCGCTCATCTTACCTTTGCCTAGGCCTTGATCCCAAACAAGAATTAGGCTTTGCAAACTGAGATGCGGGGTCACAAATCCGGATACTGACAAGGGGTGACCACGGGGCCCGGATCACCAATCATCCCCAAAATTTTTTCACACTCTCGTAACACCTAGGATATGAAGATCTAGAGTACCTCCGTCAAATAGGCCCCCTGTCCAGAGCTACAAGCCGAAACTTAAGCATTAACAGTATATCTATTATATATATCATTTTTTAATATGGGCCTATATGAGCAATATTAATCTCGCTGGCTGTAACCTTGGACAGGAGACTCAATTGACGGAGTTTTTCTGGTTTCGTCATCTTCTCGATACTGCAAAACTGTGAAAAAATTTTGGGAGAGATAGGCGACCCGGACCTCGTGCTCCCTTCCCCCAGGTGCGGCGGGGCCCACGGGTGGGCCCCGGACAATGTTATTTCCCCTAAGGCTGAAATTCTCAGCATTGGGGGAAAGACACGCGGGGCCCACCGGTCGGCCCCGCCGCAGCGAACGTATTAACCTGAATTTTTGACCGAAAAGGCTTGCATGGCTACCGCTGACGTTTGTCATATTTGTTTATGAAAAAACACGATGAAACTTGCTTTGCTGACTCAAAATGTCATCCGGGCACCACCATTGACGGCTCTCGTGGCCTCACTATTAAATCCATATTAAAATAGATGGGTTCCATTTAAAAACGACACATGAAAAATAGTGATGTCTCGGATCGGTTTCTCGTAGCTTTGATTCGATTCTGTAGTCCAAAATATGAAGTTTCCACCCACTGGGAGGTCCAAAAAAATTTCGGAGTCGCCTGCGGAGCTATTTCTGTTTGGCTTTTCGATTCCACTAGAGCATCAAAATCATGATCTTTTTTTACAAAATTGAATATATCTCGAGTTTGGCTCAAGATAATGCAACGCGGTTTGCGCCATTCGAAAGATCTTGAAAAAACCTATCGAAAGTGAGCTTGAAAATTTCTGTTCAGCCTCTTCAGGCCCTGATCAAGCAAAGTCCGGAAAAATCAGGCTAAACTGACTATCTCAAAAAGCAATTATTTTCAATTTTTCAAAAATATGATTTTTCATGCAAAATTGCACGATCTTTGCGATGGAACTAGTCTGGAATTGTTTTTTTACGGTTTCATGCGTTTTTGGGTCAATTTTCCAATTATTCATTCTCCGACCAATCAGAAAACAGAGATTTCTGCGCATGCGCGTGGTTTACCAAATTTCAAAGTAGTACCAATCGAAAGCTGAGGAAATTTCCTTCAGAATGACCCGTTGCAGAACTCCATTCGATTGACTGGAACTGAAGCTACACAATTCTTTAGACATCAAGATTATTAACACCACTGACAGCATGGATGCAAGAGAAGGTCTCAAGGCTCTGGTTCACGATAGATAAGGTCATCTCGCTCTGGTCATCCTTCTTTTCCAATCAACGTGCCGTAGTTACTGACTGGGAACATGTAATTGACTTTTTCAAAGAGTTATTTTGAAGGAAATTTTCTCAGCTTTCGATTGAAACTACTTTGGAATTCGGTAAACTACGCTCATGCGCAGAAATCTGTTTTCTGATTGGTCGGAGGATGAAAAATCGGAAAATTGACCAGAAAACGCATAAGACCGTAGAAAAACAACTTCGGACTAGTTCCATCGCAAAGATTATGCAATTTTGCATGAGAAACTATATTTTTGAAAGATTAAAAAGAATTTCTTTTTGAGATAATCAGGTTAGACTGATTTTTTCGGATTTTGCCTGATCAGGGCCTGAAAAGGCTGAACAAACATTCTCAAGGTCACTTTTGATAGGTTTCTCCAAGATCTTTCGGATGGCGCAAACCGCGTTGCATTATCTTGAGCCAAACTCGAGATATATTCAAAATTGTAAAAAAAGATCATGATTTTGATGCTCTAGTAGAATTGAAAAGCGAAACAGAAATAGCTCCGCAGGCGACTCCGAAATTTTTTTGGGACCTCCCAGTGGGTGAAAACTTTATATTCTGGACTACAGAATCGAATCAAAACTACGAAAAACCGATCCGAGACATCACTATTTTTCATGTGTCGTTTTTAAATGAAATCCATCAATAGTCAGTGGATTTTTCTGCAAGCTAAGCCTGGCAGCCCCGGCCGAGCTGTCACCAATCCGGATACTGAATCGCGAAAACGTTGCTTGAGCTGGATTCTTCACCGAAAAGGCTCGCGTGGCCACCGCTGTTGTTTGAAACATGATGAAACTTGTTTTTCTGACCCCAAAATGTCGTCCGGAAACCACCACCCGAGTATATCTGTTCCACGGGTCGCTTATTTATAAAGTCGCAGCCGTTGAATATTCAACCACTGGGTTGAATTTTCAACCAGTATGGTTGAAGTTCTTTGAATAAATTTTTTACAGTGCCCTTTTCACCACGTAGGCAACCTGATGTGTGAAATCTGGGCGGGAAGATTTAGTCTGGGATCATAATAGTAATAAGGTAATAATAATAATAATAACGAGCTCCCGCCCACAATCAGCGCCCGCCCGGAGCGTGGAGACCGCACATTTCCATCCGGCACTCGAGAATTGGTGAGTTTAGGGATTCGCATTGGTACAGACTGCAGATGGACACAATGCCAGTCTGGACGACTCATTCAGCCACTCGGAGGGGCTCCCTGGGCTCCAAGGAAGCTTAGAAGAGTCCCAAACCTCACCGCTGAGGGTTGGGATTCGGCCTCGTGCTGGGGTCCGAACCCAATTTTTGGTGGTCGGAGGGGAAGACATTCCTTTGCTGAGCTACCAGTGACATGGTTGATGATTGTCTCCCTTACCGACGCGCTGGCAGGGTGTATCCCTGTCCCACGACCATGGCAAGCCGGGGCGGAGGCGAAAGCCACGCCCCGGGATACAAAAGATAAATTCTCGGATGAATTCCTGTTATTCATCATTTTTCTCATTCTTGAAATCATGTTTTGTATGAATATACTCTCTCAGCACGAATCAGTCAGATTGTCATTGATTCCATCAGTATTAAAAACGTCACTGATTGAATCAGTAATTCTTTTTTTGCTCCAAAGGCCAGCTGATCATCAAATTCTCGAAAGTCATTACTACTGATTGAGTTAACTGACCGGATCAGTCCATATACACTGATTCATCAGTTATAATTGATCCTAAATCGATTAAGTGATTATCAGTCCATATAGACTGATCCGGTCAGTTAGATCCTAGAGTACTGATTCGGCATAACTTCTTTTTTCTAGCATAAATACCCCGAGAATTTTACTGATGAATCAGTGACATTCGCGAAATAGTTGTCAATCAGTAAAGTTTGAATCAGTAATTACCATATCGGCATCATCGCGATAACTTACCCGGAACGTGTTGACCTTTCATCTCGACGAGCGAGCTCCGAATTACTCCGTTCAAATTTTCCTCCATATTATAATACACTTGGGAATGAATTTCCAGACCGATCCGTTCACTTTTTATTTTTTATTTTCGAGGATAGAGGGTCGAAATATCAGTTCCGTGCATTGTTACATTTGAGTCATTCTTCTTAACATCGCCAACTTTTGGGTCGCAGGTCACGGATTCTTTTGTAACTTTGGGTACATGTTATACATTATGAAAGAAGGTGGACAATACATCAGTTTTTAGGCCCCGATAGTGATCCGTGCAAATTTAGCGTCCTATTTTCGTTTTCAAAATCCGCAAAAAATACGATTTTTGCATTTTTTGATCGATTTTTCATATGACCTAATTAAAAAAATATTCCAAACACACATTTCGACGTAAAAAAGCGAAAATTTTCGAAAAAATGCTCGCAGAATCGGAAAAGGGTAATTTAACAATAAAAAGAGTAGTTTTTTGAAAAAAAAGTAATTTTTGGGGCCTCGGGGCCCCCTTTAGCTCAAATCTAACATTTTCATCGGATTACTCGTCAAATTTCACATCGAAAACCGTCAAGAACAAATTGGAATCTACTTGGGATGAGTTGCTCTGAATGAAATTCCAAGAGAAATCGTCGAAAAGTGTCTTCACTCGTACTTACGCACGGTTATCATCTTCATACAGTGAATTGCGGTCGAGGATCACGATTCGGCTGAACATGTTATTCGACATATTTTTGTCAAAGAAGATAAGTAAAGTTCGCGTGACACTTGTCAATCAGTAAAGTTTGAATCAGTAAACCACATGTGAATCAGTAAAACATGCACAGATTTACTGATGAATGATCGGGTCAGTTAAAATTGATCCCACTTAACTGACCCGATCAGTGTATATGGACTGATTGTCAGTTAGATCTGACTGATTCATGCTGAGAGAGTAGGGAGTTTACAAATTTTTCCAGATTTTCTTGGTGGGCCTGAAAAAAAGTAATGATTGACTATTGGGAATCAAGAAGGAGAATCTCGTTCATTATATTCGTTAATGTGAGTGTAGCCAACGAGTTGGATCATGCCTCTCTCTCAGCACGAATCAGTCAGATTGTCATTGATTCTATCAGTATTAAAAACGTCACTGATTGAATCAGTAATTCTTTTTTTTGCTCCAAAGCCCAGCTGATCATCAAGTTCTCGAAAGTCATTACTACTGATTGAGTTAACTGACCGGATCAGTCCATATACACTGATTCATCAGTTATAATTGATCCTAAATCGATTAACTGATTGTCAGTCCATATGGACTGATCCGGTCAGTTAGCGCCTAGAGTACTAGTCCGGTCTCCGGTCGACCTTTTGTTGGTCTGTTGGCCTCCAGCGAGGTGACAATTTGGCTGGATAAGAGCCAAAATTACAAGAAATTGCCGCCAAAGGTGGACACTCTACGTGTGGTACAAGCTGAGATATGAATTTTTTAAATAATTAATTTGTAAGCGTTATATGTCCGTTATCCTCCAGTGGCCACCCTATGCTCATTTGGAAGCTCACGAAACGTATATTGAGATGGGAAGAAGGTGGACAGTCCTAGTGTGGTCGGAATTGGGGTATTGAGGGTCTAAAGGTCAAATTTTAGGGTCAAAATGGCGAAAATGACGATTTTTCGCGTATAACTCAGAAACGATGCACCTAATCGATAATTTTACATCAGTACTTTTTTGTTCATCTTGTTAAGATCTTGAAATTTGTATTCGGGTAATTTTTCTCAGAAATGCGTCATTCCTGAGATAATGGCGTTGCGAGTTGTCAGGATTAGACGTTGGGATCTCCGGATACGTACAACTCAAGAACGACGCACTTGACCAAAATTCAATATCAGTACTCATTTACTATTGATGTATTTTGAGATCTTTAAATCTGTATACGAATCTTCTTCCTCAAAATCAGATAATTTTTGAGGTATGAACATTATCAGTTGGGGCTAGCGATGATCGCAATGAAGATGAGGTCAATGGTGATTCTGATGGTGATTTGAGTGACTTCGATATGTATGCTACCGATGAAAGTGATGAGGAACGATGGTAATTTTGTACGATAGGAATGTTTCACTGTTTCCTCAAAAATTATCCGATTTTGAGGAAAAAGATTCGTATACAGATTCAAAGATCTCAAAATACATCAATAGTAAATGAGTACTGATATTGAATTTTGGTCAAGTGCGTCGTTCTTGAGTTGTACGTATCCGGAGATCCCAACGTCTAATCCTGACAACTCGCAACGCCATTATCTCAGGAATGACGCATTTCTGAGAAAAATTACCCGAATACAAATTTTAAGATCTTGACAAGACGAACAAAAGAGTACTGATGTAAAATTTCGACCAAGTGCGCCGTTTTTGAGTTGCACGTATCAGGAGTTCTGAGCGTCTACTTCTCTCAATTCGCCACGCCATTATCTCAGAAATGACGCATTCCTGAGAAAAATTACTCGAATTAAAATTTCAAGATCTTGACAAGACGAACAAAAGAGTACTGATGTAAAATTTTGACCAAGTGCGCCGTTCTTGAGTTGTACGTATCAGGAGGTCTGAGCGTCTACTTTTCACAACTCGCAACGCCATTATCTCAGAAATGACGCATTTCTGAGAAAAATTACCCGAATACAAATTTCAAGATCTTAACAAGATGAACAAAAAAGTACTGATGTAAAATTATCGATTAGGTGCATCGTTTCTGAGTTATACGCGAAAAATCGTCATTTTCGCCATTTTGACCCTAAAATTTGACCTTTAGACCCTCAATACCCCAATTCCGACCACACTAGGACTGTCCACCTTCTTCCCATCTCAATATACGTTTCGTGAGCTTCCAAATGAGCATAGGGTGGCCACTGGAGGATAACGGACATATAACGCTTACAAATTAATTATTTAAAAAATCCATAACTCAGCTTGTACCACACGTAGAGTGTCCACCTTTGGCGGTAATTTCTTGTAATTTTGGCTCTTATCCAGCTAAATTGTCACCTCGCTGGAGGCCAACAGACCAACAAAAGGTCGGCCGGAGACCGAACTATACTGATTCGGCATAACTTCTTTTTTCTAGCATAAATACCTCGAGAATTTTACTGATGAATCAGTGACATTAGCGAGATAGTTGTCAATCAGTAAAATTTGAATCAGTATTTACCATATCGGTATCATCACGATAACTTTTCATTTCGACGAGCGAGCTCCGAATTACTCTGTTCAAATTCTCCTCCACGTATTTTATTATAATACACTTGGGAATGAATTTCCAGACCGATCCGTTCACTTTTTATTTTTTATTTTCGAGGATAGAGGGTCGAAATATCAGTTCCGTGCATTGTTACATTTGAGTCATTCTTCTTAATATCGCCAACTTTTGGGTCGCAGGTCACGGATTCTTTTGTAACTTTGGGTACATGTTATACATTATGAAAGAAGGTGGAAAGCACATCAGTTTTCAGGCCCTGAAAGTGATCCGTGCAAGTTTAGCGGCCTATTTTCATTTTTGAAATTCGCAAAAAATACGATTTTTGCATTTTTTGATTGATTTTTCATAAGACCTGATTAAAAAAATATTACAAACACACATTTCGACGTAAAAAAGCGGAACTTTTCGAAAAACATACTCGCAGATTCGGAAAAGGGTAATTTAATCCTAAAAAGAGTAGTTTTTTGAAAAAAAAAGTAATTTTTAGGGCCTCAGGGCCCCCTTCAGCTCAAATCTAACATTTTCATCGGATTACTCGTCAAATTTCACATCGAAAACCGTTTAGAACAAATTGGGATCTACTTGGGATGAGTTGCTCTGAATGAAATTCCAAGAGAAATCGTCGAGAAGTGTCTTACTCGTACTCACGCATGGTTATCATCTTCATACAGTGAGTTGCGGTCGAGGATCACGATCCGGCTGAACATGTTTTCTGACGTATTTTTGTCAAAGAAGATAAGTAAAGTTCGCGTGACACGTGTCAATCAGTGAAGTTTGAATTCGTAAATCACGCGTGAATCAGTAAAACATGCACAGATTTACTGATGAATCAGTCTACATAGACTGATGCATTTAGTTAAAATTGATCCCACTTAACTGACCCGATCAGTGTATATGGACTGACTGTCAGTTAAATCTGACTGATTCATGCTGAGAGAGCTTACATTCGTAAACTATTTGTACCAAGAGTTCCGGTCGTTCTTCATTATAATGTGAGTATCTAGTAATTATTTCGAGACACAAAAAAGCGCTTTAGTATCACAGGGGTGTTTTTTTTATGAAGTTGTGGTTGCAATATTTCTACATTTTGAATTGGAGTTCAAGGACACAATTTTTCTCGAACGTGGTATTCAACAAGACTACATCGGTATTCGGTGGATCAAAGATGTCGGAAGATTCGATTTAAAGAATGGAATCACAATAGGAGAACATTAAAATTCAATGGTAGAATAATGCAATCGATGAAGACTAGTGACCGTGAATAAGAGCTCGGTAGATAACACAATCAGTGGAATTTGTTCAAATTCTGTGACCTCCATGGACATTCACTGCAAGTGGAATACATTGAAAATCAATGGAATAGCTTAAAAATTTTCGCTCCAACAATATAATGTAGGATGGTACCAACATTTTTTGACCCATCAATAAAGTACGATTTAATCAAAATTATTCACCAAAATTAAACGAGTAATCCAAATCATTCGTCCTTCAGACAACCGTGTAAAGCTTACTCTCCTAAATTAAAAATTCCAGAATGAAAATGGAATATCACCCAAGTGTAGAGGGCCCATTGTGATTAATGAAAGCAGGGCTAATGAGAAACTCGAGTGTTTATTTTTAACGTGGTCTGTATTGTACGGGTATGCTCTGTTGTGTAAATAGAATCTCTTCAAAGTGGAAAAGTCAAGCTGAAAAATTTTTAATTGATTAACTCGATCGAGCGCAACCGAGTGCTGCAACGATGATAAATAATTCAACGCTATGGATGTATAAGCAAACATTGATGCACGCTCGATGTAAATGCGGAAAAATAATGAGCGAGTTCGCCCTTTCTCATCTCTCTCTTTTTTTTTTTTCATCCTCAAACTCGCTATTTTTCTATGACAACAAGATAGTATAGAGAACGACGACGAATGAGAAAGAGCTCGTCGTAGCAAAGTTTTTAATTAAAAAATTACTCTCTCGTGCCTTTTTCGAGCTTCATGTTGACTCACTACAGTGTATGTATGTATATATGTATGTAGAGAAGCTGACGCTTATTAATGGAACGACAAGAACGACCTGTGCACACTGCTAACCCAAAAAACTCTGTGTGAATGTATTTTTCTTTATATATTGTGAACACTGTTGCTGTTGTTTCAGTAAATTCAGTATACCCAGTATAGGATTTTATATTTGAATATTCATGTCAAGTTGGGTTAAAATTCGTTTCAGCTCGATTTCGACTTACGCCGTGCATCTCATTGAAGCATTTAATTAGCGAGCTTTTAGTGGAATTTTGTGCATATGTATGGAAATGATTGAGTATTTTGGATTTCGGTAGTATTTACTACGCATTTGATTACTTGTTTGCTTTGTGCATACATATTGGAATTCAAAATTTGCTCATTATAAAGTCTAGAATTTCACATTTCATGAGCTACGCATCTGAGCGGATTATGTGAACACTAGCTTTATTGCCTACCTCGCTAACGCTCGTCCGGCTTGGAAGAGTCTCTGATATGGTATGAGCCCGTGAAATGCTTCTGTAGTTCAACAATGTAACGTTGAGATTTCATAATACAGTGGATTCGGGAAAAATAATTTCCTTGATGTAACCTAGTAACTGCGATTGAGAACTATTAAGTTGGTGTAATGTTGCGCATAGTGAGGTTCCTGAATCTCCAGTAAGTATCTGGAAATTTCGCTTAATCAATTTAGTTTGTTGGAAGGATATTGCGAAATCTACGATTATTCGCCCTATGAATCCTATCCCACTTATGATTTGTACATAGATAAAAAACTAATCACGAAGGATATTTCTCTCTTCAGCAATAAATAACATGTATACCCTTATTGCCCATCTCGTTTGACTCAGTCAATACACCATTTTCGAAATAGTTATTTACATCCAATGAAGCAATTATACTGAAATAGACAACTATTCGAATCTAGTAGACAGTGGAAACTGAAGCGATTTTCACTGAAATTTCAGTGAAAGTTTCAGTGAAATTTCAGTGGAACTTCCAGTAAGATTTTAGCGTTTTTCACTGATTTTTAGTGGAATTTTCACTAATTTTTTAGTGAAATTTCCACTGAATTCCTAGAGGAATTTCCACTGATTTTTTGGTGAAATTTTTACTGATTTTTCAGTGGAATTTCTACTGAATTTTTAGTGAAATTTTCACTGAATTTTTAGTAAAGTTTTCACTGTTTCTTTAGTGAAATTTTTACTGAATTTTTAGTGAATTTTTCACAGAATTTTCAGTGAAGTTTTCACGGATTTTTAAGTGAAATTTCCACTGAATTTTTAGTGAAATTTTCACTGAATTTTTAGTGAGATTTCCACTGAATTTTCAGTGAAGTTTTCACTGAAATTCAGTGAAACATATCACTTGAACTCTAGTGATTCCCACTCCATCCATTCACCAACCAACCCACCTGACCACTAACCCCCACTCACCCACCAACCCACCCACCCATGACCCAACCATGACCCATACGGCCACCCATCGCCCTTCACCCCCTGCCGATAGGCAACCCGAGACGTGAGATGCTGACGGACAAATTTTGCCTGGGCTCTTAATTATTTTAATTCGTTTTGATGGAGTGAAGATTAATGACAGTTTGAATGAATGTACATTGAGCGGGTTTGGATCACGTATTCTAGGAAGTAAGACGGAATCTTCAATCATAGGAGAATCAAATATGATTACTTACTGATTAACACTGTAAACAATTTTTTCGGAAAACTTCAACCAGGTGGTTGAATATTCGACGGCCGTGGATATGATGGTTATGAGTACGCGGCTCGTGGGATGGATACTTGTGGTGGTCTCCGGATAACATTTTTGGCTCAGGAGAACATATTTATGTTTTCTTGTATACAAATAGAAAAAATCATCGGGGCCGGCCACGCGAACCTTTACCGGAAAAAATTAATGTTAAGCAACATTTCCACAACTCATAATACAGATTGGTGGCCGCTTGGGTGAGGCTCCCGGGTGGGTATAGATCATGGGCTTGCTGAGGTAAGACGGTAGCCCCAGCCGAGCGGTCACCAATCTGTATTATGAATTGCGGAAATGTTGCTTAACTTAGTTTTTTGACCGAAAAAGCTCGCGTGTCCACCGCTGATGTTTTTCTCCATTTGTTCATGAGAAAACATGAAGGAATTTGTTTTTCTGGCTAAAAAATGTCGTCCGAAGACTACCGTTCACCAATCTCAGGTATGAGAAAGGAATCGGTTGAATTTACAACCCACGTGTTGAAGTTCTCAGTGAACCAGTTGGTTGAATTTTTAATCCAAACAGATGTTTGGATTTCCCCGAAAAGATTGTCCACAGTTTACTTATTAGGCTTTGGATTGACTCGTGCAAAGATTGCAGCATACTGGAATGAGTTTATTCGGTTATGTGTTTTACTTTATTTGCAAATTTCCAACCTCTTTCCGGAATTATTAAGCAGGACTCACAGTTTTAAATGGGTATCGAACCACCGAAGCCATCGAAAAGCATGTATGAAAAATCACATTGGCACCGGTCGGCATTCGAACCGCTTATCAGCGACATAAACGGATAAACTTTATGATTGAATGCATGTGGGCGATACTGACACAAAATTGTAATAAGTAAGAGTTAAAAAGAATTTTTAAAATACACTTTTATGAACTGCGCCTGGTGCAATGCAATACATGAGCATCTGAGACGCGTGTGTGCAGCGGGTTTCCCGAGAATGAGCTAAGGCGCCGCTATGTAGCGAAGTCCCGAAGTCACAAACATGCAGCAGACGATTTGCGGCATTCCTCGCCTGCCACGTGGAAGACCCGAGGCCGGCATCAATAGTTTTTCTTTATTAATCGAATAATCTTACACTGCGCTGATTAAAATGACACGATATTGTGTATTCTGATCACCCACAACAGTGCACACCTCGGTGCACACCCACGAGATCAAATGGAGCGACTAGCCGGAAGTTAATTATTATCGGAAGTCACGTGATATGACCAAAATTACTAGATCTAGGACGGAGAAAACACCAATTCGGTGAAAAGTAATAAAAGTGTATAAAAATTTCGCCCAGTTCCGCGCTAGCCGAACCTTATTTGATACCATCAAAATATCACGGCACTCGGTAATGATTGACCGTGCCCGCAAAGCCTTGGGCATTGTCGACAATGCCCGGGCAATGTCCGAAATACGCAATGAACGCGGACATTGCCCAATATATCCGGGCGTTGTCGACAATGCCCATAAGAGCCGGGTATTGTTGACAATGCCCGCATATGGGACATTGCCCGTGACATATATACCCATAGTCAAGAGGTCCGAATTTTGTTCACGCGACCTGCGACCTGGTCACCCATCCGGATAAAATCATCGTCGATGCGTTGTTTAATCTGGATTTTCGACCAACGTGACTTGGAATTCCATCACTTGTTTGAAAAAATTCAACCACCTGGTTGAAAGAAAAATCAAACCAACTGGTTGAAATGTTGGTTGAAAATTCAACCGAATTTTTACAGTGTACATACCGTCAACCAGGGTAACTTTGGAACAAAAATCGCATTTTCCTCCTTAAACCTCGCCAAACTTGTACGTCTTGCATAAGAAGCGCATTGTATCTGTAGTCAACCGAAAACTTACAGTTTCAGCTTTCGATTGAGGTGCTAATAAGGTCCATTTGGACATCTCCGGTTAGAGCAAAGAGCGCTGAAAGTCGTGTTCCTAAGTTAGACACGGTCTGGGGTAAGTTTGGAACAGAAATTCTCATCATGATTTATTCGTCAATTAATTCATAAGCTAGGTCACGCACTCGATCTTCACCATGAGTAATCGAAAGCTGAGAGTCTTAGCTGTCCATTGACCTATTGTAAAAGTCCATTTGGTTGAATTTAACTTCTACAATCGAGCATAGACACCTGCAGCATACCTCATTGTCTACACCACGGCGATGTCTCGAGTGGAATTAGTATATTACGCACCTGCGTCCGCGAGGGGCCGAAAGTGACACATTGCGGCCCGGGTGAGTTGCCGCACGAGCCGTCAGGCGAGGGCGGCATACCCGTGGCCGCAATGGGTTGCTTTCGTCCCGAGGTGCGTATAGTTCTCTTCAGTACACATGATGATCGAAATTCTATGGTTTCCGACACGATTTCGGGGCAAAATCCCGCACTGCCGCACAGGTTAGAAAACGTCGGAGCATGCATTGTAGCAGGCCGAGGGCGCAGCCCGAGGTCTGATGCGCATGCTCAGTCGTTCTCTGCCCTGGGTGGCAATGCGGGATTTTCTGCCCCGGCATCGGGGCGGAAACCACAGGCTCTCGATGCAAGTGTACTGAAAAATACCTTCACAGTCAGTTTCTGACAAAAACTGTCATAACTCGGCTTCCGTGGGTCAAAATCAGACATTCTTTGGCTCATTTTGAAGCTCTCATCAACGACTACTCAAGTATGTAGGATTCGAAGATGATATAGATCTTGGGAAATAATTGAGAGTACATGAACAAGCGTTGCAAAGTTACCCCAGTTTCAGAGAAAAAATACGTACTTGTCAGTTTTTACTCTACTAAATTGAAACTTCGTGAAAATACTCCGATGTAACAAGGATTCGTCTAGATATGCGTACAGACAAGTAAAATCTAGTTCAGGTACCTTGGATTCGACCTGCTAAAGTCGGAACCACACCACTTCTTCCGAGAGACTATTTGATAGATTGAAAACGTACTTTCGAAGAAGTCAGCTTATAAACGGATTAAAAGCTTGGAGGCCTTCGCGCCAGTGCAAAACATTGTTTATGCGTGCCCCAAGTAGGAGAAATTAAAGTAATTAAAAGCCCAGCCAAAATTTGTCCGTCGGCATCCCGCGTATCGGGTTGCCTATGTGGAAGGGGTGAAGTATGATGAGTGGCCGTATGGGTCATGAGTAGGTCGATGGGTGGGTGGGTTTTGGGTGGGTCCATGAGTGAGTTGGTGGTTGGTTGGGTGTCTGGGTAGGTGTTCGGGTGAATAGATAGATGGAGGGGAGTGTAGGTGGTCGGGTGAATGCGTTGGTTGGTGTGTCGATAGTTGACGATTGATTATGTACGGTGGATGATGTCTGTTAATTGTTGACCTAGGCAGTTGACTAAGGCAGTTGACTTAGGCAGTTGATTAAGGCAGTTGACTTCGGCAGTTGACTCAGGCAGTTAACTTAGGCAGTTGACTAAGGCAGTTGACTCAGGCAGTTGACTTTAGAACGTTGATTATAGACCGTTGACTATAGATTGTTGGCTTTAGATTGTTGCCAATAATGGTTGTTACCAATTATCAAGTTACCAATTATTCAACTGATGAGTTGGTCTATCAAGCTGAACTATTGTGCGAATCATCTCGTATACCGCTGTGATTCGGTCTAGTTCGGTCCAGTTCGATCTAGTTTGGTCCACTTCGGTATGATAGATGGCTGTATATGAGTGATGGGTAAGAGAATTCCTGGATGGATGGATGGATGGATGGGTGGATGGGGATGGAAATCGGAATGAGAAGTATTGTATCAATTTGGTCTAGATCGGTGGAGCTTGGCCTAATTAGGGTAAGTTCGGTGTATCTCGTTTGAATTCAGTCTAGTATGGTTTGAGTGGGTCTAGTTCGGTCTAGCTCGGTCTTGTTCGGATACAAATTACAAGTGGGATAGGATTCATAAAACCAATATTCATAGGCTGTTTAGTATCTTTTCGATAATATTTTGGCTCACAAGGGGAGGACCTGACCTTTGGATCACCAATCCTTTCCAAAATTTTTTTACAGTTTTGTGTCACCTAGAATATAAAGAATCCAGAGTAACTCCGTCAAATGGGCCTTCTGTCCAGAGCTACAAGCAAAAATGTTAGCGTTGCCAGTATATCTATATAGGTATCACTTTTTAACATGGGCCTATATGGGCAATGTTAATGTAATGGGCTGTAACTTTGAACAGGGGGCCCATTTGACAGAGTTGCTTTGGGTTCTTCATATTCTAGGTGGTACGGAACTGTAAAAAAATTTGGGACAAGATTGGTGATCCAAAGGTCTGGTCCTCCCCTTGTCAGTATCATTTAAGAGGCTGAAGTTGGAGCTGAGGCTAAGGCTGTAGCTGGGGCTGAGTCTAGGTCCGTGGCTGAGGATGGGGATGGAAATGGGAATGAGGTTTCGGTGAACTCAGGTCTAGTTCCATCTAGTTCGGTCTGGTACTGTGTGATTATGCCGTGTTCGGTTTAATTCGATCAAATCCTGTCTGGCTCGGTCTGGAGAGATCATGTTCGGTCTGTCGCGGTAGTTAGACCAGCTTCTGTCTAATTCGATCTAACTTGGTTTTGTTGGGTTTATTTAGGTCTAGTCCGATCTAGTTCGGTCTGGTGCGCTGTAGTTAGGCCAAATATTTGGTCCAATTCGATCCAATTTCGTCCAGTTCTGTCCGATTAGGTCTAGTCCGGTCTAGTTCGGTGTACTTGGGTCTGGTTCGGTCCAATACGATCTAATTTGGTCAAGTTTGGTCAAACTAGGTTTAGGTTAGTGTAGGTCGGTCTAATCCAGTGTAGTTCGATCTAGTTTGTTCTTGTTTGGTCTAGTTCACTCTAAATGAGGCTCATTCGGTCTAGGTCGGTTCAATTTAATCTAATCTGGTTTCGTTCGGTCCAATCAAGGCTAGCTCCGTTTAGCTCGGTCCAGCACATCGAAGTTCGATCTAGTTTGATCTAATTTAGGCCCGCGTGGTCTAATTCGGTATAGTTCGCTCTAGTCCGGTCAGAATAGGTCTGATTTCGTCTAGTTCGGTCTAGTTTTTCTAGTTTGGTCTAGAATGGCCTGATTTGGTCTAATTTGATGCAGTATGGTCTAGATCGGTCCAATTACATCTAACTAGATCTAACTAGGGGTAATTAGGTCTCAATCGGTCTAGTTCGGTTGAATTAGGTTTGGTTCAGTCTAATTTGGTTAAGTTGAGTCTGGTACAGTCTAATACGGTCTGGCTCAATCGATTCCAGTCTGGTTCGGTCTAGTTCAAGACAGGTCGATCTATTTCGTTCTAGCTCGGTCTAACTCGGTCTAGTATCGTCAAATTCCGTCCACTTCGGCCTCATTTGGTCTAGTTCGGTGTAGTAAGGTTCATTCCGGTTTTTCGGGCTATTTAGGTCTACTTTGGTCCAGTGCGATCTAGTTTGGTCTAATGCGGCCTAGTTCGGTCTCGTCCGGTCTAATTTAAACCAGCTCAACAGAAAAATATTGAAAGAATCTAAAGTAGATGCAAAGACTTTAGTTCATTCTGATGCCACACCGACTACAGCGCCCACTTCAGGATATACCAACGACTATTAAGGCGATGCGGTCACTATGCAAACTGAAAATCATTCCCATCTTTCTCCGATTCTGTTGCGATTTGGGCTAAACGACGAGCGCACAAATATTTGTTATCATCTAACTTACATTTGTCAATTCTTCATTAAGCCCAAATTACAAGAGAATCGGAGAAAGTTGGGAATGAAAATGTGCGTATATTATAGGTTAGGAGGTTCCCACGGCCGAGTTATTCCTACTTTTCTCCCATTCCCTCATGATTTGGGCTAAGCTTCGGATTGAGGAATACGAGTTGGACGATAACAGTTTCGACAACTCGTTTCACACTTTGAAACATCAAACTTTTTATGTAAGGTGTATTTTCAAGGTCCATGGTCACGGTGCACGGTGAGTTGATAGTTCGGTCCTTCAATTTAGCCAAGGCAGCCGTTTCGAAAATTGAGAACAATGTATTTCAATTTTTAATTCTATATATCTCTCAACAGGTATAACTCAAGATAATACCATTATCGCAAACTTCATGAGAAACTTCTAACTGGCATCTTGAACCAATCACCAATCATCATTTTACAACCATCATTATTGAACTAAAAACGCACTTCAGGATCCTTTAACTTATCAAGGACATTTACAAGCCGAACGAGCGGTAGCGAGTGCGGCTATAACGCTAGTCGGTATTAAAGTCTCAGGATCATCTGCCTAGCCGACTGTGCGTGATAACAACTCTCTCAGAGTGGGGCGCCGGAGGTTTCACGACTGAAACATGACAACTTCAGACCGCGCTTCGCGTTGAAACTCGCCAACGTCAGAGCGCAAACCCGCGAATCTTTCATCTCGCGTGAGCAGACGACAAAACCAGATAATTTGGTCGTCAGCTCGTCAGCAGAGGTTCTCAATCTCTAGCTATTACCGTATCGGGTCAAAATTCCGAGTGCAATAAGTGAATTATAAAAAAATAGCCAAAATCTTCCCTGAATGAAAGTTATTCCTCGGCTGCCATGGATTTCGACTTTCGACGATTTTGGCAACACTAAATAATGGACTGGAGGAATAACCTCAAAAATTTTCCTCACAAAATTGTTGATTGTGTCGATGATGCCATCAATTTCCTCTTGTCAAGAAGTAAGTTGAAATTCTATTTTGAATTTGAGATGGCTCGCTTCAGCCCCCATGAATTTTTTTTAGAATTCCTGTCTCTATTCTTTGAAAATACCCTGAGTCGGGGTAAAATCTTTTAAATCATGAAAACAATTCAAGAATCTTGTAAATAGAGCTGTTCAATTTTACAGCTTCTTAATGATTGTTTTTCAGTCTAGTAATGTAGTAATTGATGTGTAGTCTAGCAGTCGAGCCAGCGATTCATTACAGAAATATCTTGTCGTGTTATTGAACAATCACCAATGATCCAAAGTGTATAGTTTTTGCTTCTTGGTTCATGAACTCCTCTAGCTGATTTTGTGTTGTTTGTTCCTCTATTTAATCTATTTGTTGTTCTATAATTACATGAACAACCAATGCAGTTCTTATGGTCAAAAAAGCTAGCCCATCATCAAAATTCCGTCACCTTTACTGATTTTACGTATTTTGCTACCTTACAGTTACTCTGGTGGAACATATAAGTTTTGAAGCTTTTGAATTATCCATCTTTGGGTGATAATGAAAAAGGTACGATGTGGTCAGAGTACAGCTATGGGCGTGGAGTCTATTAATTCATCACTGAAACATGGTCTCTGTAGTGCATCAATCTATTAGTGTGTTGTTGTTTCCTCTGATAATCTGCCTAATCAAAACCTCAGTAGTATATTTTTCAAAATTTCCTATGCTAATCACTTAATTCTGGTACTTTTACAGAGCTAATTCTTAGTTTGCTAACATCAACTTATTTATTTACAGGTATTGATTGAGGCAATTGAACTTGAAGATGAACCAGATATGAATTGCTATTCTTATCAGGAATATCCATATAGTACATCACTTTCCTCTGTTGCTTCGTAGTGTAGGTGCAAGACAAGAGAACCAGATATAAATTCTCGAGGGTTACTCAGGCTGCATGTTTTTCCTTATCTATTTTGTCTCCAGTAATGTCAACTCAGCAGATCCATGCAAAGGACGCCCAATTGTTGCCATAGATAAAGCTCCAATGTTTAGCTCACAAAAGAAATAATCCAAGCATGTATGTCACTGAGTTGATTGAAACAGGTAATGCATTTCTGTGTGAAACATTTTTTCTCTATCCTACAATCACTGCAATGAGTACTAAAAGTAGCTTTAACTTTTAATAGTACTGAGTACTAAAAGTAACTTCTGCAAATTTCAATCTAATTTTTGTTACATCTTTAGTATCATCTCAATGGCCTACAGTATCGAGCAAACTCTTGATTTATCCAGAGGACTGGAAACTGATGATTATGGGTTTCAATACCCAGCCCAAGTCTTTGTACCTTGATCGTATTAGATGGATCACATTCACTATCGACTGGTGAGTTTGAAATTCATTGCAAAATTTTGTTCTCCAAATAACTTCTACAAATATTTTCATAGGTGTTGGCAAATGCAATTGTGCCTCATAACACATATGGTTATTTCTGCTTCGCCCCTTATTGTACTCTGAATGAGACTCATTTTACAATCAGCGCATTGAACAAGCAGTTCACCTCGTAGGAATTGCCATCCTGCCAGAGTTTCACCTTTTGAGAATGATCTTGCCAGTGGTTCTTGTACTCCAACATATGATGTTCAACCTGATTGAATCGCAACAACTTATTTCGAGATGAATCTCCATGTGCTGTGGATGTTTATAGGTCATTGAAGTTCAGAAAATAATTGATGGAGTGCACTCTCCTCGAATCAGAACAACAGAATCTTCCTTTACTCGATTTGAGACAAAGTATCTTATGAAATTCATTGAAGCAGTGAGTATCTATCTTACAGAATACCTACATCTGTAAAAAATTACTCGAATCCCTCCAGAAGTTCGATTCTCAAAGGTTTTGTTATAAGTATAAGATCTATCACTTGGATAAGAATGCAAAAACCTGAAAATGGTGTATCTGTGCCTGGTTCATTTTTTCTGTGTTCTACTATCCACTAAATCTTTTGCTCTCACTTTCATTCATTCTTAGTACCACTTCTTTCTGTTGAAAGTTAATGAAGAATGTACCATTACTTGTGAATTAAACTTACCGATTATGAACGGTACTACATCTTTCTACCTAATTTTTCAGACTCAGACACAAATAAGAGGAAAAAACTGTCTACGGTTTCCTCTACGTCTTCAAGCTTCCAGACCATACAAGTATCCACAAACAATGGTCAAGCCATCTTCATTCATGTGGATTTTGTGAAAAATTAACCCAGAGTCAAAAGATTCAACATTTTCTGATACTGATGTAGCAACTATCAATATTGAATTGAGTGCTGTTGGTGGTTTTCTGGTGGAATATGGTTTCACCCAAATAAAGAATTAGTGAGATATGACGCAAGCATTGTCTCTTGAGCTCTGCACTCTACCTCATGAAAATCAGAATGCCCATCAACTAGTATACATCGTATGTCTCATGCATTCTTACAAACTGAGATATACAGTATTTCTGAAGCCCTCAAGCTTTGTGATGAATAAATAGTAGTCGCTCAATGGTTGTGATCCATATGCATTCCATCATTTCCGTACCTCCACTCTCTGTACTACAGAATATCCACCCGGTTATTAAATAACATAGAGTACCGATGCAGGAATATGTCATCCAAATATTGCTAAGCCAAATCTAAATGAAATTTCGGTGCTAGCCCCATGTGATTGTCTGATTGTAACAAGTTTCAAAAATGGGATTCAATTAGAAAGCACATCAAGATTTTGTCCTCCCTCATTTCAAACTCTCAACACTAATGATGAATTAGTTTCATCAATGCTCGCCATTGCATATTATCATCTTCATCCTATAATGTTATACTCAATTCCAGTACTAAATTCCACTAGAGCAAAGCTTCTCTCATGATTTTCCAATGAATAATGTGTAAAACAACACATAAATTTTCTGTCAATTTCATGTTTTCTTTTCTGTACATTGTATGTAAACTAAATGTATATGCACTAACATTATATTCGAGCTATGAGTCTCAGTGAAGATTCCGCATTGGATATGTATAGGATTATTGATGACGTCTTCTATCTGAACCAACATCATTTGCTCTCAAAAATGATATTCTTGTATAAAGGCAATTATATATAGGTGTGCAGAAGCTCGAGAGAATGCTTGAAAGGAATCAATTCACCGAATTTCAGCAGAAGCTGAGTTTTTTTCAGATTCTTTGTGAAAATATATCGGAGGTGCATGCAATTCACAAAATTCAAAAATCAGCCAAAGCCCGCGTTTAGCAGACGAACTTCAATAGGGAAAACAATTGCAACCTGCAAGCCGGTACAGAAATTCATTTATTTTTACGTCCAGGAGCACTGACGAATTTTTGGAGCAGATAGCAATCTGAGAATAATACTTTGAATGAGAAAATCATTTTCTTCCCTTCTCCTACTCGCCCACAGGCAGTTAGAATTTTCAATACCCTGGATGTCAACAATACAGCTAAGTAGCCAACCAAGTAAGTTATCCTTCAATCATGCAGAGTTATTTCAACTGATCAACATTGATCGAGCTCTCGCTGTGTGTGCCTTTCTCCCACAATCCCTAAGCCAATCAAAGATTGATTTCATGTGCTTCAAGTCGAGTACGTTCCTACACTCAACAAGCATACACTTATATTTTCCGGATCAAGATTAGTCCAAGTACTTTGTACTACTGTTTTGGGTCTTTTAGTGCCAAACGCCCTAGCAAACAAGGAAAGCATGGCAATTGCCTTCTGTGTTATCAGAAAATGGAATAAAATAATGAGCTGGCTCCAATAAGTCAAGACATGCACTTGTTCCAATCAAAACTGCTTGAAGGAAATGGTTCATGATCTCATTCCATTTTATACTGGAATAATATCAGTGTTCTTATACTAAGCAAAACTTGGAAAGATTCTAATTTGTTTGATCAACTTAGCAGTTCTCAACGGCTAGTAATTCTGAACAGCTTATTCGAACTTTGTACTTGCTAGAAAAATGAATATATGACTGATTCCAAGGAAAATTCCAGTTGGAAATACTCAAACCTGATTCGGTATACTGCTGTATCGCTTGAATTCCATTCCGCTCTCCATATGATTGACATTTCTAATATCTCATGGTCAAAACCATGATAATGTCAGACAGAATTTGGACCCTCCTCTCCTTCATCTCTGACCTCGTGAATATAATACAAACTGATGGAGTTCCTGAGCAATTACTTTTAAATTGAATCATTAATGCAGGTTACTTAGATTTACTTAGATTGAATAATGACGTCTTGTCAAAATATTATTTTTGCTATCCCCTAATATTAGTGTTCAAATCCATGGCTTAATGGCAATTTCAGCATTAAGTAAAGGATAAAGTCACATTACTTCATCATGGTATTTCATGTTTATTTTTCTAGCTTGGAAATACACTCAACTGATCACAAAAATATGTACAAGCACTGCTTATGAGGATACAAAGAGATCATTGTGAGAATTGGCTTGTCTGCTTAGGCACAATAAGTATTTATCTTGAAAGAGGTGCTGTGAAGTATTTCTGGTGAAGCAAATAGTAAGTTCGACAAAAACTGATTGACTTGTAAACTATCGTCTTATCACTTTACCATGTTTTTGAATGTTCATTTTTCCAGCTCGGTACTGTATTCATAGTAATTGCTTGTACAAGGATACTAAGAGAACATCAGGAGAATATCATTGTCTGCCTTGGTTGATATTGATCACAAAAGAGTTGGTGTGGAGTATTTCTAACGGAGCAAAAGGTGAGTTCGACAAAAAATGGTTGTATCGACTTGTAAACTATAGTCTTATAATTTTACCATATTTTTTAATGTTCATACCTCTAGCTTGGAACTGCATTCATCTGATAATAAGAAGTATTCATTCTAACTGCTTGTATAAGGATACAAAGAGAATATCAGGACAATATCCTTGTCTGCATAGGTACCATTTTCATCACAAAAGAGGTGGTGTGAAGTCTATCTGATGAAACAAAGGGTGAGTTCAACAAAAAGTTGTTGTATTGCACTGCACATGGCATCGCCTCCTCATCTGATTACCTCCAAAGAATCAGCTCAAATTAAATGGTAAATTGGCCCACCTAACAGCTGCAATCTCTCCCCAGTTATTTTCCATAGAGACTTATATCTCTATGCTGTTTTCAGCGCGTATACCATATATAATACCTCATATTACATACACAAACACACTCACTCACACACACACACACACACACACACACACACACACACACACACACACACACACACACACACACACACGTAACTCTTTTTATGTATACCTACGTCCAAATGGCTATCCGTTATTCCCACCTGCATCACCATTTTTCCAGCAGCGAGATGTGGACCCATTTCACTGAGTGTGTTATGAGGGATTAATTTACATACACATACCGCTCAATAATTATGATGCCATTAAAAAGTAGTTTCAGGTTTGAAAATTCTACGTCTTTGGTATTGTTGGTATTTGATGAATTTAGTTTGGATCATTTTGTATTTTTTAGCAACACTCCGAGTTATTTCTTAGGATTTGTTCCATGTGACGTGACCGGAGTGTCTTACAATATTACAAAACGTGAGAAGTCTGTAACACACTTTCGCACTTGGGAAAAATTTTCATTGTCAGACCTTCCATACTGTAATATTTGAATCTTGGAAACAAAATCTGAACATATCAATCGAAGAATTCCAGTCCATCTGCTTCGAGTTCAACAAAAATCACCGAAGGTCCAATATTCATTGCATGGCGCTATTTGATACTCCTAACGCACACGTACGTTATTACAATCGCGATGAGCTCTGGATTGGAATTTTCAATTTTGTACGGTTCATTTCATAGTGGTAGGGATTATTGCAAAATTTAACCTATTTCGCAATAAATCTCAAAACCCTCACAGAATTGCCCAGAAACATCTTTTTTGAGCTCACGAAGTCGCATTCCCTTCATTTGTACATACACAATGGGAGAAAAATATTTGCAATAGCCTGAAAATATATGGGCCGAGTATACGTTTATTATTCCGGCAAAGGCGTTTTGACCAATTTTTTAGATGAACTGAAGCTCACTCCTAATGAGTCCAATGTCAAGTATTTATATCTGCGGGCCACTTAAACCACTTGAATAGTCTCCTTCCATTACCGCTATCAGATATCTAAAGTTCTGGCGGCATATAATGTGGCAATATCAAAGAACCCTGGATATATCATTGAAATTCGATCAACCACGTTCATATTGTTTTTCAACATTTCCGACCTTATGTGAGCACTCCAATGGTTCTTATTCGACGGCAATCAAATTAAGTAATTTAGCCATCTTGAATTCATTGAAGTGTACCATTTGTATAGTTCTAGAAACACCTTGGGCCGACAGACTTCAAGTTTGACCTATCACGGGCGAACTTGAGATCACTTGAAAAATGCTAAAAACGCTTTTTTTGGAATTACACATCTATACTCGGCCCATCCTCTTTTGGGCTCTTGCAAATGACTTTCCCTTATTGTGTATATAAAAACGTAGATAATGCGACCTTGTGAGCTCAAAATGGACGTTGTGGGTCAATTCTGTGAGCATTTTGAGATTTATTGCAAAATTGGTTAAATTTTCACGGTGGCAATTCGAGAAATGAGCTTGTTACTCATTTTCAATGGGTCCTAGGCTTTTGAAAATACTTCCATCGTGTTCAACAGGTCAAAATACTTAGAAAATCATAGTACCGGTTCGCTCCTGGCCCACTAACAAGAATGCAGCATCAAAGCCATCAATCTGGAAAATATTAGCGAAAAACACAAAAAATCACGTTTTTCTGAAAATCAGTTACCTGCGTTTTAAAAAAATTCCTGACGTGTAGGAGCGGACCTGATTACGGATTCGGTTTCTACGTCAAAATATACACAAGAAAATCTTCGTCCGGTCAATGCACTATTCCTGACCCGGAATTTTGTTGTCCAGTGTAATTAATCTTTATAATTTGTATCTCTAAAGTATGTAGTCTTGGTGTGTCCTCTTTGCTTCAATTCAGCTAATTAAGAGAGGTCGATACATGATATAGTATAACAGTAAATCAATCAAGCTGCAACTCGATAAAAAGTGGGCCCCACGGGTGGGGCCCACTTTTTATCGAGTTGCAGCTTCCACTACACAGCGGAGACAAATCCAATGGCTCATGTCGTGATTATTTCTCGTTGTTTATGTTGTAATGAAAATCCGTACACAGCAGTTTCGGTATCGGACTTGATTTTGATGGGTTTTGTTCGATCTCCGTATTTTACATAGTTATTAGTTAATCAAGTGAGACCAATTTATGAGTATCAGATCTCTCCCTATGAGGTCGGCGGTTTTCAACGTGTGTTAGCTCGTTTGAGAGCTCATTTCAAGACCTACAAATTGAGTCGAAATACGTTGGAGAATGTCGAACCTTACTCGAGTTATCGTCAATTTACGCGAAGGAAAAGTTTAGCATAAATCGAAAATCGTACCTGTCACCATCATACATTATAACTCTTGGAATTCGAACTACAGAAGAGATTACTCTATTTGAATATCTGATCTCAAGTGCTGCAAACATCTGAAGTACGTCAATGAACCGCGGCCGAAGATCAGGCTTGGCAATGCATGTGAGTTGCAAGCGCTGCAAAACCATGGTCACGATTATTATATGCCTGGTGGAGATATTGAAGAGCAAGCTTTTTCAGAGACTGATAACATCGACTTCGACGATTTGGTTGGTACCCCTTATCACCCTGATGGATATTCTCAGCGTTATAGAAAATTTTATGGGCCCCACCGGTGGGGCCCACCGCACAGAAAGATGGCTGCAAACTCTGTGTGCGACGGGCCCCACCGGTGGGGCCCACTTAATTTCATGGAAATACTGTAAATAGATGCCAAACTGATGATTTTCCAAAAGGTTTGGCTTCTGTAACTGCTCAAACGCGCATTTGTACTTTCTCGCAATCTAGACCGGAATTGCGATTTCGCTTTCGCAGTGAACGTGTTAAATCACCCCACGCGTTGGGAAGAACATGAATAATGACTCCCAAGAAGGCAAATACATACTCAAATATAAGGCTCCATTCGCGAGTAATGTGGCATTGGCAAGTAAATTTTATCGTCGTCGCAATCTAGAATGAGAGAAAAATAAAATGAAGGATCTAGCGATCACTGGCAAAGTGTAACATTCAGAATGCGAGAGTCTTAGAGATGGTTGCGAGCTTGACGATCTAGTACTGAATTTCTGAACGAAGAATATTAAAAGAGTCAAATTCGAACGTCGTTGGAGTTCTATCGATTGTAAGACATCGGATTGATTGATGTTGTGAGATTGTATGCATCGAATCAATCTGTTCAGTTCCCAACTATTTTCCGATGGGGTTGGTGGTATGAAAAAAAACTTCCATACCTTATTGGCGTAGAAAAATAAAGAATAACCCGAGACTCTCAACAAAACTTTCGACAAGACTCTTCTCTCAAGAAGGCTCAAAAGATTTTCACTTCTGATTCTTCGTTCTTTTTCTTCTCCTCTCATCTATAACGATGTAAAATAAAATCTCATCACTGAGATACAAACCGCGGTGGCAGCGTGGTTAGAGCTCTTGCCTCTCAATCGAAAGGTCATGGGTTCGATCCCCGGTGCCGGCACCACTGGAAATTTTTCCAAGAGCCTTTACCGTGTTTTCGGTGGTTCCGAACCCACCTTAAACTGTAGGTCCAGTGGAGATGTAAAATTTACTCTCTGAACACTTCGCCTGAATAAAAAAGAAGTGTCGGAGATGGATTTCTCGTCTCCACTGTAGGGAATCCGGCCTGCGCACAGGAGCTCTGAGCACCTTCTGCAGGAGTACCTGGTACACTCCAGGTACTTGTTAATGGAAAAGTCAACCTGGTATTAAATCAAATAAGTTCAAAATAAGATGTGTCACTAAGAGACACACATACTTTTTTGAATCTTCTCAGATGTTTCCGTTTCAATCAGTAACAAGTTATGATCTCGAAACAGTCTCTTCTTCTCGAGTCAATATTGTAGCCAGTTTTTCATTGTGAGACTTGTGAATGAGTGACTCCGTGAAAATTATTTTTCAATTTTTCTCACGAACAAACACTTCATTCAACTTTTCCGAACTGCTTTATTTCACGTAGAAATGTGTGTTCTTTGCAGAAAAAATTATTTCAAAATGATTGTTTCACTTTTGTAAGGGTTCCCTTTGTATTTTTTGGATTTCAAAAGAGGAAAGAGGTGTTGCACTGAGAAGATGAGCTTGAGAGCCTGAGAAGAAGTTGAGCTCTTAGAATCAGTTTTCTAGAATCCGAGGAAATTCTTCAAAAATGACCATTGGCTGAAGGTTCATAGAAACTGTGTACAGTCTAAAATTACAAACATTTCTGGGCAGAAAAAGTTAATGCATGACACTTGAGTAAGTTCTGTCATATACTGTGACTAATCTCAGAAGTTTCTTGGAATTCAAGATGTCGAAGGACTTAATCAATGTATACTAAAGGACTAGGCGGTTAAGCAGGGTGAAGTGGACCTTGTTCGGTATCTCCCCGGAAGTATTTTTTCCTACTTTCTAACACCGAACTATGAGAGAAGCAAAGATCTGTAGGTACCAAAGTTGCCCCTTTTTCGTGTGGAACCCTAAAAACTCTCCTAAAAACGCTAAAAACCGGTGTATCTCCTATACGCTCGCATTCTAACGCATCTCAACGAAATGCTCTGAAGTTTTTTTTGTATACCCTTCAAACTATATCGATCAATAAGAAAGTATTCTTGTGATGACAACTTTTGATTTAGGCCCTTAAAAAAATTCCTGAAAATTACAAACCAATTGTTACCATAGTAAACGTTCGGGCAAACGTTAGGAACCCATTCCAACTCGTTTACCAGGTCATTTTGTATCGGATATAGATGTCTTCGTCTATTCTCAAGTTATGGAAACCAGTCGAAAGCGTCAAAAACCACTAATTATTACGCCATGGCTCATATTGCTTGAGCATGACGCCGCCATATTTATTCGAGAACGCATCGCGGGCAAAGGTCGGAGGCTCATATTGCTTGAGCATGACGCCGCCATATTTATTCGAGAACGCATCGCGGGCAAAGGTCAGAGGCTCATATTGCTTGAGCATGACGCCGCCACATTTATTCGAGAACGCGTCGCGGGCAAAGGTCGGAGGCTCATATTGCTTGAGTATGAGGCCGCCATATTTATTCGAGAACGCATCGCGGGCAAAGGTCGGAGGCTCATATTGCTTGAGTATGAGGCCGCCATATTTATTCGAGAACGCATCGCGGGATCATACACTCAGAGAAATAAAAGGCAAGCCGTGCCTCGTCAGCTAAGCGATTCATGACAAACTTCTCGAGCAATTCGTACACTGAAACAAATCATGTCGCCACTACGACATGACTGGATGAAATGATCTGAAATTTTGCACACACATAGTTAAAAAGTACTGCTTCCATGTAGTGAGAGATTTGCAATGAAAAACATGTCTAAAAAAATTAGAAAAATCATACTATTTTTCGACGTTTTCACGGGTCTCGATGCCGTGATGCTCACCGCACGTATGATTTTCGACATGCGAGGAAGTTTTTCAGTTTTCAATTACAGCAAAAGTCAAAGCGAGAAAGTTGTGCGGAAGGGTCTAAATTATATTAATCTTCAAGATTCAGATCGAATGATGCAACAGGAAAAAAGTTATAAGAGATTCATTGAGATTTTTGTTTGACGGGGCGCGAGGCGGAGCGTCGTCTGCTCGTTAGCCGCCAGCGAATCCGCAAGTATATTCACATACAAAAAGTACTCTAACTTTTTTCCTAATACATCATTCGATCTGAATCTTCAGAATAAATATAATTTAGGCCATCCGAACAACTCCCCCGCTTTGAGTTCAGCTGTAGTTGAAAACTGAAAAACTTCCTCGCATGCCGAAAATCATACTTGCGGTGAGCATCACGGCATCTAGACCCGTAAAAACGTCGAACGATAGTATGATTTATCTAATTTTTTTGGAAATGTTATTCATTGCAAATCTTTCACTACATGGAAGCAGCACTCTTTCACTATGTGTGTGCAAAATTTCAGATCATTTCATCCAGTCATGTCGCAGATACACCGCGGTGTATCTGCGGTAAATCGTATGACTTGTCACAAAAAATTCGAAAGAGCTCTCAAGAAAAATCGAGTAGTCTCAGTCAATCATCCCACCAACTAAAATCATTATACATTGTCATGCATGTGAATAATAAATTGGAACAAAGAATGTGAAGTCAGGCTTTTTCAGTTATGTCTTAATACTTGTGGTCATTCCGTTTCTTCTGCCGGGACGTCATTGAAAACTTATAGGCAAAGGGATTTCGATAGCGACTCGTAAGCCGGAATAGTCAGCAACTATCGAATCGCCTTAATACACTTTCTCAAGGCCGGTCCATTGTTTTGATCTCTTTTGGTCGCTAAGAATCTTCGCAATTGAAGTCCACGGGAAATGATCATCTAGTCTCTTTTATCGTTCATCGTCATCACCAGAGTTGACCGGTTGATCAATGAGACAGTCCACAGACGACTGAAATCGAATACGAATCGATTTGTACAAATATCACGATCCAAACCCCTGTCTAGGAGCAAATGATTCGGACAGTCTCACCATTCTCGACAAACAAAAATTCTTGTAAAAAGTAACGATCTGAACATCCCCATCTCCGTCTACAAAGTGGACATGAATGTTTGCGTCACAGCTGTGATTTTGCTGTCGAGCGGAAGCTCAACGCTAATAGCACAAAGACTAGAATTGTCATAACTATACCTACAAAAAACCATTTGAGCGGTTACAAAAGGATTGAACACATGTTATGATAACTTTGCCCGATATTCTATTCTGATGAAAATAATCTATATGAGTAATTCCGCGCGAAAGCGGACCACGAATTGCAGACATATTTCAGATTGTTTTTCCACTATTCTTAATCGATTTTATGGTCCAAAAAATGAACTTTCCACTCTCTATGGGGTCCAAAAAAAATTTTTTGTTGTCGTGGAGAATACCTTTGTGATATTGTTTTTACGAAAAAATACCAATCTATTTGCAGTAAAATGGGTGTAGTTCCGAGTTGAGGTAAGATACGACCACGTAAACAGTGGCATTCGAAAGGTCTTCCAAAAATCTATCGAAATATGTTTCGAAAAAAATTTTTTGAGGCTACGGACGACGCCCCTTATGAGCAAAAAGGCGATTAACAGAAAAAATTCAATTCCTCCAAAACCCACCTTTTTGAAAATCTGAAAATTCATATTTCGATGTAAAATTGAGTGTTCTTCCAGAAAAAGGTGGTCCCGATCTGTGTTTTTTGGGTTCTACGCTGTTTTTTTACGTTTTATCAATATTCTCAGCCTTTTCGGTTGAAAAATGAATTTTTTCGCGCATGCGCAGGAATTCAGACTACTGAAACCATTTTTTTTTGAAAAGCCGAGGAAATTTCCTTCATAATGACCACCTGGCAAAGTCGATTCGATGTACACTGGGGAACCACCTGAACTGTCCAGAAAGAACTCACCTCACGCTCTTTCTGTCTCACTCTTTTCCTACCTTGATCGATGAGTGCGAGAGAGACAGCGCGATGCCGAGCTTGGACAGTTCAGCGAGTCCCCGAGTGTACTGGGCCCAAAGTTAGGAAGTCTAAAGAATGATGACACCTCTACTCGAGTCACGACACTAATGGGAAATTTGTGCAAGATCTACATTCACCCCTCTTGAGGATGCTTCATCATTAATGTGATGTAACTTTGGGCCAAGTGCATGAAACTGACTTCGCCAAGTGGACATTTTGAAGGAAATTCCCTGGGCTTTTCAATGAAATTGGTTTCAGCAGGCTAAATTTCTGCACATGCGCGGAATGAGTCATTTTTCAACCGAAGAGGCTGAGAATATTGATAAAATGTAAAAAAATGGCATAGAACCCAAAAACACAGCTCGGGACCACTTTTTTCCGAAAGATCATCACATAATTTTACATCAAAATATGAATTTTTAGATTTTTGAAAAATTGAGTTTTGGAGGAATTGGATTTTTTCTGTTTGTCACCTTTTTGCTCATGGGGGGCGTCCGTAGCCTCAAAAAAAATTTCTCGAAACATATTTCGATAGATTTTTGGAAGACCTTTCGAATGCCACTATTTGCGTGGTCGTATCTTACTTCAAGTCGGAACTACATTCATTTTACTGAAAAAAGATTGGTATTTTTTCGTAAAAACACTATCACAAAGATATTCCCCACGGAAACAAAAAATTTTTTTTGGACACCACAGAGAGTGAAAAGTTCATTTTTTGGACCATTGAATCGATGCAGAATATTGGAAAAACAATCTGAAATATGTCTGCAATTCGTGGTCCGCTTTCACGCGGAATTACTCATATTCCATTTAATGAACCAATTTTGTTTATTTGTCATCTTGATAGGAGCATTTTCCAACTGCATTCACAAAAAATCTGCGCGAGCACACCCAAGAAATTTTGAAACGACAAGAAAGTTTCTTATCGTTCCCGAATGATGATACTTCTATACCTCCTTGGACCTATAAAACTTTTTACAACACTTTTTTCGACAAATTTTCTAAGACTAATTCAGTGGGGAGGGTTATTGGTGATAGGATACTTGATTCAAAATGTTAGATGTAATTTTTAATTGGACAAATATGAGTAATTCCGCGCGAAAGCGGACCACGAATTACAGACATATCTCAGATTGTTTTTCCACTATTCTGAATCGATTCTATGGTCCAAAAAAATAACTTTTCACTCTCTATGGGGTCCAAATAGTTATTTATGATACAAGGGACCTAAGAGCCTTATTATTACACGGCGTGAAGTTGGCGCCCGAGCGCTTGCGCGATGATTGGATGATATCCTAGGCACGAATTGACCTCGGGATTGTGTTGAGATGGTCATTTTGGGTCGGAAAAACATGTTTGAATCTCCATTTTAGCCACTCGTCTCGTTTGTGAGCAGAAACACGGGGAGTCGAGCCCTCGCTCGCCTGCTCGAAATTAGACGAAATTATGCCCATTTCGGATCTAATGGATTGAACCTTCAGCTCGCTTCTGGCCTGAGGCTCGCCTCCGGAAGTTCTTACACATATTTGGGGGTACTTTGGGGAGTAATTCCACCCAGATTGGTCCACAACAACTCAGATGGAAGCATATGCGAGCCATGCCTGTGTTGGCATTTTAAGCAAAAAGTCGAAAAAGAGTATTTTAAATTGGCTGAATAAAATCGAGAATTGAATGGCCTACCCAGATTATTGTTCTGATTGATAGTATTGGTATCGAAAAACATATTCGCACAGGTTTGAGGTCGAAAGAAAAAAAAACGATTTTTTTAAATTGAGCTCAAAATTTGGCGTTTTTACAAAACTGCTTAACTTGTATCGGCTATAGCTCTTATGAAAAGTACGATAATCGACTTCTGCAGGTTGTCAGATTGTACACGCACAGAGTTTTTCGATAAAAAATTACCAGACTGGTAAAAGAAAAATTACCCTACATGCCGGCAATCGTGGGACGCGCCACCTAGGAGCGCCAGTTTTTACGGGCATGTAGGGTAATTTTTCCCTGTACCAAGGAGATGGTTTCTGTCATGCCACTTAGCAGTGATATCGCTCTGTTTAATATTGAAGTCACCACGAGTAAAAATGAAGATGATTCAACAAGAGTCAAATGGTTTTATTATTTTGTATGCCTCGACCTCGGATCAAAATTCAGGCACCTTCATCAGAACGAGTCAAATAATATACTTCTATACCGAATTTTCGTGAGGTTAGGTGAGATGCCGAGCTCCGGGCTCGCGGCGCGCCCAGTTCTTTCTTTCTGGTACGGTAAAAATTACCCTACAAGTGCCCGCAAAATTTACCCAAATTCACCGCACTTTTTCACCAAATTCGATACAATTTTTGACGTGAAATAAAATTTACCTTACAGATAGGTAATTTTTCTCGACACGCATCCGCAATAAGTAGGCTGAAATGTTGGACGTCCCACGATTACCCTAACTGTGCCCGTAATTTTTATCGAAAAATTCTGTGCGTGTAGGTTTTTTCAAGACCTTCAAAATGCCTACCTGCATAAGTCGATTATCACATGTCTAGTAGGAGCTAGATCGCTTTGAAGGAGGCCCAACATTCGCTAAAATCTGCTCTCAGAAAATAGCTCCTAGAAGTAACTAGGCCGATGATTGATTCCGGACTATTTTTTTTTCAAAAGTGCTAGTCTTAACAAAGAAATTGCACCCAAGTACGTGAAGAAAGATTGAGTCTAGCCGTAGCTATGATATTCCAGGGATAGGCCAAGAAAGGGCCTAAAATAGACCTTCTGTGGGCCCTAGGGCCCGTGGAGGGCTTCGGAAAAATCCCAAAAAAAATTTTTTGTACCTTTTAAACATAGTATTGATGGAAAAATTTTTTTTGGGATTGTTCCCAGACCCCCCTGGTGACGCCTCTGGCCGAAATGCTCCGAAACGACTCAAATCCATATTGTGAGCGATTTTATACTCACATCCATCACGTATGGAATGTATGCATGTATGCGTGTGTATAGAGGGCGTAAGCAGACGGCTCGTCGTTGCCGCGACTCGCGTGCGGCAACTCCGCGCCGTCGGAACAGATTCGTGCAGGCAGCCGAGCTAGCGACAGCTCGTGCTGCGCGGGAGGCCCTGTCCTCGTGGTCGCTTCGCGACGTTCACCAGGGTAGCCGTGGCGGACTGTGCCCGCGCACCCTTGGAGTAGTACTTTTAACCTTTTGTATCTTCAGTTGTTATTTTATGTGTACAATACATTTCTTATATCTTGACCGGCTTGTATTCCTGACAAATCCCTCACGATATTTTGATGTGAAATTGCGTGTTCTTCGAGAAAAAAGTGGTCCCGATCTGTGTTTTTGGGTACTATGCTGTCTTTCTACGTTTCATCAATGTTCTCAGCCTTTTCGGTTGTAAAATGAATTTTTCTGCGCATGCGCAGGAATTCAGACTGCTGAAACCAATGTCATTGAAAAGCCAAGGAAATTTCCTTCAAAATGACTACTTGTCAAAATCAATTTTATGCACTTGGCCAAAAGTTACATCACATTGATGATGGAGCATCCTCAAGAGGGGTAAATGCAGATCTTGCACAATTCCCCATCAGCATCGTGACTCGAGTAGAAGTGTCATCATTTTTTAGACCTTCTAACTTTGGGTCCAGTACATCGAATTGACTTCGCCAGGTGGTCATTATGAAGGAAATTTCCTCGGCTTTTAAAAAAAAATGGTTTCAGCAGTCTAAATTCCTGTGCATGCGCAGAAAAATTCATTTTTCATCCGAAAAGGCTGAGATTATAGATAAAACGTGAAAAAAACAGCGTAGAACCCAAAAAAATACAGATCAGGACCACTTTTTTCTGGGAGAACACTCAATTTTACATCGAAATATGGATTTCCAGATTTTTATAAAATTAGGTTTTTGAGGAAATGATTTTTTTCTGTATTTCACCTTTTTGCTCATAGCGGGCGTCCGTAGCCTCAAAACCATTTTTTCGAAACATATTTCGATAAATTTTTGATAGACCTTTCGAATGCCACTGGTTGCGTGGTCGTATCTTACCTCAAGTCGGAACCCCACCCATTTTACTGAAAAATGATTGGTATTTTTTCCTAAAAACACTATCACAAAGATATTCCCGACGGAAACGAAAAATTCTTTTTCAATCCCACAGGGAGTGAAAAGTTCATTCTTCGGACCATAGAATCGATTAAGAATGTCGGAAAGAGAGTTTGAAACATGTTTGCAATCCATGGTCCGCTTTAGCGCGGAATTACTTATATCTATAGAACCGACAGTTGAAAATGGATTACCACACATTTTTTTCTTTTCTTCATCAATATTCCATGTCTAATGTCAACGTGATCCTTCTGCTCAGTCTTTGGACCACTCTTGATTTTGCACTACGAATTGATTTTGACTTATTTATGTACCTTACGAGTAGCTCCACGAGAAATCGACGCGCCAAAAGAAGGTTGGTCTCAGATTTCTCTTGACGTACATTTTTCGATTCTAAAGGTCAAAGTATCAACCCCTGACACCATCAAAAAATTTTCCGGACTTCCTCCGAAACATCTTGATTTTGTGAAAATAGTATACCGTCAGCTGGGGTAACTTTGGAACACTTTCGACTTCTTTTGTCATTGTTTTTCGTGAAGCTCGGGGAGGTTACGATAAAACCCACCCCAGCTTATAGCCAATCGAAAGCTTGAAATCTTAGCTTCCAATTAGCGTAAACTAGAGCTCGATTCAAGTATTATATTCGAAGATACGGTCATAGAAGCCGAACACTTTTTACAAAACCCTGGGTGGGGTACCTTTGGGACATTCCGAGTTCAACTATGGTTACTTTTGTTCTGAAATTGAGAATCGGCCTTCTCTGTGTTAATGAATTAAAAGTCGGAGACATTAGCTGCCAATTGCTTTTTGCAACGTCCCGATCGGATGTTTCCACGCCGAGTAATGTTCATTTGGAATTAATTAGTTATTTAGACCAATTTTCAATTTCTATACGAATTCCTGCTAAATCTCGGAAAAGTGGTTCGAATAGCTGATTAACTCCAAATGAGCATTACTCGGCGCGAAAACATCCGATCGGGACGTTCGGAAAAGCAATTGAAAGCTAACGCCTTCGACTTTTAATTCATGACAAGAGAGGGTCGATTCTCTATTCCAGAACAAGAGTAACATGAGTTGAACTTGGAGTGTCCCAAAGTTACCCCGCCCCAGGTTTTGTGAAAAGCGTTTTGCTTCTACGACCGTATCTTCGGATAGAATCCTCGAGTCGAGCTCTAGCTTACGCCAATCGAAAGCCAAGATCTCAGGCTTTCGATTCCTCACTAGCTGAGGTGGGTTTCATCGTAACCTTCCCGAACTTTACGAAAAACAATGACAATAAAAGTCGAAATTGTCCCAAAACTACCCCAGTTGACGGTATTATGTGTCTCGTATCAAAAATCTTTGTTTGTCGCGAAAACTTTCCTGGACGTCGGCTTTGCCGGCGAAGCCGACGTCCAACAAGGTTTTCGTGAAGAACAAAGTTTTTGGCCCGAAACACGCAGTTTGCGCGTCAAGTCGTATAAATTCTCTTATGGAGATAGAGCTCTTATAAACGATGGAGGTAAATGAGGCATACCCGCTCGGAAAACTCATAAAAAATGATTTTATACAAGAACCAAGCTCAGCTCTGCCTGGTCAAATGTAAAGCACCTTAGTTCATTTTGTAAATTATTGAACAAGCTTTGAAATGCATATAAAAGACTTGGAAAATATTGAGATGGGCCAGAATGGCGAGCGAAGCAAAAACATTAGGAGCCAATTACGCACTTTTTATCTCATTTCGGAGCTTTCGCCAACGTTTCAACTTAGACGCCTGTTAAAGATTCCGCCTGAATTTTTGCACAGATTCTATATTTTCATACAAACTTCATGAGATAGTTCAACAAAAACATAGGAATACGCTTGCGTTGATTTGACCACATAATGCTGCAAAAGTATTTGAGGTCATCAAAAGTGGCATTGCATCGGCAGATCCCTCATGAAAAAAATATCATCTTCGGTGAAACTTGGATAATAAAATTGACAGATACAGGTATGGATTTTTTCAATTGTAGGACTCGTTGTATGTTACGATCAATTGGCTGTAAATAATGTAGTGATCTCACGGTGATGTATCAAATATAGTCGTTACAAGATAACGCGCTTACGTAGGTTCCACTAGCTCTCGAATCTCATTGATCAGCTATGCCGTATCGGATAGCTTGGGAGAGAGACTTTCGATTTCGAGCTTGGATCCAACGAGATGCAGATCGAGTCTCTGCCTATTGTAAATATTGTAATCAAACCTTGAAACTCCCCCGTCCCTCTAATTTGGTAAAACACGCCACATCATCTAAACATAAACAGAATGATCCAATTAATCGAGATATACAGGTCGAAACATCTGACCATACTTATTGTCTCCATAATGTGAATGATATCATTGAGGATAATCATGAAACGGGCGTCGAGGGTGATACGAGCCCAATATTACATGCCTCGAATGGAGAGAGCGTGGAAATTCCCGCTGCTGCTGAAAACCCGCGACCAGAACAGCCACCAGCAAACAACGATGATGTATCTCTGAATCAATGTGATCCGAGCCAAGAAAACATTGATAGTCATGAAGAAGACTGTACAATATCAAAATCAGCAGCAACGTCCACTGGAAGTACTCGTAAGAGATGCTTCAGGCAGGAATGGTCAAAAATGGAGAAATATGACTGTTTCGTGCCGGTGGGCAGAACTGAAGGAGGCCGTGCGATTGAAGCACTATGTATCATCTGTGAAGAAACGTATCCGGCGGATACTAGTTCCTTCAATAGACATTTGAGAACGATTAAGCACGGGAAAAAATCGGGCAAAATCCCGGACACATTCGATCAAGAAGTAGCTGAGGCAAAAATTAAGCTAGCTGCGATATCTTGCGAGTGTAATACAGCTTTCCGATACTGTGACAAAGAAATGACGTATTTGAAAGACATATTTCACGACTCAGAGTTGATGAAGAAGGTTAAAATTGATCGTAAAGAGATTGCTGGAATCATCAGTGAAGTGATAGCACCAGGCCAGAAAGAGAGGTTGATCGAAATTCTCAAGAAAAATGGATTCCACGTTCTCATTGATGAATCCACTGATATAACAGAATTTGGGTCTATGTGTGTCGTGGTGCGTTACTTCGATTTTTCGCAAGGAAAAGTAGTGAGTTCTTTGTGGGATCTCATACCGGCTCGGCAAGGGGATGAAAATTGCAAGATAGACGCAAAGTATATCGCTGATGAGGTACTAGCAACCTTCGCCGCCGCTGATATTCCTCTCGAGAATATCCTGAGCTTCACGTCCGACACTTGCGCTGTTATGATGGGTGAGCATAATTCAGTGGCCACAATTTTTAAGGACAGAATCCCGAGCCCTGAAATAGTGAAATGTAGTTGCCATCAGGAACATCTTGTAGCAAAATGGGCTCTGAAAAAGATTCCAGAAGAAAGTATCCAGCTCGTATCGCTCATATACAACTACGTGAGGCATCAAAAAAGGTGTCACAAATGGAAAGTTTTGCAAGAAAAGCTTGGACTCGTGCCCATCACAATAAAAAGACACTACGATATCCGATTCTTATCCCTTTACAATTGCACGAGAGAACTGTTGAGCAGGTGGGATGCAATGATTTTGTTCATGGAGGAAGAGTGCAAGCAGAATTTACAGGCGCAAAAGGTCGTGATCACGAAAGGAAGAAAGACAAACCGAGAATACAGCAAAGAAAAAGACCCTCGATATATTTTGGGCCTGCTGAAGAATCCCGTAATCAAAGCTTATAATCAATTTGTGGAGGCTAAACTGTCCAGATTGGTCAAATTCAACGCAGAGATGCAAGGCGAGTACGTTAACGTCTCCGATCATCTTGGAAAAGCAGCACAGCTCTATTTAGAAATATTGTCTATGTACATGGACGAAGATTACATTAGGGAGACAGCATTAGAAAGTATCGATCCACAGAATAAGCAAAAGTTTAAAGATTTGGCTGACACATACGTGGGCACGCAAACAAAGACAACAATATGCGAAAATAAAGAATTTTGGGATAACACTATGTACAAGACATTTCTAGAGACCTGTCGTGCTAGTCTTGTTGAAGCATGCGTACAAATGCGGAAGCGATTCACGTTCCGTGATCTGAGATTCGTTTTTCATCAAAATAACGCCTTCAATGCCAAATTTCATGAAAGATGCCCAAAGATTGATCATATTTTTGATGCATATAGACAAGTTAATGAAACGAAAAAGGACAATGCACGTGATATCCTCAATGATCAGTGGAGCAAACTTGCAGATTATCCTTTCCCAGAAGAAACCTTGGAAATATTGCAAACTTGTTCAAAGACCGAAGTATTCTGGTTTCAAATATACAATTTTCTGGATGAAACTGCCAACGGGTTCCCATTCAGAGAGCTTGCAAATTTTGCTCTCCAAATAATAGCTGTCCCTAATTCAAACGCCGAACCGGAAAGAGTTTGGAGCAAAAGAACATTGGTCAAGACCAAGTTGAGAAACAAGCTGTCCCACGCTACCTTACGATCGATATTACTGAGCGCATCTCTAATAAAAGATTGTGGCGGTTTTTTGAAATTCAAGCCCACAGAGAGCATGATTACACGGATGGCGTATCCCCTATTCAGTAAAAAGAAAAAAATCACAGCTGCAAATCAAGTCGGGGATGGCACAGTCCTAAAGTATGGGGAGACAGAAATCACGGAGTCGATAATTGAAATGTGCCGAGGTGAAGATGCGATATACAGGAAAAAGTATGCTGACGTGAATAATCGCAAGACCTCCGAAGACGATTGGAACATTGTAGCTAGATTACGAGAATTTGACAATTCCGGCAATGAAAGCAATCTGAGCAATGAAGCAGAAAGTGAGCCGGACCATTTATCTCCGAGCCCGCCGAAAAGAAGGAGAGTATCTTATGAAGAAGATTCCCACGATTTTGTTATGGACACTTCTCAGGCTTCGGTCAATGATCACGAAAGTGTGACAAACTTGATAGAGCATACCACGACTGAAGATATGCGCCCACACGATGAGGTGATTATAATTGGAGACAGTGATTCCTGTGAAGACACATACGAGCTCTACAGGGATGGTACTGTACGTGCCAATCGACGTGTCACTGAGTCAGTCATTCGTGAATCGTCAGCACCACGAATAAACAACAATTCTCAGTTACTAGTCAGCGGTAATCGACGGTTGTCTTTATTGCAGAACGGTTTGGTGGCAGATCACGCATACTACTTACGTTTAACAAACATAGAGGATTACTTAGTGGTTGCCAGGTATACCACTGTTATAAACCATCCAGTCAGAGACTACAGACAGAAAACTTTAGAAAACCGAGTACCTCATGCTTGCGTTCCGAATAGGCGTGTTACAGTCTATTTACCTCCATATTGTACTCTCCGCCTAGACGGTACTTCACGTGATAAATGGATCGACGGGTCAGTTATTGATGCTTTTGCTGCGATCGAAGAGCATGAGTGGGCCAATGCTGTTGTTGTACCTACAGAACAAGGTGCGAAATTGCTAACAAAAGGACACTCGCCGTTCAACAATGATTGGGATGCAGACTGGGTCTTGTTCCATCTTAGCCGGGATTTCAAAGGCATAATACTGATGCCATATCTTTTTGGAGACCACTGGACCCTTTTCTTAGTCGATGTTGATAACGCCATTGTCACTCATTTTGATTCTTTTGTAAGAAAAGAAATACAGATGACGTCCAGATCCAAAATGTGCTTTGATAACTTTTTGGCCTACTTGAACGACCCACGCAATAATAGCAAGAGCAATATTCGTGGCAAGGAGTATCAATACCGTCCTTGGCCTTATGCAATACCCAAGCAAGTAGACTCATTCAATTGTGGTATCTTCGTAATGTACTTCATGTACTGCCTCGCACGCAGACTTCAAATGAATCTCGGATTCGACCCTATGCTCTACAGAACTTTGATAGCAAAGTATTTACTACAGAAGGCGAGTGACACTCGAGACACGTGCTTGAGGTGCCTTAACCCGAGGCAAAATTTCATTAATGTACGAATTTACTGCACAATGTGTGATCGATGGATTCACAAAGACTGTCTCCGGCGCAACCAGGTTGTGAACGAACCATTCACGTGTACAATGTGTGGCAATTGAGCGTGAGAGGCTCAGTGCATGAATCCACCTATTTGGGAGAGACAGTGATTTATGAGCGGTAGTATTGAATCGCTATTTCGTGGACCAATTCCGCAAGTGCATCTCAGAATAGTATGCACCAGTAATGACTTGAATGGAATTTCGCATGAGTCTCTCGTTCTATTTACACTGATGCAAAGGATAATCTTCGAAAAATGTCTAATTATATTAACTTGGCTGTCGCGAAGATGAAGTTACTATAAGCCTCAGATCTGAGCGCCGCTTTTCATCTGTTAGTAGGAAAATTTTCAGCTGAGTAGGCTAGGCGTTCCTTACGCCACTTGCAACGACAGTTACTACAGCCAGCTAAAATGTAACCTCTGCGGACATTCGAGATTATAAGCTGTGCTCCTATGCTAATTCATAGCTCATGCACCAAACTCCGTCCGCAACACTCCTTCGTTGTGTCGAGGTCGATGTTGTGTTTCTGCGTCTATCAGTACGTAACAAAAATTTTGGCGTTCATAAAGTGTGTATCTCGACGAAGGCTCTAACTCGAGCCACGCATTTCAATGAGTATTCGTTGTTAGAGCTTGGTTCTGGAATCAACTTGATGGGGTAGCGTTCGTGCTCGAGTTCTGATGTCTAGGATGTGAACACAAACTATTAGAATATCAAGAAACACTCGTTGCTTGATGATTTCCATGATTTGCCTTCATCACAGCAGGCTGACAATACATTACACGAATATTCATGATCATAAGTCATCATCTAAGAACACCGAGAATACTTTATGCGCCACATTCCATCTTGCGTGGAATGTTGTTTTCATCCATACCAATGTTGTATTCCAATCAAACAGGTATGGATCGCCAGTGCTTCTTTGAAGCAGGGAATAATTTATTAGGCTACGTTTTGAGCCACGCATTTCTATGATGAGAATTCGTTCTGCTTTTTTGCAAATCCGCACCACTTGAGTGGTATAACATGCCGATCTTGCGATTGTGAACAACCAATACTGTATCTGATGACATTTTAGTTCCATAATTATAATGTCGATCCAATCAATCTATTGCCCGAAATTCTCACCAATATAAGTCATACATCAGAGAAATAGGCGGCTCACGTGAGCCACGTGCCTCGAGTAGGTCACGTTGATGATTTCGCTATTGAAAATGTACTTTCGCCAAAAGATAATGGAGTGGGATTCCATGAAAATTGAAAATAAAATCCAATGCGATGACAGACTTTGGCCTCGTCACAAGGTATGAAACCGTTCATGTATCTAATTGAGTGCTTTATCAAGTACTTTATTCATATTATCTCGAGACTCACATGATTTTTTTCTTTATCTCATATCTTCATCAAGTCAGTGGACGATGATAAGTCTCTAAAACTCCAAAGAGATCTTTAAAGTCTACTGCAGGAGTAATAATAATAGCTCGCATTCTTTTCAAGCTATTCAATTATGTTTTGAGATTTCACCTATAAAAAAAACATTCGTTTACTTGGGCTTACTAGCGGTATGGTTAAGTCCGAGAGCAGATTGAACACTCGCTTGACTTGTGTCTACCCGTCTATAGGGGTGTAGTAATGCACACAGCATACGACAACCTGACCCCGAAACTGCCGGAAGTAGTCACATTTGCTTGGATCTTTCTTTACAGGCTCCTTCTCGTTGATCTGTTCGTTTCTATGCATTTTTCATGCACTCTCAAACCTAGATTTTCATTCTCGTGAAACGAGTATATCGATAATCCCCATAAAGCGCCGTGCTAATCTGGCTTCTACGAAATAGCCCAGAGCTTTCCTCCTCGAGTCCTAGAGGCCTCGAAATTTCGTCTGTATTAGATAAGTGGCTCAAACAGAGCCACTAATCTACCACTTTGTCGAATTCCGTAATTTTTTGATAGTTGATTCGAGTACCGTTAGTACTACTTGTAATGATTCTCAGGAGCAAATATATCTTACACTGCATTATGATCCACTTTTAGTCGTATTGAGAATAACTTGAGATATGCCGACGTATACTCTGTGAATTCATCAACACGAATGTTTACGTAAGCATTACAAGAAAATATAAGGCCGCATGAAAGTCAGAAACTTTCGTGGCGTTTTCAACAGTAGCATTGACGTTTCGTGAATCCATACCTTATTCATCAGAGAGCAATCATTTGTCGTTCATCGGTATGAACCGAACGAAGATTTTTCTAAATCTTTACGTGGAGGGTCATAGAAGTTGTGTTTTCATACGTAAACGTGAAAATTTTTCCGGGCGCTGAGAATTGACATCCTGCGTATGAGCTAATAGAGCCGTGAAGAATTCCAACAGGGTATCTATAGAAATTTTGAAACCAAATTCAAGGACTTTTCAAGGAATTCAAGGAGGCGGTTCTGAGAAATTCAAGGACTTCTATAAAATTCTATTCGTAGAAAGTATACAGTAACCGTCAAAATTGATGGATCATGCATAGTATTACAAAATCGGCGATATCTCTGAAATATTTCACCGTACGAAAATTTTGAAAAGAGCATCTTGGACATCACAAAAAATCTATCGATTTATGAGTTCAAAAAATTTTTTAAAGAATTTTTCGTGCTAATATATATGCAGAAAAATGATAAATGAATACTTGCAGCGGATCACCTGTAATTTTAACGAGAGTTATCCGGTCACAACAATCAAAATTTCCAACGGGATGGTGTAGATCGTTCAAAAACCTACAAGTTGGTCATTGGAGGTTCTTTTGCTTTCTCTAAAGAGAAAGCTTTGTTTTCACCCCAACGAAAATTTGATCAAATTTTCCACCAAATCCAACATATTCTTCAACAAAATTCCTTTCATCAAAAAAAGCTTTAGACCATTCTCTTCCTCTCCCCAAAATCTATCAATTGTAGGTAACACTTCTCCTCCTAATGGCCTCCCAAATCTGCCAAAGACTCATCTTTCCACCCCTTTTTCCGTGTCTGTCTGTGTGTGTGTGTATGTATCTTGTGTTATACCGGGCACGCTTTCTCTTTTACTATTCACCTTATCAACTTTTGGCTTTCTACAGGTTGTACAGAATCAAATTTCTGAGAGCCCAGTGATTTGGCACCTTTCGGCTCCCAGTCAAATTTGATCCATGGGCTTTTTCAACCAAAAGTGCTCAAATTTCGACTTATAATACATAAATATTTTTTTCTCACACATCCTCACAACAAATTGAGTCACCTAAACTATGATTTTTTCTGCGAAATCTATCGATTGGTTAATACCGAAATTTCATTTAATCTTTATAGATCTCAAATTTTCAAAAAATTTAAAATTTTCACCAAAAATTTCTTTTTGAGCCTTTTTAAACCTACCGCATCCAAATTCTGTCTCAACCAAGTGATAGATATCATCGGAAAAACCTAAGACTAGATGGCTCAAATCCTTCTAAAAATCTTCCTCCGAAAAATAATTCAAAAAATAGTGGAAAATTCTTCTTAATATTCAATTTTTCCTTCTATCTTCCTTTATCACTCATTTATCTCAATCTTAATGACCTGAACTATAATTTTTTTTGTGAGATCTATCGATTGGTTGATACGGAAGTTTCATTTAATCTCTACAGATCTCAAATTTTCAAAAAAATCATAATTTTCACCAAAAATTTCTTTTTGAGCCTTTTTAAACCTACTGCATCCAAATTCTGTCTCAACCAGATAACAGATATCATCTAAAAAACCAAAGACTAGATGGCTCAAATCCTTCCAAAAAGCTTCCTCCAAAAAATAATTTAAAAAATAATGGAAAATTACTTTCTCTAGAGGAAAAGCTTTGTTTTCAGCACAGCAAAATTTTGATCAAATTTTCCACTGGATCCAATATTTTATTCAACAGAATTTCATTCATCTGAAAAGCCTTAGACCATTCTCTTCCTCTCGCCAAAATCTATCGATTGAAGGTTAAACTTTTCCTCCTTAAAGCCTCTCAAAGCTGTTAGAGACTTATCTTCCCTGCCCTTTGTCCGTGTGTGTGTGTGTGTGTGTGTTGTTTTCTATCGGACACGCTTTCTCTTTTACTGTTCACTATATCAATTTTTGGCTTTCTACAAGTTGTACAGAATCCAATTTCTGAGAGCCGAGTGATTTGTCAGCTGTCAGCTTCCAGTCAAATTTGATCCGTAAGGTTTTTAAAGCAGAATTGCTCAAATTTCGACTCTTAACACATAATAGTACATTTTGATACATGGGCGTAAAACGCTCTATTCACGTCCGAGTGATGGGTTTCCGGCCCGAGCCGCAGGCGAGGGTCAGAATCAACATGAGGATGCGAATAATAGGTTTTACGGCCGTGTATCTAACTATACTTTTCGATAAACTGTGAGTAAAAGTCGAAAAACTGTGCGCAAAGTGCACTTTTACGCACAGTGTATCGGAAATATCTTTTCGCAATTTTCCGATGTTTGGGTGCCTAAAAACTTGCGAAAAATAACTTTCGCACCTCGCTCATGAGGTTCCCCGCTTCTGAGCGATCATTTCAACCCTCGCCAGTGGCTCAGGCCGAAAACCGATCGCTCAGGAGCAAGCTACAACTGCATGAACTTGGTGCGAAATATGCTATTTTCTCACACGGTCTCACCACGAGCTGAGTCACCTAAACTATGATTTTTTCTGCATGATTTATCAATTGGTTAATACTGAAATTTTATCCAATCTTTACAGATCTAAAATTTTCGGAAAAATCGAAATCTCCACCGAGAACTCCATTTTAATCATTTTCAAACCCACTGCATTGAAGTTCCGTCTCAACCAAACGATGTATATTGTTCAAAAAACCTCGGTCTAGATGACCTAAATCTCTCTAAAAAGCTTCCTAAAAAGAATAAATCAAAAAATAGTAGAACATTTATATTAATATTCATTTTTTCCTCGTATCATCCTTTACGACTCATTTATCTTAATTTTAATAACCTAGAGACTTACTTATGTGCCATTCTAAATTGATTGGTTGATACCAAATTTCCTTAAAAACCATAAAACGTTATTCAAATGAATTTTTCCGGGAAATGGACATTTCCCCCAAAAACTGCTTCTTAATCATTTTCAAACCCACTGCATCGAAATTCCGTCTGAACCAAACGATGAATATTGTTCAAAAAACCTCAGTGTAGATGGCCTAAATCTTTCTAAAAAGCTTCCTCAAAGGAATAAATAAAAAAATAGTAGAACATTTGAATTAATATTCATTTTTCCCTCGTATCATCCTTTACGACTCATTTATCTCAATTTTAATGACCTAAAGACTTACTTATGCGCCATTCTGAATCGATTGATTGATACCGAATTTTCATAAAATACATAAAACAATATTCAAATGAAGATTCTTTCGGGAAAAGTAAATTTTCACAAAGAACTTCAGTTTAATCATCTTTAAACCAACTGTATCAAAATTTTCTCTCAACCAAACAATAGATATTATTGGGAAGACCTGCTTTTGGATGGCCCAAATCTCTCTGAAATGCTTCCTCGAAAGAAAAACTCAAAATATAGGGTACTTTCTTTTTCGTTAAGATTATAATCATATAACGCCGTGAGAAAGCATTCTGCTAATCACTTCTAGCAGCGTATTTTACGACCTCTCTGGTCCAGGCCACGAGCTCCGAGAGGTAAATTTCATGATAAACAGCCCCTTATGGAGATAATTGACCACGCGCCAACTCCATCAGTTGCTCAGGCGCTGGACTACCGTCGAAAAACACCCCAAAAATTATCAAACCGCATGGCTTCGACGTAAAATTGCCTAAATTTCTCGAAAATGCTATCAGATTTTTGCTTCAATGTGATCAAGAGCTGCCTTTGTAAGTTTTGCTCCAAAAACGTATTCTATCCCAAATTAGCCTCTCCAAGTCACATTGAGGGGGAAATTCGATATCATTTCCGAGAAATTCACACAATTTTACGTCGAAACCATGCAGTCTGATAATTTTTGGGGCGGTTCTTGACGAGAGAACAGCGCCTGAGCAAGTGGAGTTGGCGCGTGGTCCAGTATTTTCAAGGAACCATGCATTAGAAAGTTTTCCTCTCGGAGCTCGTGGCTCGGACCAGAGAGTTCGTAGAAAAAAACCTTCGATGACAAACTTGTAGATTTTTAAATGATCTACAACATCCCGTTGCTATATAGCAAAATAATCTCAAAAGAGATTACAATTGCTTAAATAAAAAAAAAAAAAACAAAAAAAAACATCCCATTGGAATTTTGTTATCGGATAACTCTCATCAAAATTAAAGGTGATCCGCTGCAAGTATTTTGCTTTCAGTTTTCCGCATTGATTATCATTATCACGAAAAAATTCTTGAAAAAATTTTTTGAAATCATGAATTGATAGGTTTTTTGTGATCTCCAAGATGCTCTTTTCAAAATTTTCGTACGGTTAAACGTTTTAGAGTTATCGTTGATTCTGTAATACTGTGCATGATCCATTAATTCTGACGGGTGCTGTAACTACTCATTTATGTTACACAAATGATCATACATTATGACGCTATAGTTCTTGGATCATGAATACATGCTTGTTTCCGAGGAAAAGGAAGAATAATCAAAGTGGAGTACGTGGAATATATCTCTTCCAACGAAAACCAAAAATTTTGGGAGCTCTTTCAGAGCATGATCTAAAAAAATCGAGCAAGATGAAAACTAGGAATGCAGCTTGAGCGACGAAACAATCCATCTTAGGGCCGAAACAAAGTGGCCTTGTTCGTGTCATTTTTCATGTAAACATGAATTTCTTGTAATTTTGACGTCCACGTGTCCGCACAGATTCACGAAAAAATTCACGTCAAGTTCACAAGAAAACGGAAGAAACGGAAGGCCTTGCGAACTTCACGTATACAAGAAGTGTTGTGCGTTAAATTTGAAAACAGAAACAAGAAGTTTAAAACGCAAACGAGAAATGGAAACACCAAGTTTAAAATGCTGAAGAAAACGGACCGCAGCAGGGGGCCATGGGCCTCATAAACCTTCCGTCAAAATCTGCACACAGTAGCGAGGATCGTCGACCTGCCCGCCCACGGTTTTATTGGGCCCAAGCAACCGCGGTAATTGCCTCTGAGCTTCATTCAAAAAAGTGCAGAGTCTTGCAATACTGATACACAATCTGGCTTATCAGGTCGGGGCTGATACAAGTATCAAAAGCCCGTTCGAGTGGTGAAAATCGGACTATATTTGATGACTGAAAATACCTCAAAAAAATTTTTTGCGATATCACCCCGACCGTCAAAGATGGCCCGATTTTTACCGTTCGAACGTGCTTTTGATGCTCTTACCAAATGCAAAATGATGAGCCGACTTGTGCATCAGTATAGCAAAATATTGCAATTTTTTAAATGGACCTGGAAAGCAATTAGCGCGGCTGTTTGGGCCCAATAAAAACGAGAGGACGGGCGGCGCGTCTCGTCCCACGGGAGATTTATGGCCCCCCGTGAAGGGCGTAGTAGTCTCATCGATATTTCCATTGTCTAATTTCTTGTTCATTTTAGTGACTTTTCCGTTTTCGCGGACGTCCGCTCTCCATTCAAATAGCATGGGTTGACGCACAAGTTACCGTTCAAGTTTGTGAATCTTCCGCACAAACCTGCCCCTCCCACAAATCGGAAATTGAAACCACGGGGGCCATAAATCTCTCGCGAGACGAGCCGCGCCGCCCGTCCTCTTATTGGGCCCAATCAGCCACGCTAATTGCTTTCCAAGCCTATTCAAAAACTTGCATAATTTTGCAATACTGATGCACAAGTCGGCTCATCATTTTGCATTTGATAAGAGCATCAAAAGCACGTTCGAATGGTAAAAATCGGACCATATTTGATGGTCGAGGTGATATCGCAAAAAAAATATTTGAGGTATTTTCAGTCATCAAATATAGTCCGATTTTTACCATTCGAACGGGCTATTGATACTTGTATCAGCCTCGACCTGACAAGCCAGATTGTGTATCAGTATTGCAAGATTTTGCACTTTTTCGAATGCAGCTCAGAGGCAATGATCGCGGTTGCTTGGGCCCAATAAAATCGTGGGGGGGGGGGGGCAGGCCAACGATCCTCGCTACTGTGTGCAGATTTTGACGGAAGGTTTACGAGGCCCATGCCCCCTGCTGCGGTCCGTTTTCTTCAGCATTTTAAACTTGATGTTTCCATTTCTCGTTTGCGTTTTAAGATTCTTGTCTCCGTTTTCATATTTCACGTACATTATACTGATGTACGTCTGTTGCAGACATTTGTCGTTCTCGAACGATGACGTATCGAGATTTCACATGAAAAAACGGAAACCTTCCGTTTCTGCAAAACTGTGCGCAACACACTCTTGTTCACACTTGTCGTGACAACTGATTTTCGTCCAAAAATAGTGCCACTACGTTTCGGCCCTTATGTATATGAATATTGATATTCGACTTCTCGCCATCCCGAAGACGATCCCCATAAATTAGAATGATGGATGCCGTTTCTCTCAGACCGTTACTTTTGCAAAGTTTTATTTGGTTTGAGCATCTGATCTCCGAGACATTGACGTTTTACATCGGTGATGGCCGTGTCCGAGAGAATTCCAGGAGTGGCGGGCATATCCATTGATCGACGTTGTCTATCATTCGTGAAAACAGATCAAGAGAATTTTTCAAGAATGTCGCGGGACATTTCAGGGGTTTTCAAGGATTTCAAGGATCTATAGATACCCTGTCCAAAACTAAGAGGAACAATAACTAGTTTGACGTTATTGCCGAAAGTGAAAAAACAACGCAAAGGAAATGAATGAGGTGTCGAGCACCATGCAGGCTTCTCTTCCCGCGTGTTCGCATCCGCAGAATTCGAAAACGAGGTTCATTTAGGACTCAGGAGTCAAGGGTCCTGTAAATCATAAACACAGATTCTAGCGAAAGACGCCTTTTTCCGGTAAAAACCAAAATCATTTTAAAATGGTGTGTTGCTGTGGAAAGCGTTCAAATGGGTGTGGACTCTCATTGCACTTTGATTTCCTACGTATTTTGACCTCCTGGAAATGATCCCGGTGCACCCTCGAAAAATTCTGTGTGAAGGCATTCCTTGTGATCACGCGGCCACGTCATATGGGCGGAATCCGTGTAGTCGCAGCAAACATCGCTCTCCGGAATCTTATTTACTTCGAGATTCGTGCTATAGAGAAATCCGCGATCTCGAGGACAATGTAGCACGTGTGTCCATAAAGCTCATCCGATACCCAAAGTATCCGTGTAATCGCGAATTCCGTGTTATCGTGGCTTCGGGCAATCGAGACTTTAATGTATGTAGCTCGGATGCCGTCGAGATTGAGGTTTGTTCGGGTTTAATCCGGGTTCATTCAATGAAACTGACGAAATTGTCCTATTTTGACCTGCTTAAACGTTGATCTCGACACTACCACCAGGATCACTGCTGGGAGAATAGAATACCTAGGAAAATTTGGCTCGATAAGAGTCTATTACAACGCTCTTCTCAACAACACACCAAGTTGAACGGATTTTGGCATTTTCCGGAAAAGCTTTGTTTTTTCGCTATGATCAGTTTTGCGATTAATGTACAGAGACTTTTGATTCCCGAAGCCTGAGCGGCCCTCAATTTTGGTTTCCACGGCTGAAAATACACAAGATGAAACAATTCGCGAGGTTATTCAGATCACATAAATGTCCTGCGCCTTGTTTCTTTAGTGATTATTCAACACCCAGCAAAAAATTTCCGTATCTACGTGTAGAAACACGACTCTTCGATCCCAGACGTAGCGATTTGGAAAAATACTCATTTTCTCGGGCAGTCCCATTATACATCCTCGAAAAGAAGACGATATACCGATATAATCTAATATTGAATACAACTCTTACTCTGCGAATCGGTTATTCATGTTGCATAAATAATAACATTCAATATTTGAAGCCTGATAATGGCAGGATCACTGCCTCAGTGAGAATCGAGATTCCTCTCCCTTTTAATCTTTTAGATATACAGCTGTCAATTATTATTGTGTAAGTAGCGCTCTACTTGATTCGTGGATTGATTATGGAACTTGTTTATATTTTGAACAAATTGGTGTTCTGTGGAATATGTTCGATTGAAAATGATTTCTTGCGTTGTCGAATGGATGTCTGATTTATAGAATCATATGAACAGTAATTCAAAGCTGAAATGGGCATTGATGATCATCACACTCCAATTTTCTCGTTATGAATTATCTCCATTTCGATTCACTCTTATCATCACACAATTTCTATCCAAATGCAGCGCTTGCAAAAATCTGAAATAGATTCACTACACCTCCGACTCTGTTTCGCAAACTGCGAGAGAGTGTTCACGGAATATTCAATGTGCTACTGCTCATTTTGAAGCTCCTTCATGAAGCGACATAAATGAAAGCAAGACAATGAACATTGATTTGTAGTTGAGCACTCGACTGTTTTAGAGAATAATGTCGTTGCCGAAAGTTTGACAGAAATGCTACCGCGAGTCAACGCAAGTTGCGATCATTTTGTTACGAGTGTCTCTCTTTTTGGACAAATATACATTTCCTAATCGAATGAGGACGTTATATCGAATTGAGTAAACAATCGAGCGTTGTCGAATGTCCATCAGATGAAATATGCACTAATATAGTTAATTTTTCTTTTGAAGGAGGATGTCGTCACGGAAGAATGATGTGTCTCTGATGGTTCCCGGAAAGTGAGTATTTCGGTTTCAGTTTCGTTTTGTTATTACAGCAAAAGTCGTTGGGCAATTAGTGGTAACGGATAACAGAGGCTGACCATTTTGAACTCTTGCCCATTAGAGCGGGCCGAAGAGTGGAAGTTTTTGAGAATTGTTACGCCTGGGATCATAATTTTAACCATTTTACACGCAGGTGTATGAAAGATTTTTCTGATTTTTTAAAAAAAATTTGGAGTAAAATGTCATTTTCTCGTTATTTATACAAACAAAGTTACAGTGTGCAGTATCTGCCCAGTAGTGCCAAACACTCATCAAACAATGTTTTCGTATATTTTATTTACCGTAGAAACCGGAAACCAGGTTCGCTTGAGCCTTAAAAGTTATGAGTCTCTGCAAATTGCGAGATACCAAAGACACGTCGAAGTCATCATATATCAAGGTGTCTCGTACTTTGTACGTAAAACGTATATAATATACTAATGTACCATTAAAAAACATTATTTATGTGTCTTGTTACAATTGTGGTCTCGGGGAGATGTGATCAACTCCTATAAAAAAGCTATACCCCGAGGCTCGAGGAAATAAAAAAAAAATATTGGGTATCTAAAAACATCTCGTCTCCACCCTGGGTGCAAGAACACTGGCAACGATCAGGTTTGACGAAAAGCTCATAGAAACCTTAGAAGATTTTCAGACAAAAGTATGAATGAAATTCGATAACAGTGGGCTCTTTCGTTACTGACTCAATTGTAAGGACAAAAACTATTTGTTCCGTTAACATTGAAGTACATATAGATTCCTCGAAACTCACGGGTCAGCATACTGGATATGTCTGATAATCATCATAAAGATTGTAATCATTATTCCAGTAAAACCTCGATATTACCACCATCTAAGAAGATGAGGTCTGTTGGCGCTACAAAAACGTGCAGCGATTATGAGCTGAAGACGAAAGTCCACAAACTGCAAACAGAGGTGGAGGAGCTGAAGGTGCGAATTGATGGGCGCAGATCGGTTGGGTGCCAGGGAGCAGGTAAGAATAATTCTCAGATTAAAATTTGGTATAGTTTAAGTTACTTGCGCTGTTCAAAGTAAGATGATATACGAGGATGAACTATCTATCTTGACATAATGACTGCGTAAGGCACAGCGATGAATCGTCGAATTTTTTTCTGAGTGATGGAGTTGTGATTAAAGATTTGTTATACATGAAATAACTTACGAAAAATTGTAAACGTTGGAGTCCACGAAGGCATCCAATCTTAGAGCAAGATCGAACAATTTTTATCCAGTGTGATTCCTTTCACTAACGGAATTTTCTACTATGAGAGTGTATTTCTGATAAAAGTGTATCTCCGCTACACTTTCATATCACATATGACCCGTGGCTATTGGTGATTTATAGATAAGCAGCAGGTATTATGCCTAAATTTGCAATCTGTGCAAGAGAAATGCATTCGTCTGTACGAACGATGACATTCGGATATCGTGAAGAATTATCCTTAGGAATGTATCGACCATGTAGAGATAAATACTGCAATTCCATGCTTAGATAACACTGGACAACAAAATTTCGGGTTCGAGGAGCCCACCTTACGAGAACATGGATTGCTTGTGTCTTGTTCGACGAAAAATTCGACCTCGACCTTAGTTTTGCGCCTACATGTTAGGATTCTTTTTGAATCGCAAAGACTGATTTTCCTTAAAACAGAGTTTTCAACGTTTTTTTCCTAATTTTGTAGATTCAATTCGCTGGTGGCACATCGTTGTAGTGGGTCGAAAGCGTATCAAAATTATGATTTGCTACGTATTTTGACCTGCTCAACACGATAGCAGTAGTTTCGAGAGAGCTAGGATTCGCTCAAAAGGCATGCCAAACTGACTTTTCTAGTTGCTACCGGCAAAATTCCCCTAATTTCGCAATTAATCTTGAAATACCGACAAAATAGAGCAAAACATTGTTTTTTCGACTCACGAGGGCGCATTTTCTTCGTTTTTTGATATACATTGAAGGAATATTATTTGCAATAACCCAAACACTGACAAGGCAATTATACACATTTTATGCCGAGAAAGACGTTTTGAGCACTTTCTGAGATAAGAGCGAGCCTGCTCGTAATTAGCGAGGCTTCGAGTTTCCTGGGGTGAGTTGTTTCGAAAGCTATAAAAGGGGTACCCCCGTAATCACCCCAAGATGGTATATCCAGTGCTGAATGTATTATTTATTTATTCATTCGATTGATGTCGAATGAGAAACATTGAAGGGACGCGGGGGCTGGGCTTTGGAGGAAGAAAGTGAACATGATTGATCGCATGTCAATGATATATCGAATATTTTTTCGCAGCACCAAAGAATAAAGATTTGTGGGGCCTCAAAAATCAAATGTAGGTAATTGAACGAGACCGTTTTATCAGTTTTGGAGGGCCGTGAGACCCCAAAGATCGAGATATGAGTTAAGTATCCTTAAGGGACTTGAGTTCACCTTAGGAAGTGCTCAGAATACCTTTATAGGGTCAAATATACATCTGTATATTATCCACTGTGCTGTAGTTTCATCAGAATGATTTTGGCCCATCAATTCTAGGGCTATTGCAAATAGTCTTCCTTCGATGCATATTGAAAGAATGCGCCCTCGTGAGCTAAAATTTATGTATGGTCTATTTTGAAAGAATTCTGAAGTTTAGCGCAGAATGAAGCAAATATCGCTGATAGCAACTCGGGAAGTCAGCTCGTCCTTTTGAAAAAAATCATAGCTCTTCGAAACTACTGCTATCATGTTCAGCTGGTGAACATACGAAGGAAATCATAACTCCGATACGATTTCGCCCCACTGCAAGAATGCGTCACCAGCGAGAACACTAGAGCATGAATTATAGGAAGTTATCAAAAAACGTTGAAATCGCTGTTTTTAAGAGAATCAGTTTTTGAGATTCAAAAAAACCCTAAACGTGTAGGTGCACAGCTAAGGTCGAGTTTGGTTTTCACTTTGGAAAATACACAAGAAAACCACGTTTTCCTGAGATTGACTTCCTATAAACAAACTTTTGTTGGCCAGTGTAATTAGAGAGGAACCTCTTGCGGTAAAATAATATTTATCGTAACCCGACATGGTAGATACGATCACTTCAAGGTGATTGTTATGAAGAAAACAAGGAAAATTACCTTCCGGTTCACAAAAAAATTGGAAAAAAATCTGTTACAGCTACTGTAGTAGGGAGTGATGAAATTGAATGAAATTGAGTTTAATTTAAACAAAACAAGTGTGTAAGATAATTCATGGAACTGAATTGTTGCCTACAGCTCATGGACACATGACCATGCTGCAATAACTAACAGTATCATACATTGCAACATACATGCAAATATTTGTTTAGAATCATTCTGAGTAAATATACAGTAGAGATGCCGAGTTATACATTACATACAAAAGTGCCTGACAGGCGTATATAGTACCAATTCTATCTCCTATCTCCGTTATCTATGAGTACATAAAGGTTTGTTTATATTTGCAGGACAACAGAATAGAAGAATGCAATATTCCAGAAAGCCCAAGAAAGATAAGCATAAGTTTGATGATAAACAGGAAGATGGAAATGTACAGTATTCGTATAGGAGTTTCTCGAACTCGAAAGAGAAAGAAAATGGAGGTGAGCTGATACGTTATAAAATGTCTGTTCCGGGCAAGTATGACAATCGACCACTCCCTCACAGCTTTGGTTTATGAGGAAGAAGGGTTCATAAAATTCATCATGCGGGAGTGTACTAAGTAGTAATAATTTTCAAACATCGAAAATATCCGTATAGGGCGCGCAATTGAGGAAGAGAGTTTCTAGTGCTTGCACCGGATGACGGCTCTGACATCATTCTAAACCGTATGAACATATACCTACATGAAATTGTTATCAATATTGCTACTGACGAATGGATGGATCTATATATATTCTGCAAAATTCATACTTCACGCGCATCAGTGCGCGGTGATACGGAGAATCATTGATTTATCACATAAAATTTGAGAATTTTTTTGAATTCTTCAATTGTTAACTCTGCTGAGGCCTACGTCTGAAAGTTATATGAGTAATTTTGCGCAAAAGCGGACCACGGATTGCAAACATGTTTTTCCGACATTTTTAATCGATCCTATGGTCCGAAGAATGAACTGGTGTAGTTCCGACTTGAGGTGAGATACGACCACGTAGATAGTGGCATTCGAAAGGTTTTTAAAAAATCTATCGAAATATGTTTCGAAAAATTTTTTTGAGGCTACGGATGCCCCCTATGAGCAAAAAGGTGAAATACAGAGAAAAATCATTTCCTCAGAAACCTAATTTTATATAAATCTGGAAATCCATATTTCGATGTAAAATTGAGTGTTCTTCCAGGAAAAAGTGGTCCCGACCTGTGTTCTTGGGTTCTACGCTGTTTTTTAACGTTCTATCAATATTCTCAGCCTTTTCAGTTGAAAAATGAATTTCCAGCGCATGCGCAGGGATTTAGACTGCTGAAACTATTTTCATTAGGAAGCCGAGGAAATTTCCTTCAAAATGACTACTTGGCGAAGTCAATTCGATGTACTGGACCCAAAGTTAGAAGGTCTAAAAAATGATGACACTTCTGCTCGAGTCACGATGCTGATGGGGAATTCGTGCAAGATCTGCATTTACCCCTCTTGAGGATGCTTCATCATTAATGTGATGTAACTTTTGGCCAAGTGCATAAAATTGACTTTGACAAGTAGTCATTTTGAAGGGAATTTCCTTGGCTTTTCAATGACATTGGTTTCAGCTGCGCATGCGCAGAAAAATTCATTCTTCAACCAAAAAGTCTGATAATATTGATGAAACGTAAAAAAACAGCGCAATACCCAAAAACACAGATCGAGACCACTTTTTTTCTGGAAGAACACGTAATTTTACATCGAAATATGGATTTCTTGATTTTCAAAAAATTAGGTTTTTGAGGAAATGAACTTTTTCTGTTTTTCACCTTTCGGCTCATAGGGGGCGTTTGTAGCCACAAAAAGATTTTCTCGAAACATATTTCCATCGATTTTTGAAAGACCTTTCGAATGCCACTGTTAGCGTGGTCGTATCTTACCTCAAGTCGGAACTACACCCATTTTACTGAAAAAAGATTGGTATTTTTTCCTAAAAACACTATCACAAAGATATTCCCCACGGAAACACAAAATTTTTTTGGACCCCATAGAGAGTGAAAAGTTCATTTTTTGTTCCATAGAATCGATTAAGAATAGTGGAAATACAATCTGGGATATGTCTGCAATTCGTGGTCCGGTTTCGCGCGGAATTACTCATATAACTTGATAAACGAACGAAATCTCCACGGTACGCAAGGGTCACAATAACCAGGCACAAGAGAGAAACTTTCTTAATCCGGTACCCTCGGCGGAATCATGGTTTTGTTATGACCATTACCTCCTTTGTACTTTTGATGCTAAAAGTGGTATAAGACTATATATAACTTTCAGGGTACAGGAAAAATCGCCGAGCTGGACGCTGGGTAAGGTCTCGGAACTTGGCTAACCAAGGATCCCAATACAACGCCCAGCAAAATGGCAAGTCTCAAGCTCATCAGGATAGACGAGCTCATGGCAGGCAGGATGACAGGAAACATTTTGAAAATATCACGCAGCCAAAAACACGACCTTATGTTTCGAAAGATCCATGGAAAAATCACGCGAAAAGCACCCATCAGGATGTACGAACTCATGGTAGGAAGAATAGTTGGGAAAATACTAGAAAAATTACTCGGCAATATACCCAGCAGTGGCCTAAGTGGAACTCGCATCAGTCTGGCTTTAAGAAAACTGAATACTTCACTCGGCAAAACTTGCAGGAGAGTGCTCATCCCTACAGTAGAAATAGTTCTCATCAGAGTGCAGCCAACAACCGATTGCGGTATGCTGAAGGAAATTCCCAACAAAATGGTCATTCTGGCGAGGTCCACGAATTTGCTGATCTTCGTGATAAACTGGAGAGAAAAAATGCCCTCCAGATTTGCCATCGCAGAATGGTCAACTCGATTCTCAATTATGTAATAACAGACCTCCCGCAAGATCTATTGGTGAGTAGAAATATTATTCTAGTTGAACATGAAATCCCGGAGTGATAGGCTTATTTTACAAATTCAAATACTTTAACGCATGGTTATTCAATTGAAGACAGCCACAATCAAAGCTCCTTAATGTGTATAATTATTGCTCTCTTTAAAAAGCGGGGTTCAAGTGACAGCTCATTTATCGTTGAAGTTTTTTTTAGAATTTAAAGGAAATGATTTGAGGATCATGTTGAAATAAGTGGTCTTAGCTTATCCCAATTTATCGTTGAGGTATTTTGAGAATTTGAAGAGAATGATTTGAGGATTAATCGTAAGTTGGAAGAAGTGGTCTTAGCTTATCTCATCGTAAAATCTCCATATCACGTAGAGAGAGGCATGACTATTACAAGAGAGAGAGAGAGAGAGAGGGTTCTATCCGCCTCACATTATTTCCGGATTTGAAAATGGGTTGACGGGATCTTACATCATAATTCGTGTCATTTCCCTTCCTTCATCGTAATATGTGAAGACTTAATATTTATGAAGAATGCAGTGTTACATCCTCTCAAATCTAATATCTTGCAGTTCCTTGCTGTTTGGAAACATTGTTCGACATAATGTTTTGTAAACGTAATAGATTTCAAAAAGACATGTGTGAGTAACTGGGTTAAATATGAAAATAAAAAGTGCATTGATTGAAGATAATTTGGACAAAAAATCGTATTTTATAAACATTGTCAGCATATATATTAGGGTGACACTCATTTCCCGACTTTTCTGTACCGGTACGGACGCCCCCTAGATTTCAATCTTATGATAAAAGAAAATGAAAGAAATTTTTTTCAGATTTTTTAAGGCAGTTTTGATACCGCCGCAACGCACATGAATTTTCGAGTTTTAAGACGTTTTTTCACACAATTCGTTAGGTATGCTTGGCAAGCACTCGCTTTCAAAGAAGAATAGAGCAAACCGGAGCAAACCGAGCTGAATAACATTGGTCCGGAGGGTTTGGAGCACCTTTTCACGCGCAGAGAGATTGGTTTTAGCTGAATTCAAGGGTCCGAACTAGGTCAGAACGGCAGATAATAGTCCTAAAATCACTTTTTAACTCAGATTTTGAGTTCTCCTGCGCATGCGTGATTTTTTACGGCTCTGAAAATATTCTTAATCGATAGTCCGTGCGATTTCCTTTAAAATGACCACTGGCAAAAGTCGATTCGATGCAATGGGACCAGAGCAGTGGATGATTTTGAATGAGATGGAGTCGAAGGTGCAAATCTATGCAAATCGGTCATAATCGCTTGCGATGCATTCGATCTCGTACAGTGTGTCTCTCTAGTTTCCCTGCATCAAATCGACTTTGTCATGGGGTCATTTAGAAGGAAATCGTCCATGCTGTCGAAATAAGTGGGTTGCGGGGTGGTGGATTGGTGATAAGTTACGGAAAAAAGAACATTTAATCGTTTTTAGTCGAATAAAAAGCTGTTTTCAACTGTTCCGCGTGACCATACTGTGACTTACCATCAATTCACCACTCCACAACCTACTTATTTCGATAGCCGCGATAATTTCCTTCAAAATGACCCGTCGACAAAGTCGATTCGATGCAGGGAAACCCGATAAACACGCTGGACAAAATCAAAAGCATCGCAAGCGATTATAACCGATTTGCATAGATTTGCACCTTCAACTTCATCTCATTCAAAATCATCCACTGCTCCGGTCCCATTGCATCGAATCGACTTTTGCCAGTGGTCATTTTGAAGAAAATCGCACGGACTATCGATTAAGAATGTTTTCAGAGCCGTAGAAAATCACGCATGCGCAGGAGAACTCAAAATCTGAGTTAAAAAGTGATTTTAGGACTATTATCTGCCATTCTGACCTAGTTCAGACCCTTAAATTCAGCTAAAACCAATCTCTCTGCGCGTAAAAAGGTGCTCCAAACCCTCCCGACTAATGTTATCCAGCTCGGTTTGCTCCGGTTTTCTCTATTCTTCTTTGAAAGCAAGTGCTTGCCAAGCATAGCTAACGAATTTTGTGAAAAAACGTCTTAAAACTCGAAAATTCATGTGCGTTGCGGCAGTATCAAAACTGCCTCAAAAAATCTGAAAAAAAATTTCTTTCATTTTCTTTTATCATAAAATTGAAATCTATGGGGCGGGCGTCCGTACCGGTACAAAAAAGTCGGGAAATAAGTGTCACCCTAATATATATACACCAAACCTATACAGCTCGCGTAGTTTGAAACCACTGAACGAACAAAAAATTAGCATCGATACTTTTTTGAGATATCGGTATGAATATCAGTAATGAATGAAGAACTCATAGCACTTCATAGTTTTACCGATCACTTCACTTGAAATGTTTATCGCAAATGAGCTAGTCCCATAAGGGCATTGACAGAAAGTGCGCGATGCTCTTTTCTCCACTTTTTCCCCCGTGTATAAGCATAGGCGCTATAGTTGCAGACGCCGCCACGGGCGCGCAATGGCGCTACTTCCACGGGGGAAAAAGGGAGAAAAAGAGCAAATACGCTTTTTCTGTCGAGGCGCTGACTGGAACGGGAACGGGGAAGGAAAACGTTGAAAAGTTACAAATAAGTAAATGAATCACGAGCACGGCGGAATTCATGGAACGTAAACCGCGGTGAATGTGGACCACTTTTGACCTTCCACTATGATTTTCTTGGTCTTATTCATACCAAAACATAGTGTATGGATGGTGAAAATTTGAGTCTTGAGCTCAGCTACAAGATCCCGTTGTCAGACTCTGATTTTGACCCCACGGTTTTTCAAAAACTGCAAAAAACAGGGTGGACTGATTCTCCCCGTCGACAGGGGTGAATGTGTCCTTCTTTGCCTCGCCTGCGTCTGAAGCGCACAGCGCTCGTGAATTCAAGATCTTGAATGCATATCAAGATACGTTATCCTACGTATTTTGACCCGCTGAACATGATCCCAGTGGTTTTAGAAAGATACAATGCAACCTTGTGGTCATACGAGCTAATTAGTCCACCTGGTATTTGGAAAGAAATCGAAATTTGTAATACATTTTCAAAAAATCACAAGACGGCCTAGAATAGATCAATTTGAACGTCGGAGGTCGCATTTTCTTGGTTTTGTCACAAACTTGAAAAAAATTGTTCGTTAGCCGTTGAGGCAGCGGATTGATGTCAGAACTGTTTCTTCATAGAAACCTGTTTTTGCAATAATACTCGTTGTGTTGAGATCACGAGACGAAAAATTTTTCCTTGCGCGGGGTACCTCAGGATAGTTTCCCGACGCAAAATCATCGTCTAAACACGATCCCATGGTTTATTTCAAATCAACGCGTCAAAATTCTCTGCTAGCCACAAAAAACCTGTTTTTTGGGGACATTAATTTTCAAACTTCATTAAACAGCAAAAAAAGTACTTTAGAGTCCATTTTCATGGAATTGAAGTTATTTATTTGGAAAGTAGAGATTTCAAGCCTCAAAGTGACCCCCGACAGGTTTCTGTAGGTGCTATGGAAGCGAAGATATGATGCTGGTAATCTTTTTAGGGAAAGCGGACACATTCACCCCGGTGGTTACATTCACCCCAGTTTACGGTACTCAACAATACTTTACGTACACTGCTGTTCATAAAACTGGATCAAGACGGTCATCATTTAGTGATGAATATCTAATTCAGGCCAAGCCTAACATTACGCCCAACAGCTTTTGTGAATACCCGGAAAATGTATTGTCTTGATTTGAGAAACTGCGATTACACTCGGGGGAAAAATATCTTCATGTCAAGAGAAAATGAGGCACTTGAAACTTAGTCAATATTTCATATAATAATAGCATAAGATAGTTCAAATCTTATCATAATTTGAAGAATGCAAAATTTCTTGAGGTGCAAACATTTAGTTAATAAATTGTTTTAATTGTTGGTTCCAGGACTGGTCCGGAGGGAGACGCTGATCTCAATGTACACCATACCAGCAGCAGTGTACTTTGCTACTTTATCTAATATGTATTGAATCCCTCTAAGTGTTAATTCTCTAGCGTTTGATTGAGAAAATGTTATTTCAAATTATACATAATGTTGACTCGAATTCATATTCTATAAATGTTCACGAATTGAGAATTTTATAAGACGAATAAATTACTTTCTGTCTTCGTGGAATCCAAAAGTGAAATTTGGTCAACGAAATTTCTTCTGTGACTAGATAGGCTAGCTGTCTGTTATTTGTCAGACAGTGGGACTGCGAAGAATATATTTTGAAATCAAATTAATATCCAATCAATGTTATACTAGTATTACTATTTGGAAATAAAAGAGCTTTACAGCAGAAATTTTGATTGGCATAGAGTTTTTAAACTTGATCAGATATCGCTTGAACATAAAATCGCTCTAAGAAAACCAGACTCAAAAATATAATGCTTTGAAGAATATTTCAACCGATTTTTCAACTATTGTCAAATGACCAAGCCCTAGATAAACACGTTCTGACTACAGGACAACACGAGAGCGATACGCATAAGTCACTATCCTTTTAGCATGGATAAGAGAATCATTGTGAATATGTCACTTCCGAGAGTCCTTACAACTTTAAAACTATTCGATTAAAGATTTAGTACATTCAATCGGCTTTACAGTTCAATTTTGAACTGACCATAATAATTCGTAAACAACTATGTAATTACTGCAGTACAACTTTTTCCAATTTCACAGAGGAAAACAGACAATGAAAAATTTGACGATTCGGTCTTCAAATATGTGATAATCACCATGAACCAATTCAACTTATCAATCCTCGATACATTATTGAAATCATAATCTTCATGTAAAGCGTAAATTGAGGAACAATAACATGTGGGTATAGTTTCGGCAAAAAAGGATATATAATTCAGTGCAATATATTGCAGGGGTATTTTGCATTGACGTTTCAGTAATTAGAAATTCAATATTGTTTTATCAAGAAATCTGACAATTCGAACAGCTTTTCTCCAAAGTTGACACACTGTTGTGTTAACATTGCTTAAAAAACGATTGGATTTCATTCGACTGATCAGTCACCCTAAGAAATTAAGAACACTCTTCATGAAATTACGTCCAACCTCCTAGCAAATACTCTTCTTTGTGAAAATGAAACAACGGACCAAAGTGTGGTTGAACTTGAGCAATCAGCATTTTTAGAGCTAGCTCAGGGTACCTGGACTCAATGTTAAAATGTGGCCAGGGAGACCTGCAATGTGTCGGTAACTAAGCCCCGCCCACCGTCCCCTTCCCTTTCACAGTCGTTGTGGCGCGCTTTTTGAACCACGCGAGTCGCATATGCGTGCCAATGTTGACACTGCTTACAAAATCGCATCATATATGTGTTTGAATTTATGCTGAATTGTCGTCTCATGGATCTTTATTCCATCGTTATCTCTTTATTTTAGAATTCCACTTACCATACGATGAACCGCAATATTTTCCTGGTCTTCATAAGAATGAGTCCTCGTCTATTCAGATGAACAACCAGTGTTGACTCCCAAAAATCACCGGGAGCTTGTTTGTCTTGTCCTCTGAATAAATCGTGAACTCAAATTGTATCAATAAATTTCACCAGTGGATTCCAAATCCCGAGCAGCCCGTGGGGGGCCGACTGACATATGGAACATACAACACAATTATAATATTACAGTCGGTAGCTCAGGCGGTTAGCCTTTAGACTGGCACGCTCGGGATCGCTGGATCGATCCCCGTGCATGGCAATTTTTTTTTTTCATTTCGCTGTCTCTTTTGCTCAATTCATTTGATAACCTTCATGATCGAATGCTTCGTCATATTTTTCATGATTCAGTCATGTTTACTCAAATCCAAGCCGACGGGCCACTCTCAAAAGGTCTAGTTTCGGGGAGAGATTATCAAAAAATTTCTATTAGTTTCTCGATTCATCTAACACTATTAAATGATGGCGAAATTTGAAAAGTTGTGCCATAAAAAATGATACAGTGCTTTATTATGAAAGGAACTCGGATGTTTTCATTGAAATAGCGGTACGTATAAGTCATTTTTTTTTTAATATCACCAGATTGGGTCAGAAAAATTCTGTAACTTTAGGTATATTATATGGTATGACAAGATGAGTAACACAGTTTTCAGACCTCAAAAGTTGTCTTTGCGGATTTGGCGCCCTATTTTCGTTTTCAAAATTGGAAAAAAAACGATTCTATCATTTCTTTATTCATTTTCTACGCGTTTCAGGCCCATTGAGAAAAATATTTCAAATACATATTCCGACGTAAGAAAGGTGAATTCCACGAATAAAATACTTTCGAGCCCGAGAAAGGACAATATAACACATAAAAGTAGTTTATCTGCATATAAACGAGGAATGATTATTCGCAGCCGCCCAAAATAGATGAGTCATATGTGATATTCAAAAACACCCGTATTGAGCACTTCATAAGAAAAACCCAAACTTTCTCGTAATTAGTCGAATCTCGAGTATTTTTCTCTACGAGCCTCCAAAATTAAACCAATTTTATTTGCGAAATTCACCTTTCTTCACGTCGGAATATGTGCTTGAAATATTTTCCTCAATGGGCCTGAAACGCGTAGAAAATGAATAAAGAAATGATAGAATCGTTCTTTTTCCAATTTTAAAAACGCGAAAATAGGGCGCCAAATCCGCAAAGACAACTTTTGAGGTCTGAAAACTGTGTTACTCATCTTTTTGTACCATATAATATACCTAAAGTTACAGGATTTTCCTGACCCAATCTGGTGATATTAAAAAAAAAAGACTTTATACGTACCGCTATTTCAATGAAAACATCCGAGTTCCTTTCATTATAAAGCACTGTATCATTTTTCGAGGCCCAACTTTTCAAATTTCACCATCATTTAATAGTGTTAGATGAATCGAGAAACTAATAGAAATTTTTTGATAATCCGTCCCCGAAACTAGACCTTTTGAGAGTGGCCCGTCGGCTTGGATTTGAGTAAACATGACTGAATCATGAAAAATATGACGAGGCATTCGGTCACGAAGGTTATCAAATGAATTGAGCAAAAGAGACAGCGGAATGAAAAAAAAAAAAAAATTGCCATGCACGGGGATTGATCCAGCGATCCCGAGCGTGCCAGGCTGAAGGCTACCCGCCTGAGCTACCGACTGTGCTACTATAATTGTTTTGTATGTTCCATATGTCAGTCAGCCCCCCACGGGCTGCTCGGGATTTGGAATCCACTGGTGAAATTTATTGATACAATTTGAGTTCACGATTTATTCAGAGGACAAGACAAACAAGCTCCCGGTGATTTTTGGGAGTCAACACTGGTTGTTAATCTGAGTAGATTAGGACTCATTCTTCTATCGCGATATTTTCTCTTTTGCAAGTGTCCAAAACTATAATACTATTTTCAACATGATAAACTTGAGATATTTTCAATCGAATTTGGTTCCGTTACCCGATTACTTATACAAACATTTTCGAGATAATTCTATTTCATTCTCGAAATTCAAATTGAAACAGTATTTATGTGTGAAAAGTTGATTGGAATGTTTTTGACGGAATAATATTCAACCTTGACAGAAAAAATGGAAAATATGAAAAAAAAAAAAAAAAAAAAAAATCGTCTTCTATGAGGCTCGAACCCACGACCGTTTAATTGCACTGACAAACTTTCTTCGTCTCGCGGTGGGCGGGGCCAAGATGTCCCGACCAATCAGACGCGCAGCAGTAGCGCCAGCCAGGACAAGTGAGTAGGACAAGAACTAGTTACCGGCCGACCACGGCTTCCATAAGAGTCCAGGTACCCTGAGCTAGCTCATTCACTCTAAAATGTTGGCAAGTGACATTGATGCAACAGCTATTCACCTCTGCTTCTTTAGGTCATGAATTTTATCAAGTTGAGAAACCTTTCGGAACTGTGAATTTTAAATGGAATATTAAATGTTGTACAAGATTTATAGCAAAATGATGATCAATATTGATAAAGCGGGTGCCTTTTGGATCAGGGAATGGGATAATAGCTGGTCAAATAGATATCATGTGTACGCTCATGATCTGTTCTCCTTTATTACAGTATTGAATGTATGTACATACATGCAATTGCAGATTCACATGATGAAGATTTAAATAATAATACGACATCTACTTTTTTACATCATTACCTAAGAAAAAATTTTTTTTCTAATGAATCCTCAGAAAAGATAGTTCAAAAGCTTCAAAAGTCATAAGTCACATCACAGCAACTCTGAAGGATAGCAGAGAACGATGATGAGTGTTGTAAGATTGAAATAGTATGACAGCTCCATTCGCAGAATATTAGAGCTACATTAGTTGTTGCTATCATTGTAAACGAAAAAATCTAATGTGAGTAGGTACAAACAAGACAAAAAGTAGCTAAAGGAATTCACGAACGGAGAAGTATAACTAACGCACTTGAAGTCAATGGCAATCATTGTACACTTGCTCATGAATAACAATGCTAACTAAACTTGATTCAACAGGGTGGTATAATATCTAAGGGTTTGGAGTATTTCGACATTTCCTTGTACTCTCTATCTTCATTGGTCAGATCCACACAGTCATCCAGGAAGATTCAACGTATGAAGAGAAGATTAGCCAATAAATTCAGCCAACCTTTAGGGAACGATCTCTGGAGGAGAAAAGGATTGAATTCATCATGATTCATGAGTCATTGAATGGGCTTAAGCCAAAGGAACAAATGATTGCTCGCATTCACACATTCTCAACTGCTTCACTCTCTTCACTGCTTAACTTTCTGCTTCTACAGAGCCAAATCATTAATTGTTTGGATATCCCTAAGAGAAATTATAATTTTGTACTCGATGGAATAATGATTTTGTGCGAGTAAGAAATTGATGATCTGTAATGAGTATATTTCTGTGATGAATTGAGAGAGTCAGCTTCAAAAGCTGCATTCTTATGCTGAAAAGCAATCATTTGCAGTGTGTAAAATTGAATACTCGAGGTGAAGTCATTTTTTTTTAAAACGTGGTATAAGAATCTACAATGTGGAAGATTATCTCTCCAAAATATCTATATCAATAATTGTTGGCAGTGATACTCACAATTCGTCATAGTCCTTAGCCGGTCAGCTCTGAGAATCGAACCTTTGAGAATCGAACTTCTGGAGGGATTCGAGTAATTTTTTACAGATGTAGGTATTCTGTAAGATAGATACTCACTGCTTCAATGAATTTCATAAGATACTTTGTCTCAAATCGAGTAAAGGAAGATTCTGTTGTTCTGATTCGAGGAGAGTGCACTCCATCAATTATTTTCTGAACTTCAATGACCTATAAACATCCACAGCACATGGAGATTCATCTCGAAATAAGTTGTTGCGATTCAATCAGGTTGAACATCATATGTTGGAGTACAAGAACCACTGGCAAGATCATTCTCAAAAGGTGAAACTCTGGCAGGATGGCAATTCCTACGAGGTGAACTGCTTGTTCAATGCGCTGATTGTAAAATGAGTCTCATTCAGAGTACAATAAGGGGCGAAGCAGAAATAACCATATGTGTTATGAGGCACAATTGCATTTGCCAACACCTATGAAAATATTTGTAGAAGTTATTTGGAGAACAAAATTTTGCAATGAATTTCAAACTCACCAGTCGATAGTGAATGTGATCCATCTAATACGATCAAGGTACAAAGACTTGGGCTGGGTATTGAAACCCATAATCATCAGTTTCCAGTCCTCTGGATAAATCAAGAGTTTGCTCGATACTGTAGGCCATTGAGATGATACTAAAGATGTAACAAAAATTAGATTGAAATTTGCAGAAGTTACTTTTAGTACTCAGTACTATTAAAAGTTAAAGCTACTTTTAGTACTCATTGCAGTGATTGTAGGATAGAGAAAAAATGTTTCACACAGAAATGCATTACCTGTTTCAATCAACTCAGTGACATACATGCTTGGATTATTTCTTTTGTGAGCTAAACATTGGAGCTTTATCTATGGCAACAATTGGGCGTCCTTTGCATGGATCTGCTGAGTTGACATTACTGGAGACAAAATAGATAAGGAAAAACATGCAGCCTGAGTAACCCTCAAGAATTTATATCTGGTTCTCTTGTCTTGCACCTACACTACGAAGCAACAGAGGAAAGTGATGTACTATATGGATATTCCTGATAAGAATAGCAATTCATATCTGGTTCATCTTCGAGTTCAATTGCCTCAATCAATACCTGTAAATAAATAAGTTGATGTTAGCAAACTAAGAATTAGCTCTGTAAAAGTACCAGAATTAAGTGATTAGCATAGGAAATTTTGAAAAATATACTACTGAGGTTTTGATTAGGCAGATTATCAGAGGAAACAACAACACACTAATAGATTGATGCACTACAGAGACCATGTTTCAGTGATGAATTAATAGACTCCACGCCCATAGCTGTACTCTGACCACATCGTACCTTTTTCATTATCACCCAAAGATGGATAATTCAAAAGCTTCAAAACTTATATGTTCCACCAGAGTAACTGTAAGGTAGCAAAATACGTAAAATCAGTAAAGGTGACGGAATTTTGATGATGGGCTAGCTTTTTTGACCATAAGAACTGCATTGGTTGTTCATGTAATTATAGAACAACAAATAGATTAAAAAGAGGAACAAACAACACAAAATCAGCTAGAGGAGTTCATGAACCAAGAAGCAAAAACTATACACTTTGGATCATTGGTGATTGTTCAATAACACGACAAGATATTTCTGTAATGAATCGCTGGCTCGACTGCTAGACTACACATCAATTACTACATTACTAGACTGAAAAACAATCATTAAGAAGCTGTAAAATTGAACAGCTCTATTTACAAGATTCTTGAATTGTTTTCATGATTTAAAAGATTTTACCCCGACTCAGGGTATTTTCAAAGAATAGAGACAGGAATTCTTAAAAAAAATTCATGGGGGCTGAAGCGAGCCATCTCAAATTCAAAATAGAATTTCAACTTACTTCTTGACAAGAGGAAATTGATGGCATCATCGACACAATCAACAATTTTGTGAGGAAAATTTTTGAGGTTATTCCTCCAGTCCATTATTTAGTGTTGCCAAAATCGTCGAAAGTCGAAATCCATGGCAGCCGAGGAATAACTTTCATTCAGGGAAGATTTTGGCTATTTTTTTATAATTCACTTATTGCACTCGGAATTTTGACCCGATACGGTAATAGCTAGAGATTGAGAACCTCTGCTGACGAGCTGACGACCAAATTATCTGGTTTTGTCGTCTGCTCACGCGAGATGAAAGATTCGCGGGTTTGCGCTCTGACGTTGGCGAGTTTCAACGCGAAGCGCGGTCTGAAGTTGTCATGTTTCAGTCGTGAAACCTCCGGCGCCCCACTCTGAACTCTCTCAGCGGCTGTTCCAAAGTTACCCTCCGTGTTCCAAAGTTACCCCGGTTGACGGTACTTAGAACGATACATTTCATAATAAAGACTAGAGTGTCATCCTTGAAAGCAATAAATGGATCAATTTGAGATTTTTCTCGAACTCTTCCGAACAAAATTATAATCCATTGAAAGGCCTTCACTCTGATTTGAAAAAGCTCAAAGAGATTCCTGTCGCATTTTACAGGTAGGCCAATGAACTTTAGTGATTATGATTACTGTTACATTATATCTGACAGACTTCAAATATGCAGTATTAAATGATCTTTTCGGAAATATCAGAGCTTATCATTCTATTGTAAGATTCTTAAATGTATTTAATAAATCGTCACTGAACAGAATGACTGACCTGACAAATGAGCATGCAAACTCTACTGAATGCTTTGCAGATCCTGTTTCGAAGATTAAGAATAATATGAGTCAGGATCTACTGAAATACGAATAATAATTTATTTTCTGGTTTATGAATTAATCTTTTTACAATTGATGTCTAGTGCGACTAAGGTGCTTTTTCCCGATGAAGGCATACTGAAATATTGAATAAATAAATTAACTCATCATTCCTGGTTTGATATCAGTAGAATGTTAGACACGATTTTTTTATCAACTACGTATGGAGACAAAAAATGATCAAATGAAAATCTATGAAAGAACCTCCGTAAACGAAATTAATAGTTAGAACAATTCTATCTTTTGCCGTCTAAGTACAAAAGAACGAAGATGTAGAGAGGAATTTTCTATAGTGTTGTTTGACATAAGAAATTTTAAAAAAGTGAGATAGAATGAGTTACATTGAAAATTCGTCTAAATGGCTCAAAATGAGTTGCTGAATAGTGTAGTCGCTTTTGGAACATTAGCCATCTGTTTAAATATACACGCGTTTCTAATACAGACTCGGAAGTATTGTAGATTCGATCTAGTCGAGTGATTGTCTGAATTTATCGAAATCTTCGCTCATCAGTGTCGGTAAGCAGTCGCCAACAACATTTTTTCCGTTAATTTTCCGTGATGCAAGGATTCTAGATCTCAGAGTATACCCATTCACCACAGTAAAAGAAGTTGAAATATCTTTCAAGTTCTGGCATCCGAATAGAATTTTTGTATTAAGGTAAGTGTACCCAACTTGCGCCTATGTGCCGATCTCAGGAATGGGCACCCCTTAGCCTTCCGCAAATCTTTTTTTACGTTCCATGTATCAAAATATGAGTATATGAATCATTAGAACCGACCCCGGAATTCTACGGATTCTCGCATCAATATAATCAAAGTGATATTGGGAACTTCAATAAATTACCCGTTCAAGACATTTTCATGTACTGATTTCTGTAGAGAATTCGATTCGCAGATGACTGGTTTCTTGCTCGTTCTGGTCTTTTTATTCATAATGTGAGTTCATATTGATTCCATCGAAAACCCATCAGAGTTACACCGATACCATCTAACCAATAATCGCAGTATTAGAAGTTGATGACCTTATTTACTGAACTATAGTGATAGTATCCAAGTGAGTATACTTACTGAAATACTATCACTCAACCTCGGTTTTTTGTATTGCAGGTATGGAGCTCGTGGTTCTCCTATTAGTAATCTATGGGTTTTTTGTAAAGGTCTCAACCGAAGGAACAACTGGCCTACCTCCAACACTTTCGTCGATTGAAGTACAAGGTAGATATATCAATATAATATCCAGTTAGTAATAGCAATGAATGTCACCGTAACTGTCCAAATTAACTGTTGACCAATATCTGTAAGGAAAACTCTTACGGAATCATGTTCGATGGAAGGCCATTTGATCTTCATCAATCAGATTCTATCTTTCAGATCTATCCAGCCAAGGGGTTAAATTAATTCTCTGAAAAATGTCTAAAATTTGAATGTTTCGTGACACCCTTCTACCATAGCACAACACAATCAATCCAATTCTGACCAAATGATCATGTTACATCGTGATTATTCCAGTTCGATCTCTTCCTGGATTTGGAGACTTGAAGAAATATCTAGATCAGTGCAGGAGGGGTGAGATAACAAACGATCTGCCGTCAAATTTTCAGGAAGAAAGTCAAAGCTTAGCCACTGAATGGCCAGAAGTACATGGAACAGATGGAACATTAACAGAAACTCATCCTCTTTTTAATGAAGCTGGGCCTAGCAGCGGCTCCCACGACACTCTCTGCTGCAGTGCATTGTCACATGCTCAGCCATGTAAGTCGTTCAAGTTCACAAATGACTTTCAGGATGGATGAAAAGGCTTCTGAATGTTCTGATCAATGAATTAATCATTCGTTTGGACAAGTCCCTATTTGTGATAAAATTCAATAGCTTTAGAATAATTTTACGTATGATCATTTGTGCCGGTGCACTATATTTTTGGAAAAGCTGCATATGACTTATCCGCATTGAAATATCAATTTTTCGGATACTCCTGTGCTAAGAAATTGGGGCAAAAAGACTCTGAAGCTGAGACAAATGGGTTGTTTCTGCCGTGCATTATGGATATTTTCACCTGCTTTTCCATCACTATCAAAAACCGAAAAGTTGAATGTAAAAGGAATCCAATTAACCACTAGTAAACTTGAAGGATGTTAGTTGAGAAAAAATATCAACTGGATCTTGTTAATCTTTGATTTGTAAGGACATTTTCCTTCAACATCTCCCTATCATGGTCGTAGAGAATCTCACGACCTTCGAACGAGCCACGGAGGGTTGAAAATTTATACGATCAAATCATGGCAGCAGAATACACTTTTTCAATTAATAATAATACATGACTCTTTTACGTGAAATTCTGTGAGTTTTCCAAATTCTAAATCAGAGTTGTGACATAGTATTATTTTAATTTTTCTACACGAACGCATAGCCGATCTCTGTTTGGGGGTCTTTCGTGGAACACACAGATTCAGCACAGTACACTGTCTTCAAAATTTATGCAAGAAAAACACGATTTTGTCAAAGATCAAGCATAGATCTCGGCGATGACAGCTCAAATTTAAAGAAAATTCACAAAATTTTACGTTGAAGTCACGTGTCATAACCATTTTAACAAGTAGATCATATGGCATTTTAACTGACGAGGGGAGCACCAACTTTTCGGGTCCTGGATCTCGACAAAACTTTGGGAATCATCTTGTTTTGGTGAGAAATGAAGGTACCGAAAAGGGTTTTGTCCAATGGGGCTCCTATACTGAGTTCCAGCCATGGAGGTTAGCATTATCAGTATATCTGTTTATGTGTCATTTTAACATGGGTCTTTATGGACAATGCTAATCTTTATAGCTGTATCTCGGAATAGGAAGCCCATTGGATAAAATCCTTCTGGGTACCTTCATTTCTCACCAAAACAAGAAGATTCCCAAAGATTCGTCAAGTTCCAGGACCCACAAGGTTAGTGCTCCCCTTATGAGGGAATAATAGAGAGCATGTACACCTCTTTGATCATTTCTTCTAAAAGTCACGAGGAGATTGATTGTGTTTTCTTCATTCAAGTTTTTACCCTCTGATGCGAGTGAGCAAGGAGACCGTGCAAAATATCCCTAATGCATAAAAAGATAGTCCTTTTTTCAACAAGATCTGCACTGTAGAAGGTCTAAAGAAAACTTGAGTTTGATGCGTAAAGTTTTCATTCTACCAAGTGGAGACAAAACAAGTTGGTCATTCACTGCGAGGAAAAACTCTTATAGTCGAACTAATCGTCTGAAATGTAACATTATACGGTTAGGGGCATTGTTGTGATTCAGTACGATTCTTATTCGACTTTGAGAATTTCTTCTTACAGTGTTCAACCAAGCGGTTGTTAATTTTGAATCAACCGATTGAGCTTTGAACCTCCTCGCTTATTTTGTCGACTATAACAAGGGGAGGTCAGGGTCTGCGGGAGCTGAAACTCCATGAAAATTTTCTTACATACTGTTTGGGGCAAAAAAAATATCCGTATTTTTCAGTTTACTTGAATAATCCTCTAGAGCTTCATGAGAAATATATAAACCAGCAAATATACTAATGACTGTCCATATATGATCATACATGATCATGCATGATCATGGACGGTGGACTCACAGACACTGAGAACAAACTAACTTGGTCAGATAGTTGGTGACTTGATCTAATGTGGAGCTCAAAAATTTTACTTGAAATACAAGGGTCCTCACATTGAGTTATAAGCCTCATCCAAAAGATGGCAATTTTCCGAGGCCGTGATATGAAGTCTGAAGTGATCGGGTAAAACGAAATTGACCAAATTCTTGAAAGTGTAAAATAGGAAGACAAGTACAAATCCTTCACAGAGAAGACCCACTTCTCATCAACTTATTTATGTCTCGGAGAATAATTCAACTTACTTTCAGTGCCATCAACGTTAGACGAGTGTGAAGAAGACAAACAGGGAACACAATCTTTGTTTGCCCAAGATTTCCCGTGTAGGATTTGTGGGAAAGAATTCAAAAATGAGTGCAGCAGGAATGCTCATATGAGAGTTCATCGTAACAAAGATCCTTATGTTTGTGAAATTTGTGGAAAAGCCTACAAAACTTTTTGCCCCTTTCGAAATCATAAGCAACGTGTTCATAACGGACCGAAACATTTTTTATGCAGAATCTGTCGACGATTTTTTTCAACAAAATCGGGTCTGCAAAATCATATAATGATACATTCAAAAAAACATTCCCTGATTTGTGAACTATGTGGCAAAGTTTACAAGTATGGACAAAGCTTCGAAGGACATATGAGAATCCATGGGGTAGAGTGGCCCTACTCTTGTGAAATCTGTGGCAAAAAATGTATAGACAGCCAAAAAATGATTGATCACCAAATGGCCCATGCAGATACCAAACGTCATGAGTGCGAACAATGCAGGAAGCGTTTTGAATGCAAGGATGATTTTCAGTCACATATCCGAAAAGTGCACGCTGAGCAAAGCCAACAACAAAAACCAATACTATATATGGACATTGCAGAATCTTCTGAAGAATTAATTGATACCCCTGGAAATTCGATAATCAATGAGCAAGACAAGGCCACACAGACGCCTAAGATTGGAGATTTAGGTAGAGAATCAGTTTTTCTTATTTATGACGTCAGTGGTATCTCCCCACGATTTAAGTATAGTATATTAAATGTTTTGATAGAGTCTCTTAATATAGAAGAATGTTTTCTATGAAAATTGTTGTGAAATGGGGAGAAAACCACAGGAACCGCAACGGGTAGGTGTCGTGTTTTTTAATTTGATTCAGTACTCTGGAGGTTTCGATCAGGCCACAATGCACATAAAATCTCTTTAAGCATACAAGAACGTCACTTATCATCCCGGTCATCTAGAGCGTCATAATGAGAGTTCTCGCAGATTTAGTTATTCACAGAAATTCTACGGGTGCACTCTTAGTCAATGGGGTGCTATTTACATCACTGAAAAACCCGCGTATACTAAAATCCGATGAAAAACTCAGGAAACTGGAAATATTGTTCGTACAGTTTTTGACCATTTAAAAATTTGGCTGAATGATGTTTTGAAAGTAGTCTGGAAACTCGGTGACCGTTACAAACAATGAACAGTTGACAATACGTACAAAACAGTCAGGCAGGGCCTTCTTGAGGGGTATAAAATATTGATATGGATGTGTGGGCATTTGAACATATTGTTAATGGGTCCTGCAGGACCCACCCGGCACTTATGGGCTAACTTGATCCCCGTGTGGGGGCTGATCCAGATCTATTCTTGATCTTGAAGGATGATTCTAACATTTGAATAGGATTCCCAATTTCAAGAAGTGTGATATATATTCCGTACACCATGAAGTGCAGGATTACCAAAGACTTCAGTCAGAATGGTCCTGAGGTACCTCAAGAGAAAGATTTTCACTGACAAGAATCGATTTCTTCATCAGGACCAATCCAAAAAGAAGACAAGGCTAAGATAGCCGAACTAAAAAATGTGAGGAAGAGTTTGGAAGCTGGGCCCAGTTGGAGTAAGGAGAAGTTTGAACAACTGATTGGAGCAGTTATCGAGCGGCAGTTACAAGTGATGACTCATGAAAGTAAGATTATCTGCATTTATATTGAGGAATAATATGGAATGTCGATGGAACTGTCGTTCATCTATTGTAGGAGACAAACCTAACTCTTCGAATCAGGCTCGGATTACTGTAGAATTAAGTGGGGAAAGTTCTTGTGGCTCATGGAGTGGAACCCATCAGGGTGAGATCCACAACACGATCGAACAAGAAGATCGATCAAAGTCAAGAGCACAAAAATCCAAGGATAAGAGTGAGGAATTCAATTTCAAGACACACAACTTCAAGGATTTGTGCAATTCTTTTACAGGAAATATCATTTGTTACAGAGCCGGGACAAGAAATTCAAGCTCACATCGAATCGTCACAAGATGAGATGGACTGTGTAGTAAGAGAAACTGGGTTGTAACTCGAGCGTGCTAGAGTCACGGTGGAAATAGTATTAGAGAACTGCGATGATATCCTGATTTCATCAAATGTATTGTATCCTCCTGTTCATTATCATAGACGTCCCCGCCACAGTAGGGAAGACAAAAATTTTGGGGCTTTAAAGTCAAACCACTAGAGTGTGTTACTTTTGATCCAGAAAATTTTGATCTTTCCTACTGAAGCTCGTCAGTTTGCTATGGTCATGTAAACTTGAAATCCTAATTTCCATCACGCACATTCCAAGTACTGAGTTTGTGAGCACTGTAGAACCATGAGAGTATAATGACACCGACAGGTTAGATTTTGCTGCAAACACTTAGCAAGTTTGAACGATACGAATTCAGGAGACGTATCGATCCTCAATGGGGCGTTGGAGCCAGCTCAAAGGGTTGAGAAAGCGTTGGAAATGTTCAGAGTTATTGGAACGATACCTTGACAGTTCTGTCGATTAGTTCTATTAAGACGTCATCGAAGGACTAGGGATCGTCAGAACCTTGCGTTCCATAGTTGACTCATCAATATTTCAGAATGAAATAGTTTGAGTTCCACATCTGTTTTCGAGATAGTGTCCATCGAGTATTTCCGTACAGAAGTATCACCAAAATATTAGCGATTTCGCTGTGGAGTCTGGAATCGGGATTTTGACCTATAGTGCGGAGACTAGATTCGATTGGTTTCCGCTCCAATATTAGTCAAACCTTCACAAAATTTACTCTTTTCGGCTAAATATACAAGTAATGTAGTCTATTTAGTGACGCCCGCCGGTGGTGTCTCTTCAAACTCCTACCAATTTAATTCAAAGCCACTTTTGTATCGTGGCAAATCCGAGCACATCCAATCTAATTTCATTCTAGTACAACATATTGAGAATGCCCTTCCTTGGTCATCGGGGATCAGTCATAAAAATATTTGTATTGATTTGGTGAATGTGGGTAAAATACTGATTTTTATTAAACCGTTTCAACGGATTTCTCAGACAACCAAGCACTTTGTATTCCATCATCTTTGAGATCATCCTGATAATATTGTAAACGTATGCACAACATGCATAAGCTTTCGAAAGCTTACGATATTGTAAGCTTTCGAAGAAATTCAATTTTCCCAAGCATAAACAATAATTGGAACATATACTAGTAATATAATTCTTGTGATCGATCTTGGAGGACTGGTGTTGTGTAGAAAAATTTTTTTCACACAAATTCATGCAAAATCATTTTGTATATTTTGCGACGTTTCGTCAGCATAGTTTGCCGACCTCATCAGGCTGTAATAGTAGTACAACACAGATTCACACACTATTGTCAAAAATCTGAGGACGAGTCAAGAAATCAATCAATCTGGAACATTTACTTATCAGAATATTTTTATTTTTATTCATTCACATATACGGGCAATACTGCCCTCTTACACTGTATTACAAAATATAAGCCAGGAAAGAATCTCTCCTTTATATAATCAGATACTTAGATTAGTTTTATACTGACTTTTAAAGCAAGGATATTCCGGCAAATGTGCTAATAAGGTGATTGGGGTGAGTTATCCTAGTATAGCTGTTGAGACGTCATAAAGGTCTGTAGATTGAAATGATAAGCGCAGAGAAAACTTCTATCGGTCCCAGATCCTGTATTTCCGGAGGAACACGATTCCAGAGACGCCTTAGTCTGTTAGTGGTAGAACAGTGGACCCAAGTGAATTTACTGAAATCTTGTTTCACCGTTCTGATGGAGCGAAATTCGTACTCCACTGATCTACCAGTGAATAGGGCATTAGCTTGTATGCTGAAGAATAGTCCATTTTGCTGTCTCAAAAGAGGAAGCATTCATTTGGTGCCAGGTGAATTTTCGTCGAATATTTTCTAAAAAGAATTTATTCTCCTTCAGTGAAGCTCTTGAATACATGAAATGTATACTATTACTATTCACTTGCTTTCGCCAAGATGTATCTAATGTAGATCACAGTTTTTCTGTATGAGCCCTCACATAATTACTATAACCCCACCTTTCGAGCCCTCTGTCCGCGTGTGTGTGTGTGTGTGTGTGTGTGTATGGGTCATTGTGGAGCAAGCTGGACAAAACCGTCACCAGGGGGGTCTGGGAAAAATCCGCAAAAATTTTTTACAATAGCATTAAGTTGAAATAGCACGAAAAATTTTTTTTTAGATTTTTTCGTCCCCCTCTGTGGCCCCCAGGGCCCATGAAAGGGCCATTTTAGGCCCTTTTTAGCCTATTCTAGGAAGATCATAGTTCTAACGCAATTTAATATTTTTCAAGGTACTTGGGCGCATTTTTCTTGTCAAGACTAGTACTTTTGAAAAAAAAATTGTCCAAGGCCACTTGGTGAGCTTGACGACTTTTGCAAGCTAATTATTAAGAGCAAATTTTAGCGATTTTTGGGCCTACTTCAAAGCGATCTAGCTCTTACTAGACATATGATAATCGACTTCTGCGGGTGGTCATTTTGAAGGTCTTGAAAAAACCTACAATTTGACCACCTGCAGAAGTCGATATCGTACTTTTTATAGGAGCTATAGCCGATACAAGTTGAGCTATTTACGAGAAAGTCGAGAATTCAGGACTCTATTCCGAAAATATATCTTATCTTTTTTTCACCAAACTTGTGCGAAAATATTCTTTTCGCAATTTTCCGATGTTTGAGTGCCTACAAAATTGCGAAAAATAACTTTCGCGCCTCGCACACGAGGTTCCCCGCTTCCGAGCGATCATTTCAACCCTCGCCTCCGGCTCGGGTCGAAAACCGATCGCTCAAAAGCGAGCTACAACCTCATGAACTCGGTGCGAAATATACTATTTCGATACACTGTGCGTAAAAATACACTTTGCGCACAGTTTGTCGACTTTTACTCACAGTTTATCGAAAAGTATAGTTAGATACACGGCCGTAAAACCTATTATTCGCATCCTCGTGATGATTCCGACCCTCGCCTGCGGCTCGGGCCAGAAACCCATCACTCGGACGCGAATAAAACGTTTTACGCCCTTGTATCGAAATGTACTATTCAGACATCTACTTTCAGTTAAAAAAAATTGGCGGAGGTTATTCTTTTTGATTTTTTTTTGCCGAGCATTACAAAATGCCGCATTTCGTGGTTTTAGCAAAAACGGCATCTTTGACGACGGTCACATATGCTCCCATCTGAACTGATGTGCACCAATCTGTGTGAAAGTACTCCCCAAAGTACCCCCAAGTACGTGTAAGAAGTTGCGGGGACGAGCCTTCAGCCAGGAGCGAGCTGTAGGTTCTATTTACCGTGTCAAAAATAGGCATTATTTTAGCTATTCGAGCGTAAGCGACCGAGAGCATGATTGTACTTGTTCTGGCTTACAAATGAGATAATGGGCTATAATGAGGATCAAAACATACTTTTCCGACTCAAAATGACCATCTGAACACAATTCCGAGGTAAGTTTTTCTCTAAATAGTCGTCCCTCTGTCCCTTAAGAACTTAGATTCTGTCGACGGGTTCTGACACCGTTGAGGCACTAGACGACATTCTAGAGCTAAACTGACCTCGGAATTGTGTTCAGATGGTCATTTTGAGTCGAAAAGGTATGTTTGGATCCTCAATCTAGCCCATTATCTCATTTGTAAGCCAGAACAAGTAAAATCATGCTCTCGATCACTTAAGCTCGAATAGCCAAAATAATGCCTATTTTTGACACGGTGAATAGAACCTACAGCTGGCTCCTGGCTGGAGGCTCGTCTCCGCAACTTCTCACACGTACTTGGGGGTACTTTGGGGGGTACTTCTACACACATTGGTGCACATCAGTCGAGATGGGAGCATATGTGACCGTGGTCAAAGATGCCGTTTTTGCTAAGACCACAAAATGCGGCAGTTTGTAACGCTCGGCGAAAAAAATCAAAAAAAATAACCTCCGCCAAATTTTTCTTACTGGATTCAGATGTCTGAAAGAATATTTTCGCTCAAGTTTGGTGGAAAAAAATTAAGATATATTTTTGGAATCGAGTCCTGAATTTTCGACTTTTTTGTAAATAGCTCAACTTGTATCGGCTATAGCTCCTATAAAAAGTACGATAATCGACTTCTGCAGGTGGTCAAATTGTAGGTTTTTTCAAGACCTTTAAGATGACCACCTGCAGAAGTCGATTATCACATGTCTAGTAGAAACTAGATCGCTTTGAAGCAAGCCCAAAAATCGCTAAAATTTGCTCTCAATAATTAGCTTGCAGAAGTCGTCAGGCTCACAAAGTGGCCTTGAACTATTTCTTTTCCAAAAGTACCAGTCTTGACGAGGAAAATGCGTCCAAGTACGTTGAAAAATATTGAATTGCATTGGGGCTACGATTTTCTTAGAATAGGCTAAAAAGGGCCTAAAATGGCCCTTTCATGGGCCTTGGGGCCCACAGGGGGGGGGGACCAAAAAAATCTGGAAAAAATTTGTTCGTACTATTTTAACTTAGTACAAATGAAAAAAAATTTTTGTGGATTTTTCCCAGACCCCCCTGGAGACGGTTTTGTCCAGCTTGCTCCAGAATGACTCATATTGTTTTCTATGACTCAGCAAAACTCTCACTGGTATGATAGATCGTCCTGAAATTTTAATGCCATGTTTGGAGGCGTCTCTAGATGGAAATGCTAGATTTTAACTGCCCCCCGATGATTACTTTCATACTTATGAATTCTTCTTCATTTGTCTGTAACTTTTATTTCATCTCAAAAACTAGAAATATTGTTTTCTTTCCCCTCACAAAATCCGAGGTGGTTAATTTGCACGTTTACGGAATTTCGATTGGGGCTCATTTCATTCTAGCTTCATCATACCTCTCTGATGTCGAGCTATAAGACCTTTATAATCACAATTTGATAAAATTCCGTATCAACCAATCGATTCAGCGTGTCGAGAAATATCTAAATCACCTCCTCGACATTTTTTTATACAGTGGAATGAAGTACAAATCATTTATGAGATGTGCTTCTTTCAGAGAGATTTCAAATTTCTCCTTAAAATATTCACAAGTGAAAAAATACTCATGCGATCATGCTCAGAATCTACTGGCATCATCATCACAGTCTTCAAAATGCACCCAGAAAGTCTCAAAAGAGTTTGTCGAATGAATCTAGAGATTTTGCGTCCCAAATGAGACATTGTTATTTCAATTTTTACGTTCACCGACAGTTAATTGCTCCCTTTACTAATCTAATAATCTCTTTACCAAAATTCTGTATCAACCAATCGATTTGTCGTGTCAATAAAAATCAATAACGAACTTTACGTTCTTTTTACTCTGTTTCACTGAGTGCAAATGTGGATTTACACTTCATAATTCATTTTTCAAATAACGAATTAGTAGAAAAATATTCAATTTTACTTGATTTTCTTAGAACCCATTGATCCTATTTCCAATATAGTCACCATGAGTGATTCCTATTCAATTGAAAAACGGCTCAGAATACTCATGCCTATTTTATATGTTAGTAAACCAAATATATATAACATGTTCTTCTTGTTGTTCTTATATTTCATAACCAACTTTCTGCACATTCTGATCACTCTAAATCTGTTAGAGGCGAAAGCGCCTCTAACGGAGGCTCTTAGAGGCGTTTTTGCCTCTACCATAAAGGCGGAAACGCCTCCAAGAGATTTAGAGTGATCATTTTGATTTATTTATCTCCGGAAAACAGGATTCATTTCCCAAATATTCTTTCCATCCTTTATTACTTGTGTCCCTTTTCTAGTATTTCGTCCAATTCGATGAATCATTCTTCATATTAGAGAAAGGGTAGTATTATATTGCACGAGAAATAAAAGGCGTTTGAACGACATATCGAAGCACGGGAAAATAATTTGATGGAACGGGAAAACAAGACGAACGCACGGGAAAAATTTTTTTTTGCACGGGAAAGAAAGGTCATTGTAATGGGATTTCAAGGTTTGCCCACGAGAGATCAAATTATTTGGACGACAATCATGATCTTGTCATGGACAAAGTTAGTTCAACCGCGATAGAATTGTCTACTTAGCTGCCGGTTGTAACTACCTCTAAAGGCAAATACATACCAACGAGATAGCAAGTATAAGCAGCATCAGAATCCAAGACAGTATGTTTATCGCGCGTTCAAGGCGAGTGGAAAAATTTTGATATCTGTAAAGCTTGGCGCTTAAAAGTGTGGAAAATCGAAGTCTGCTAATGACCATGTAACGTGTACTTGTCATAGAGATATTATAATCGTTACGAGAAACAGACAATGTGAGTCCTTACAAGGCGAGCCCGGAGGGTCCAGGTCACCAAATCTCACCAAACTTTTCTCACAGTCTCGTACCACCTAGAATATGATGAATGCAGGATAACTCCGTCAAATGGGCCTTTTGTTCAGAGCCACAAGCAAAAACGTTAGCATTGTCAGTATATCTATATACACGGTGTCCGAAAAGTAAGTACCCCCCCCCCATTTTTTTCAGAAATGGTTGGAAATCGGGGAAAACCCCGGAACACATGTCCTCTTATTTTGAGGAGGACATCTGATGGTGGCCTTGTTTTTTACCTCGAAGGTTATTTTCTCGGTCATTTGGAGGTCAACTAGATTTTTTTTAATGGAAACACCTACTTTTGACCTCGGATTCTGAAAGAACATAAAAAATGATGAAACTTTTGTTTGAAACTTTTTTCGTCCCGACTTGACCTTGGCGAGATAAATGGAGGTCAGCACGGGTTGACGGTAACCGCTGTCGCTCCAAGAGTGAGCATATTATCGAGAAATGTTTGGGATGAAATTGTTCATGATCACAGTAGAAAAGAGCTGATGACCTTGTTTCTGTCCTTGAAGGTTATTTTCAAGGTCATTTGGAGCTCAACTGGATTTTTTTAGATGGAAACACCTACTTTTTATCTCGCCAAGGTCAAGTCGGGTCAACAAAGTTTCAAACAAAAGTTTCATCACTTTTCATGTTCTTTCCAGAATTTGAGGTTAAAATTAGTTGTTTCTATTCGGAAAAATCGAGTTGACCTTCAAATGACCTTGAAAATGACCTCCGAGGTCGGAAACAAGGTCATTAGCTCTTTTCTATTGTGATCATGAACAACTTTTATTCCAAACATTTTTCGATAGAATACTCACACTTGGAGCGACACGGTTACCGTGAACCCGTGCTGACCTCCATTTATCTCGCCAAGGTCAAGTCGGGTTGGAAAAGGTTTCAAAAAAGGTTTCGTCGTTTTTCATGTTCTTTCAGAATTCGAGGTCAAAAGTAGGTGTTTCCATTTAAAAAAATCAAGTTGACCTTCAAATGACTTTGAAAACGACCTTCGAGGTAAAAAACAAGGCCACCATCGGGTGTCCCCTCAAAATAAGGGGACACGTGTTCCGGAATTTCTCCCGATTCCCAACCATTTCTGAAAGCAATTAGGGGTGGTACTTACTTTTCGGACACCCTGTATATATCACCTTTTAACATGGGCTGATATGGGCAATGCTAATGTCATAGGCTGTAGGTTTGACCAGAGGGCTCATTTGACGGAGTTGCTCTGGATTCATCATATCCTAGGTGGTACGAGACTGTGAGAAAAGTTTCGTGAGATTTGGTGACCCGGACGCTCCGGACTCCCCTTGTTAGTTGTCATGATGATCAAGCATGAGGTGGTTGTTCCAGATGAGGCTAAGAGTGTACACTTGATGACAACAATTGCTTACTTTCTGATAGTGTCAAATCCTACGCATCCCAACTGATGTTTTTCACCAACACAACCTCACACCTACGCTGTTTCAGAAGCGTAAGATTCAACATCTTCGAAAAGTATTCGATGTCAGCAAGTGTACCACTTGGCCAAAAACAAGAAAGTTTAACCATCGAAAGCCAAAAAAGCTATGGGCGATGCGGTTACCGTGCACGTTGACCGCACGGTAACCGCATCGGTTCTCTTGCCATTTGGGCGAAACGACGAGGGGACGAGTGTTCATTATTATCTAACTCGAGTTCATCTTCTCGTCGTTCCGCCCAAATCGCAAGAGAATCGGATAAAAGTGTGAATTACAAAGCGTCTATATTATAGGTTAGGAGGTGCCTGCGCTCAAATTATTCGCACCTTCATCCAGTTCTCTTGCGATTTGAGCCGAATGACGAGAAGACGAATGTAAGTTGAATAGAAATATTGCTGTTGAGTGAAAATATGCTAGTGAAAATATGAAGTTGAACGGAAATATGCTGATCTAGACCAGTATTGCATTGAAATACCTAGCAAGGGCTATACGCTGGATTTATTATTTACTCGCGATTGTTCTTGGAGCTTCATCGACTGGGATGAAGAATTGTTACCCACGGATATACATCATATCCCTTGTGTTCTTGAATATAAGTATGTTACTGATGTAGAGACTTTAAGTGCTCCTAGCCTGAAAATTGATTACAGAAAGGCTGATTATGCAAAAATTAATGAAGTATTGAATTTGGTGAATTGGGAAGAATTGTTGAGTAGTGAGAATCTTGAGACAAACTGGAGGGCTTTTCATGATAAAATTAATTTGATTATTAGTAATTTTGTCCCAACAAAGAAAGTGGTTCTTGATAGCTTTCCAACTTGGTTTACAAAGGACCTCGGAAACCTCGTACACCAAAAATCTCTCTATTTGCGTAAATGGAAACGGTCTAATCTTGTACATGATAGGATTGAATATGGTAAAATCAGGGCTATGTGCAAGAGGGCTACCCGGGAGGCTTACAAAAAATACATTGCAAATATTGAAAGTAGTATTTCAGATGATAACGAAAAATTTTGGCAGTACACTCACTCCTCGAGTCAAGATAACAAAATTCCAACTCAAATGGAGTACAAGAATAAGATCTCTGAAAACCTTGATGATATAGTCGAAATGTTTTCTGATAACTTTGGTTCAGTCTTCAATAATCAATCTCTTCCCAATTATAATGAAAGCATCGAGGAAAGCTCACAAATTCTGGAAAGTATAAATATCATTAGCGAAATGATTGAAAAAGCTATTCATGATCTAGATGATAGTTTTACCACCGGGCCTGATAGACTCCCAGCATATTATTGAAAAAGATGCTCCCCAACTATTGTACCTCCACTACTAATACTTTTTACCAGATCTATAGGAAAGGGTGTTGTCCCAAAAGAATTAAAGTCTTCTTTTGTTTTGTCAATATATAAGAGTGGTTCTCGCCGAAATATTGTGAATTATAGGCCAATTTCCATCATGGGTCTTAAACCTGAACTCATAGATAGTATAATAGCAAGCCAGCTATCGGAATTCCTTGAGCCCAAATTATCTGTCCATCAACACGGGTTCATGCCTGGTAGATCAGCCTGTTCAAATCTCGTGTTATTGCAGGAACATATTTTTGAAGCCTTTAAAGGAAATTCATCAGTTGACGTTGTTTATATTGACTATGCTAAGGCATTCGACTCTGTGAATCACAGGCTTTTGCTGCAAAAACTTTGGGCGTATGGGGTTCGTGGTAGTGTATGGAGTTGGTGCAAGTATTATCTGGCTGATGGGAACCAAGCTGTGAGAATAGAAGGGGTGACATCCAAAAATATTGAGGTCCTGTCTGGTATACCACAAGGATCTCACCTGGGGCCCACTTTCTTCCTAGTTTTTATTAATGATCTCCCAAAACATATATTCTTTAGCAAGGTTCTAATGTTCGCAGATGATGTAAAACTCTTTAAGACAATCAAAAGTCCAAGTGATAGCTGTCTACTTCAGAGGGATTTAGATGAATTATCTTCCTGTTCAACCGTCAATGGCTTGAAAGTAAATGAACTCAAGTGTCAGAAATTTACCTTTTCAAAGTCAAATGATAATGCCCAGTTTTCGTATTTTATAAATAATCAGGAAGTAACAGCTTGTGACACAATTAAAGATTTGGGGGTGTATCTCGATAGAGGCTTAACGTTTGGTCCTCACTTAGAAATGTTGATTGCCAAAGCAAATAGGTTGGTAGGTTTTGTCAAAAGGAGTACGGCAGATTTCAAATCAGATACTTCCATAATGAATTTAACGTTTGCATTAACATCATTTATACAAACATATGTAAATAAAATCTTCAAAAAATATTTAATCGCCCCATCAGATATACGTTGATGTATAAACTCATATGCGGAAGAATATAGCGGCTAAATTTATAAGGTCATGCTACCTCATTTTGAACCTCAACAGAAGTTAAGCTTATGAATATTCAAACATAAAGCCGCTGTTCGAATCGCAAGCTTAGCCGAGGAAAAATTAAGGTATGCGCCCGCGCCGGGCGACCTTCCGCGAAGGTCGATTTGGACCGATAGTCGTTGATGTATGAAACGTGTAATTGGTCTCTGCGCATGACGTAGACACTTTACGGATTCACGCCCGAGAGCAACCCAAGTTCTGGTTACTCATTGTATTCACAAATCGCTTACCGAAGGGATCATTAAAGGGCTTTCAATAAGTTGAACGATAGCATGGGTTTCATTCGTACATCCTGGAGTCGTGAATCAAGTAGCAGAGAAAGATGTAAACTAAATATGTACTCCAATAGGCATTTAGAAAAGGTAACCAAGTCGTGGTTCCAAATTTTCTGATACCCGTTTTTGAACCAACCACGATGTAAATTTTAGTTCGAAAGCGACGAACTTATGTCTTACTCAAAAGTTCGATAACGAATAAAGTATTTCAATCTTCGCGGATATAAAACGACTGCCCATCTGCGTATGGGCAAGAGTGTTTTCCGCGCCGTTACCGGAGATAGAGTTTTTTTTGGGGCGAGGGTCGATGCCCTCGACCCCTCTCTCCTGTCATAAAACTTAGGAGTGTGCGATGTGTTAGTATATCAGTTTGGGACCCAGCCTTGTTTTTATCCAAAAAACGCAATGAGCTGTCGCCAACATCATTTACCCTCTCCCCGTCCTCGGTCCGTTCTTGTTGTCAGTTCCGGAAGCAACACTCCGGAACGCGTAAATTGCCATCCCGGTTTAACTTAACGCAAAATCAGTACAATCTTCTTTTTTTCTTCATACCTACGAGTGTATATGAGAGCCTCTCTCTTATATATTGACGTGAGCTTGAGAAATCGCCCACGTCAAATTTGTATAAATCCTTGATCCACCCAACTTTTACGTACTGCTCTGTAGTATGGTCCACAATTTATGCTGGAAGCTTCAAGTTTCTGGAAAGTATACAACACAACATTGTAAGATATGCCTTGAAGAAATCTAGATGCCCCATGAGTTATACTGACCATGATTTCACTCTTCATTTAGAGAGATATAACTTGCTTACCATAAGACAATTGCACAAGTACTATGATTACCTTGAGATATATAAGATGTTGAATGGTTTTGTAAGGAATCATGAGTTGGTTGAGAAGTTTGGATCTAGATCTGTGCCATACAGCATCAGAAATGTAAGGCCCATCCAAGGTGAGCCAGCAAAGTCTGTTTTTTTTGGTCACGCCCCCATAAATAGGCTCAAAAATATGTGGAACCAGCTCGGCGATCATGAAAGAGGATCGAGCAATACAGGAAAATTTAAGAAATTAGCCCGATCCTTAGTTATGTCTACTTGTTGATGATCATTTTTAGTTTATTTAGAAACCAAATTTGGACTTATAAATACCGAATGCATTACAGTCCTGGTATGAGATGATGAATTTTTTGGATTTATAAGTACATCAAGATCCTTAGCCCAAAATGAGATATTGGTACCAAAAGAGGTAATATTATATACTTTTTTATCTTTCTTGATTTGGAAATACTCCTGGAAATACTATATTCTTTCTACCAATTCCTAGAAAGATGTATAAAACAGCGGATTTACTATCATACACGCCCCAATGTTCCCAATTATGTTCATGAGAAAAAACCAAAAGTGTGTATTCCTTACCACAGAGATTATTTTGAAAGGTGTGCTGCTTTGTTCAAAAAACATTCTATTCAGACACTTCCTAAAGTCTCAAAATCTCTGAATAATTTCATCAGGTTAGGCAAGGATTGCTTGGAAAAAATGAAAAACACCGTTGTGGTATATAAGTTTGAATGTCGTGATTGCCCAGCAACGTACGTGGGGGAAACAAAAAGAGCCTTATCTGTTCGTATACATGACCATATGGTTGATAAGGATAAAAAATCGGTTGTTTCGCTTCATAAACAAAAGTACAATCATGATTTTGATTGGGACAATACCCAAATCTGTGATCTTGAGCCTAGCTATAGAAAACGTCTAATTTCTGAGATGATCCATATAAATCGTAATAAAACCTGTATTAATAAAGAAGAAGATGTCCAAAACCTCAGTAGAATATATATTCCATTGTTGAACTCGCTCTAAATATCACAGACATATATACATACAACGTGATTGTAAAATACTCGACCAGCCGGGAAATTCCGAAAGTCTGGCGCGTTGTGAGTTTTGCAAAATTTTCTCCAAGTTATTCGAGTCGATTTGGAAATTCGCGTGGATGTTGAAAATCATCAGATTGTTGTGATCAGATGGATCAGAAAAGGGATCAGAGGGATCAGTCGCGTGAGGATCACATGGGATCAGCAGAGGGATCAGTTCGTTTTGCTGCCACACACGTGGTCTGGTTCCGAGGTTATGTGTCGGTGCGCCAGTCTCAGTATTCGCAGCCCGAGGAGATGGTTGTCGAATTTAGTGGCGGTGAAGATGGTGAATTGTGCGTCTGCCGTGCTCTTTGTCGTGTTCCTGGGCCTCGGGGTATCATAAGCCCGTGTTGTTTGTGTTTGTCGCGTAGCCGCGCGGTAGATTTCCTTGGTGTAGGAGTGCCGAGCGCGTTGGCGTCGATTTTTAATTTTGGCCGCCGTTCTCCATCATCGTGCACCATGTCGCCTCGCCCGCTGCACCAGGAAGCATTGCTGTTGCACAGCACGGAGACCAGAAAGCGGGTGATCAGTGCCGACGGCGCAAGCAGCAACTCCTCGCGCTGGCAGGTTATACCGAGCGGGGCTCGGCAGCTTTTGCTTCGCTAGCAAGCGAAAATTCCTTGATGTTGGCCAACTGAGATCTGCCGAGCCGACCGGGACTTTTGCCTGGTTGGCTAAGTCCGGCATTCTCCGTCTTTTGCGCATACTGTGAGACGACGTCCACATGGCACAGCCCGCTGTTTTGTTCACTCACACAGCTTGTCCTGTTGTTTGTTGTTAAATGATAGAAACCTGACTCGGTTGCATGCAATGAATGAAGTTTTTAATAAGTGTGATTTGTGAAAATAGTGCGAGCTGAATGATATGGCCCTTGTATTCTGGTCCTGTACCGGTCTTCGGCCAGTGTCGGTGCGGAATCAGAATCACACCTGTCCGAACACCGATACAGGACCAGATCGACACTCGCTGAGGACCGGTACGTACTAGATCGGCACTCACCGAGCACCGGCACGGGACCAGATCGACACTCGCCGAGGACAGATACGGGACTAGATCGACACTCGCCGAGGACCCGTACGGGACCAGTTGGACACTCGCCGAGGATCCGGAAGAGAACCACATCGACACTCGCCGAGCATCGTCACGGGACCAGTTCGACACTCGCCGAGGACCAGTAGAAAAGCACATCGACTCTCACCGAGGATGGGTACGGGACCAGATCGCCAATCACCGGGGACCGATATGGTACCCTATCGCCACCCGCAGAAGGCTGGTACGGGACGAAATCGAACCTCGCCGAGGACCGATACAGGACCAGATCGCCACTCGACGGGGACTGATATGGTACCCCATCGCCACTCGCCTGGGACCGATAGCGGGCCATATCGACACTCGTCGAGGACCGGTAGAGAACCACATCGACACTCGCAGAGGACTAGAACGGGACCAAATCGACACTCGCTGAAGACCGGTACGGGACCAAAGTGACACTAAGGTGTTTTCCCATTACAGGTTCTAATGCTCAGCTGAATTTTACTTTCTATCACAAAATACTGCCAGCAGGCAGATGAAACGATCAAAAATGAAACCTAACCTAACTGCAGCACGTGTATGAAGAAAATTTCTATGACAAAATGATACAAGGGCCGTACCATTCAGCTCGCACTATATTCACAAATCACACCCATTGAAAACTTCCTTCATTGCATGCCGCCGAGTCAGGTTCCATCATTCAACAACACACAACAGGACAAGCTGTATGAGTAAACAAAACAGCGGGCTGTGCTGTGGTATGCGCAAAAGAAGGAGAATGCCGGACTTAGCCAACCAGGCAAAAGTCCCGGTCGGCTCGGCAGATCTCAGTTGGCCAACATCAAGGAATTTTCGCTTGCTAGCGAAGCAAAAGCTGCCGAGCCCCGCTCGGTATAACCTGCCAGCGCGAGGAGTTGCTGCTTGCGCCGTCGGCACTGATCACCCGCTTTCTGGTCTCCGTGCTGTGCAATAGCAATGCTTCCTGGTGCAGCGGGCGAGGCGACATGGTGCACGATGATGGAGAACGGCGGCCAAAATTAAAAATCGACGCCAACGCGCTCGGCACTCCTACACCAGGGAAATCTACCGCGCGGCTACGCGACAAACACAAACAACACGGGCTTATGATACCCCGAGGCCCAGGAACACGACAAAGAGCACGGCAGACGCACAATTCACCATCTTCACCGCCACTAAATTCGACAACCATCTCCTCGGGCTGCGAATACTGAGACTGGCGCACCGACACATAACCTCGGAACCAGACCACGTGTGTGGCAGCAAAACGAACTGATCCCTCTGCTGATCCCATGTGATCCTCGCGCGACTGATCCCTCTGATCCCTTTTCTGATCCATCTGATCACAACAATCTGATGATTTTCAACATCCACGCAAATTTCCAAATCGACTCGAATAACTTGGAGAAAATTTTGCAAAACTCACAACACGCCAGACTTTCGGAATTTCCCGGCTGGTCGAGTAGTTAACAATCACGTTGTATACACATATATTGAATAAGTAGCTCTGTTAACTTGATATGTAATGGATCAGCTGTTCCGACTCAACCTAGCCAGTTCAACACTCGTATTGACAAGAGACAGACGTTGCTCATCATGAGCTCGTCTGTCCTCGAACCTTTGTTTATATTTAAAAGATTTCTTTAAAATGTAAGCAATAATTCGATCTGCTAGTGATTTGTTGTGAAATTCATGGTATGTTCAGTGTTTTTGACTGTGAATTTACGTTGTGCAATATTTGTTGTAGAAATCCACTCCTGAAGAGGTCTACAAACCTTGGTAGACGAAACGTCGAGAATAAACAATTCTCTTTTATGGAAACTTCTGATTCTTCAAGAGTTTCTAAACCCAGTCCTTAAAGATCGAAAAAGTACCCTACGAGTCATTCTTTTTAATATCGCCAGGTTTTGTGGCGGGGGTCAGGGATTTTTCTGTAACTTTAGGTACATGTTGTATATGATGGAAGAAGATGAAAAGCACAGTTTTTAGGTCCCGAAAGTCATCCGCACGAGTTTGGCGCCCTATTTTCGTTTTCAAAATTCGTGAAAAATTCGATTTTTCAACTTTTTGATTGATTTCTCACCAGTATAGAACCCGGTAAAAAAATTATCCAAGACACATATTTCGACGTAAAATGAGCTGAATTTTACGAAAAAAATACTCTTAGATCCGTCAAAGGTAAACATAACCTCAGAAAAGTGGTTTTTTTCAGAAAAACACAATTTTCAAGTCTTAGGCCCTATTTTATCTCAATTTTGACATTTTTATCGGATCCCTCGTCAAATTTTACGTCGAAAACCGTTACCATAAAATTGGGCTGAAGATGGGTTTGGCCACCATGATAACAACTTTAGTAGCAGGGTCGTAAAAATAGCGCTAAATTGTTCGTTTCGGGAGGGACACTTATAACACTGGACAACAAAATGTTGGTTCATAAGTAGCGCATTGATCAAGCAATGACTTTTTCATGTATTTTTCGACGCAGAAACCGAGGCCGAAACCAGTTTTGCACCTAGACATCAGGAATTTTTTTAAATCGCGAAATACTGAGCTTATAAAAAACTGCGTCTTTAGCGTTTTTTGATGATTCCTTAGATACATGATTTTGATGGTGCAACCTTGCAGCGGGCTTTGAGCGTACCCAGACTATGATTTCTGACGTATTTCGAACTGCTGAACACGATGGCAGTGGTTTCAGAGGGCTAGCATGCGTTCGGAACGAAGGACAAGGTGATTTTTTGAGTTGCTATCAGGAGAGTTTGGACAATTTCGCAATCAGTCTCAAAGTGCTCACGAAATTGATCAGAAACACCCCCTGCAATACCACGAGAGCGCATTCTTTCTCTATTTGCACACACACTAAGGGAATCATGTTTGCAGTCGCCTAAAAGTAGATTAGTCGAATATACATGTATAATCCCGAAAAGAAACTTTTGATCTATTTCGAGATCTATTCCTCGAGTGAGTTCAAGCCTCCTCGTATTGGATCAATGCTCGAGTTTTTGTATCTAGAAGCCACTCAAACTACTAGAACAATGTCATTTCGTTTCTAGGATACGGTATCAGAAGTCCCGGAGACCTAAACTCGGTTCAGGTCACGGAACGTACCTTGACATACCATGAATATGTCATCAACCTAGTTACATCGTTTTTCACCTTAAGCTAATGTGGGCACTCCAATGATTCTATTCTGGAGGGGAGTGAATAAGAATATTCAGCGTCAGATGTACCATCTTGGGCTGGTTGCAAACGGCTACCTATATGTTCTCAGAAGCACATGAGACTAGGAAACTGCTTTGACTCATTACGAGAAAGCTTGAGCTTACCTCAGGAATAGATCAAAAGTTTCTTTTCGGAATAACACACGTATATTCTACTCATCTATTTCTAGGCGATAACAAATATTTTTCCTCACTGCGTGTACAAATACGAAAAGAATGCGCTCTCGTTAGATCCAAAAGGGTGTTTCTGATCAATTTCGTGAGCACTTTGAGATTGATTGCGAAATTGTCCAAACTCTCCTGATAGCAACTCAAAAAATCACCTTGTCCTTCGTTCCGAACGCATGCTAGCCCTCTAAAACCACTGCCATCGTGTTCAGCAGCTCGAAATACGTCAGAAATCATAGTCTGGGTACGCTCAAAGCCCGCTGCAAGGTTGCACCATCAAAATCATGTATCTACAGAATCATCAAAAAACGCTAAAAACGCAGTTTTTTAGGAGCTCAGTATTTCGCGATTTAAAAAAATTCCTGATGTCTAGGTGCAAAACTGGTTTCGGATTCGGTTTCTGCGTCGAAAAATACACGAAAAAGTCATTGCTTGATCAATGCGCTACTTATGAACCAACATTTTGTTGTCCAGTGTTATAAGTGTCCCTCCCGAAACGAACAATTTAGCGCTATTTTTACGACCCTGCTACTAAAGTTGTTATCATGGTGGCCAAACCCATCTTCAGCCCAATTTTATGGTAACGGTTTTCGACGTAAAATTTGACGAGGGATCCGATAAAAATGTCAAAATTGAGATAAAATAGGGCCTAAGACTTGAAAATTGTGTTTTTCTGAAAAAAACCACTTTTCTGAGGTTATGTTTACCTTTGACGGATCTAAGAGTATTTTTTTCGTAAAATTCAGCTCATTTTACGTCGAAATATGTGTCTTGGATAATTTTTTTACCGGGTTCTATACTGGTGAGAAATCAATCAAAAAATTGAAAAATCGAATTTTTCACGAATTTTGAAAACGAAAATAGGGCGCCAAACTCGTGCGGATGACTTTCGGGACCTAAAAACTGTGCTTTTCATCTTCTTCCATCATATACAACATGTACCTAAAGTTACAGAAAAATCCCTGACCCCCCGCCACAAAACCTGGCGATATTAAAAAGAATGACTCCCTACTCATCGGAGTTTATAAGTGCTTCGTCTTAAACAAAATACTTACAGTCCTGGTCCCTCCATGAATGTATTCTACGGATGCGTTAATTTTCGTATCGATAATGAGAATGTGTTTTTTTCGTGGCCCTAAGACAAAATACTTGGTCTCCGCCCCTTTGAACGAGAACGTGTGCAAGTGTGTTACCGTAAGATGGGGTAACTTTGCCACAGGGGGGTAACTTTGCCACACCGCCGGGAAAAGATTTCAGAGGCTGCTGTAGGTGAGGTAGGGAATCTTATCGCTCTAGTAGCAATTCCCTCCAGTAGGGACAGGCGTGAGCTATGTTTTGCGCCCGCGGAAGGCAGCTCTAGATGCCTCAGAGTTGTTTATAACCTATTTTTGTACCGCAGTGAGAGACAAGCAAAAAAATCTGGTCCCAAAAAATTAACCCAGTACGAGCACTTGGCGTCGAATGACAGGTAAATGCTGCATATTCTCATTGACTCAAGCCGTTAACTTGATGATTCAGTTGTTATAAAGCACAATTTTTCCACGGTACAAATTTTACGCCGAGAAAAAGAAAAAAAAGCTGTTTTTTTTGCTATGGTGGGGTAACTTTGCCACACTTTCGGACTACAGCTTAAGGCGATGCGGTCACCGTGCACCGTGACCATGGACCTTGAAAATACACCTTACATAAAAAGTTTGATGATTCAAAGTCTGAGACGAGTTGTCGAATACTTGTTATTGTCCAACTTGTATTCCTCAATACGTCGCTTAGCCCAAATCATAAGAGAATCGGAGAAAAGTGGGAATGACTCGGCCACGGGAACCTTCTAACCTATGATATACGCACATTTCCATTCCCAACTTTTTCCGATTCCATTGTAATTTAGGCTCAACGGAGAGCGAAGAAATCTAAGTTAGATGATAACAAATATTTGTGCGCTCGTCGTTTAGCTCAAATCGCAAAAAAATCGGAGGGAGTTGGGAATGATTTCGAGCTTGCATGGTGACCCTATCGCCTCAAGTGCTCACATCTACAGTTATTTTGTTCAACTTCTCTCACGTAATTTCCCATTTTATCATACTTTCATTCTTCCAATCCAATTTTCACCCATTTGCTCTTACAGATGACCAGAAACTATGCAAGGCAGAAGGGTAGAGGAAATTACAAGAATTATTCATATGACAAGCTTCAGAAGTGCCTTAAGCAAATAGGATGTGGCAATAACTCTCTTACCGCGAAGCAGCCAAGGAATTTAAGATACCAGTGAAAACACTATTCACTTATCAAAAGGCGCGGCAGCGCCTTGCTGGCGAGTATATGAAAGAGAAGAACATGTGAGAAAGAGAGAGAACGCGCGCAAGGCTGCCGTGCCTTATATACGCTGAGTTGGGCCGTTTTAACCTCACCAATTTTTTCGAACTTACTTATTTCATGCTTTTTTGGGTTCAGGAGGGTCTCAATCCCTCTGAACCCGTTATTTCGGTCCTCAACAAGGATATTGGCAAGTCATTTCGCCGCTGACAGCGTTTAGTGCTAAAATATCTTACTCACTAATTTCGACCCTTCCCAACTTTTTCGCGTCAAGATTTCAGCCGCGTCAAGACACTCGAAGTCGAACACAATCGATTGTTGGGGTCGACCACGCGGGACGATCGACCGCGAGAACACGGCTGATGTTTTGATGCAGCCGCGTGTGTAGCAGACGGCGTTATTCCGCTCCAGCAGTAACATGTTGTAACTTTTTTGACTATTTTGATTATATTATGTAGAGATAACAGCAGAGATTGAATGCCAATCGTAGCACCGCCTGCAGCGAGCTTGTAGAAATCAGCTCTCATTGTTGAGGGAATAATGAGCCACTTATTGTTGTGGGTTTTCTTGTCTGGAGTGATATAAGAATAAAAGGCCAAAGGCCAAAATGTGTGTTATTCTCGCTGTTGTGCTGTGTCAAGAATTGATCTTCAAAAATATTTGGAAAATTTAGGATTTGATCGTGAGGAAAAATGAGTGCCAGTGTCAATCTACATTTCAGCCGTGTATTGACTTTCAGTTTCCTCAATACTTCAGAGAGACCCAACTCTGGAAAATTGTGCATCTCAAAGAAAATTTGATAAACCACTCTAGTTGAAGAAGAGTGTGACCAATAGAATATCCTTCGTGTTGCTTTTCGTAGACCTGTCAATGTCCAACACATTAAGAGGGATCGTCTCTCACATTTAGATGTTGTAAGACAGGTCAGTCAATTGACGACTGTCCAAGAACAGTTGTTGTGATATATAAGCACTGATATTTGGTGTTGCTCTGGTTATTACTTTTGAATATGATATGTCCATTGCGTAATACTCTAACCCAAAGGTCTCAGCTAGACTCTTACTCTCATATGGTATATGGATTTTACTTTCTTGACACTAAATTCTGAATAGGATAAGGAAGTTGTACAGGGTTCACCTGTTTCATCAAGAGTATTATGAAGAAAGAAAGGCACTTTTACGCTCTTGGTGGGAAGTGGTAAGTTCAAATTGAAAAAATTATTACTTGAGTTGTCAATCACTAAATAAATTGGATCCGTACATCATCTATCTGGAAGTATGTTGAGGATCATTGAAACACATATCACATAATGCTACTGAACCTTCATTTCCCTCAGAATGAGTTCGCACGAATTGCTCTAACTTCTTGATGTGTTATGAATTACCAATGTGCTACATGGAATTTGTTTCAGGTTTTGGTCCTTAGAAAATTTTGGACGACAGATGTACTGTCATAATTCTATGTTTCATTTATCAATTAGTTATTAGTTATTCACTTTGATATTTAGCATGCTCTCTTGCTGAAGAGCGAATGTGGTTCATCATTTGGGGAATTTTCACAATCTAAAAGTTCCTCGTGATCCAAAAATTTTCTCTTGCAAGCACCATCACAAGTGGGTTAGGAGTCTTCGCATCAATTCAAGTCAATTTCATGAGCTTATTTCAAGAGTCTTGCTATCAAAAATACAAAGTTGTCCTTCTCCAGATTTTTCTTTGTTCATGATCAAAAAATGTTCATCTTGGAATAAAGCACTCTAGTGTTAATTAGGAGAATGATTTATATGGATGAGATACATAGAATTTTTTTGTTTTCCTACATGCTACTATTTACAGCATGTTCTTCAGTCTCAGAATATTTAGTCATTACCATAGCCGAGTGTTGAAATCTCCTCCCCCCCCCCCCACTTCACTTTTTCCAAAAGTATAACTTGGCGAGTATGGCCATCCTTTCCCCCTATCACTTCATCTGGGATGAAAAATTGAATTTCAACTCTTGAGGGTCGTGAGATCAAGAAAAGCATGTCGAGTAATTGTTTTGCAAAATCTGAACGTGAAACGCATGGAAAAGGATTGATTACATTACGATTTGACTTTCTCGGTAATTTTGACTCAACTCGAGTTACTCACCATCTCTACTGAATTTTAAACTAAACCGATCAATGCTAGATTGAATTTTCTGGTTTCCTTTTCTTCTCAGTGGTCTGAATAAATTATTATTTTCATTACATTTCATAGACGAAGGAGATGGTGAGAAACTCAAGTTGAGTCAAAATTACCGAGAAAGTCAAATCGTAATGTAATCAATCCTTTTCCATGCGTTTCACGTTCAGATTTTGCAAAACAATTACTCGACATGCTTTTCTTGATCTCACGACCCTCAAGAGTTGAAATTCAATTTTTCATCCCAGATGAAGTGATAGGGGGAAAGGATGGCCATACTCGCCAAGTTATACTTTTGGAAAAAGTGAAGTGGGGGGGGGGGAGGAGATCTCTTCATTAAACGAAACAATTCCGTCTAGATGGATTTTATTTAGATTAAAAATCGCCAATGACTGCTTTGCGTTAGGCTCTCTTGAAAACACTCGTGCAGCATCGATAACTTATACAGAGCGTTAAATGCGGGGAAATTTCTCTTGGAACGCAGAAAAGTCGTAATAATTATCAAGAACTCAATTAAATAGATACATTGACTTTCATTTTTTAATCTTAAATCCTAGCTAAACGTGCAAGTACTTGAGGCATAAGTCAAGCATCATCTTTCGACACTCTTCCGTGGAATTTTGAAAAACCAAACTTATATAAACAGCTTTGATACTACTTCAAATCAATCATTTGACTTGTTCAATGCTGCACAAAGCTTGGGATGTCAAGAAAAACGTTCCCAATGGGAACAACATCTATTAGAGCTCGTGAGATACAAGATACGCTCGTATTTTCACAAGAATTCTAGTCGTGATACTGAAATTCCAGTGGAGATACTGGAGTGTGGCAAAGTTACCCCACCCCAGGTTTTGTGAAAAGTGTTTTGCTTCTCAAGACCGTATCTTCAAACAGGATTCTCAAATCGAGTTCTCCCTTACGCCAATCGAAAGCTAAGATTCCAAGCATTCGATTGGCTACTGATACGGGTAGGTTTTGCCGTAATCTCTCCGAGCTATACGGAAAACAATGCCAAAAAAAAGTCGAAAGTGTGGCAAAGTTACCCCACTTGACGGTATAGTCAACTTACCGTTCAGGAGTAAGTGCTAGTTTCATGGGCCGTTGAGCAGTAAGTGTTAGTCTTCGTGCCCCTGAGGGGTAAGTGTTAGTCTTCGTGGACTAAACGAGAATGCGTTAATCTTCGGGCCCCTAGGGCATAAGTGTTAGTTTTTGTGGACCTGAAGAGAATCCGTTAATTTTCGTGTTCACAACAAATAAACGTTAATCTTCGTCAGTCACAAGAAAAGAGGTGTTAATCTTCGTAATAGGCGTCGATATGTTTCGATCTGCTCGAATTTTTTGACGTATAAACCATTATTATTTATCGCATCTTTCTGTAACTGATTCAATTCTGCTTACATTAGGGAAAAATGTGCGATTCTAATGAGTTTCAATAAATAGTACTTCATCTAATAATTTTTTGACTGATTCAATGTCTATTTACACATGAATTCGAGGAAAAATATTTCGTGCTGGTATACCATGTTTACCGGGGCAAAATAAGTTTATTCCCTGTTGGTTATATTATTTTCCCGTTCATATAACTTCCAATCCCGTTAATTATTTTTCCCGCTCGTGCATTACATTCATTTCTTGTGAATTATTTCTCTTCCCGTGCGAAGTATAAATATCTCGTTCGTCCGCCCCAAATATCTCGTGATAGTACATTACGCGACAAGGGCCGAAAGTGACCCATCGCGGCCCGGGTAGGTTGCCGCACGAGCCGGTAGGCGAGGGCGGCATGGCCGCGGCCGCGATGGGTTATTTTTGGCCCGAGGTGCGTACACTATTTTTCGGCACACTGGCATCGAAATTCTATGCTTTCCGACGCGATGTCGGGGCAAAATGCCGCTCCGGCATTTTGCCCCTACAGGTTAGAAAACGTCGGAGCATGCAATGTAGTGGCCCGAGGGCGCAGCCCGAGGGCTCCTGCGCATGCTCACTCGTTTTCTAGCCTGGGCGGCATTGCGGCATTTTCTGCCCCGGGATCGGGGCGGAAACCATAGGCTTTCGATGCCATTATGCCGAAAAATTATTTTTTTTTCGCGTGCCGAAAAATCATACCCTTAAGAAAAAGGATTTGATCAAGAAAAGGTATCCTCTACTGGAAGATGATTTCGCAGTATTTAAGAACGCGCCAAAACAGATTGGTTCTAGTCCTTGCGGTTTGTTAGCGACAGCATACGCGAGGAAGGGGGTTCGATAGTTACTGACTTCTTCGGCCAGGAAGCTGGGACTGTTAGAATTTATAGATTGAGAGCCGTCGGATCGATTGCCGTTAAGAAAAATATGGGTTGATGATGAAATTTTCCAGCTTAACTTATTTGAAAATTGAATGTTTCAACCACGTCTTACGGGCGTATAAAATTTTGTGGAAGGAATTGACGGGATATCTTTCTGTATTGATCGGCCACAATGATGAGAACCTAGGTAGGGAAGGGAATTGAAATTCTGTGATCCTTGGTGGATTAACAAAAATCGGGGAATGACGGCCGACTTCAAAAGAACTTCTGAATACAAACCGATGACGCGGAGGGTTATACGTGTGACTCCAGTGCTTGTTGTGGCGAGGTTACGGTAGTCAAGCGATGCACCAAAAATTATAATCCATGATTTTACAGATTCTATCACTGTGAAAATGATTTCTGGCCATATCTGATTTCAGATTTTGAATTCACAGATAGAAGTCAGAGCAGTCAGGAACGCGAACATTGATTTTTAGGTTTATTGCTACTATTGGTTCTCACCTTAATTCGCGAGTCGCTATCGAACCGCCTTAACGGTCAGTTTTGGTAGAGATCCATCGATAAGGAATCATTGTACTGATGAAATAATACTGCGGAATCGTTTAATGAAAACATGGTTGACTAGAATTTTGGAAGAGTATCCTTGGTAAATATGAAAATTTGGAAGAGTATATGGAAATGATAGAGGAATGATTTATCACCCATTGGAATAATTATTTGATGAAGTTCATTATTTGATAATATCGATATTTCGGATGAATAAATATTTTAATAAAAATTTATCGGTAGAATTGATCATTGTAACAAATTAATATATTTAAATTTTCGAATGAATAATATGTGATCAAATTGACTCCTTCAATCGCAATGATGATGCATTCTGCTAAACTCTTTCAGCAGCTTATTTTATTGTGAATGGTGTTGTACAATCAAAATAGCAGTGCCGTACTGCCAGTTTGGATGAATCGAACTTTACTCTAACAGGATGATAATCATGATCTGTGGAATGCATCGGGTTTTCATCTTTATAGCTCAAGTAACGAAGCATTCGGTTTTGGACTCTCTCTAATTTGAGTTGGGCCAGTTTTGTGCTAGGTGCCCATATGGTCGATGCGTATGTTAAATTGGGCATAACAAGAGCTTTGTATAGATAAGGCATAGATTGAGGGTTCGTAAAATCCGATGTCGATCTCATCAGGAATCCAATTACTTCCAGAGATTTCTCAGAAATTGTGTCAATGTCTTCATCAAATTTGAGACTCGAATCGAAAATAACTCCCAGATCAGATATCTCATCAACTTGAGTAATCTTCATACCGTTGCGCTGGTATTGGTAATTCATAGGTTGCTTAGATCTCGAGAAGGAAGTTACTGCGCATTTTTTATGTTGACTTCTAAACCATTTCTGATAGACCAGTTGTTGGGTGTAGAGAGAGCTTTCTGTAGATTGCTAGCATCTGGAAGGCACTTGATAATTGAGAAAATTTTCACATCATCGGCATAAATAAGGATCTGAATGTGTGGCATTTCATCAACGATATCATTGATAAACATTATGAATAGAATTGGGCCGAGATGTGAGCCCTGAGGTATATCAGGTGATGCTTAAAAGGTTTTCGATGCAAAATTCGATATACGCACAGATAAATTTCTGTCACATAGGTAAGATTTGAACCATTCATGTAACTTTCCACTTATACCAAGATCATTTACGCATATCACGCAATACGCATACGAATATCACGCATTTCAGCTCATTGTTAGATTTTTCTGACAAAAATATCAATGTTGAGTGCTCCGACAGATTTTGAGTTATTGCTTATTATGGTTGTTCCGGATTCATCATCAGTTCATCAAAATTGTTGAGTGAATGATTAAAATCGAGAAACTCCGAGGTCATCCTCAAAATCAAGTTCGATGCTGTTTCTGGCTTGCACATATCTTCTGGACATCACATATAGACAAAGTATAGAGATTGCTATAAAGACCGTCCCGAAGTATGTGCATCGTGTGAAGTGAGTTAGAACCCGATTTGGTGGTCTATATCGCCCTGGCGGATGGACATGCAATGCCTATTGGTGGGTCTGTCGCAGCAAACGTGTTGAAAAACCTGATGGTAACTCAGGTTCTTGATGAGTATTGAGGGCCCGTCTCAGTTAAGAGCAAGATTTTGTGAATGAACAAAATTTATCTCATAGACACAGATTCAAAAGAAACAGAAGACAAACAGGTATCTTCAGTAGAGGAATGGTAGCAAGCCTTTTGGCTCAATACCATTCCTCCACTAAATTTTCCAATTCATTGAGTAAGAGTGATTATTATCTAATATGAATATTGTTACGAACACTGTGGTTACAAGAAAAACAAAGGCAATTCATTTAGACGCAATCACAACAAAGACATCGTCTAAACCTTTCAACAGAAAACAGCAGACTAACTTGATGACACAATAACAAACAACTCATATCTGTTCGATTGATATCATCAGAACATGGAATGACGCTATTTGCCTTACGGAACACTTTCCCCCTCGATCGATCGACGTCCTCGTCACGCATCGGTCAAATTTATCAATGGATGATATTCCTCATTCCGATGACGGCTCTTAGAACACGTCACAGCTACAACCGATGCGACGTTCCAGATAATATAGACAGATTCAACTATTTGACGATGGCTCCAGGATCCTCAAGTACTCTTTATTGGGAACTAACATGCGTGTTATTTTAGATGGCAGAAAAAAGCAATATGGCCGAATCCTGAATCTCTTCCATAAGAATAACACGGAGGAAAGATAAGAGCGCTTATCGAATGTTAGCTCCCAATACTAGGCAGCACCTCCAGTAAACTCAATCATCGCTTCCAGTCAGAAAAGAGGTACTCGATTCTTGACTCAACTTTGGATTCCAAGAGTTTCATGAGTCGGTTACATAGCGGGTTGTGATGGAATGGTGACATTATCGCCGGTAAATGACAACCCCTATTCTGATATTTGCCCAACGTACGTCCCGCGAGAAGAAGCATCTGATCTGAAAAACATCGGGCAATGTAGCCCTTGGCTTTTCAACGATCCTTCACTCAGAGTCCAAACGTCAATCTCGTTCACCGAGTCTATTCTTCTCTTATCCAAAATCTTTGCCTCCACTCCACTCGTGTAGTCTTGTGTATGTGCAGGGTAAATAGCGATGCTTTGGATCCAAACAATTTCTTATCCAGATAAGAGTCACGCGTTGATACTAATTTTTCTTGGTGCACACGATCCTCTGAAACCAACAATAGAACAATTTTCGACAAAAATAATCTCTTCTAGTTTTAGCGGATTTTCTGTTTTTCCCCTCTAAAGTAAGAATTTTTCCTGACTTTCATTTCCCCGTGCAGAGTGATTCAAGTTTTGTGTCCAGATTTGATAGGTTTGTTCCGGCGAGGGCTGGATGAATTTAGGATCTAGTATCACAATTCGTATGTAATGACGCAAGGCTGAGTTTTGACGAATATTCCGTTGATGTGAATATATTGTGGGATGTATTGTAGTGTTCCTATCTTTCGAGATAAGTGAAAGACACTTCGAGTTTGGAAAAGCGTGCAGCGATGATCTCGGGGTAAAAAATTTGTGGCTTCGAATCGGTCAATGAAGGAAATAATCGAGTCTTGATAGAGATGTGCTGGTGCGTGTTAGATCATCCCATTCTCGCCCACTTTTATATCAGCCTATCAACTCCACTAGTTGCTGTTCGATCTCTATCATGTGTTGCCTTGACCGATGACAGAGATGAGATTACTGTGCTGTTTGCGTATCGGCCAAGGTGTAAGCTTGGATATGTATTGGATGTGTGGCATCTACTGTAAAAATTAATGTCATGTTGAAAAATTTTTGTTATGAGAGAAGATGTGATTAAACTCAGCTTTGCTAGCCCCAGTTGCATCTGTCGAGTTTCATCTTGCGCGAGCGTAGAATACCGATTTTTTTCCTGTGCAGCGGTGTCCCGAAATCGGTTCTCATCTCGAAGATGGTGCTCAATACGTCACAATTTGCCATTAGCTTCTTGATTCTGTGGCCATCGCACATCACAATCGAGTTTTGGCGTTGGCAGATATTTGGGGCGACGACGAAGCGTGCCGCCGATTCGGGAATCCTCGCAACTTATTCTCGTGATCGGCATACTCGGTCGGGCGTCGGAAAGAATCAACTACCGCCAAATGAACTAATCGGTTAGTCCGGCATGGTAGTAGCTGTGTTTTTCCATCCTGCACTTTCTTCCGCACGCGACCCCTAACACCGGTGTGTATGCTCGGCGAAAAGGGCTTCAAATGATCTCCAGAACTCAAAACCCGCATCTCACTGATTTTACGGATTGACCTTTTTTCGCTGTTGCACTCTATCTCCCAGCTTTCTCAAAACTCGTCGTAATCCCGGTCGAGCATTCAAATTGTTACGATCACACGAACGAATAATCGGTACATCCTGATCATGAAGAAGAATTGGTGCAATTAGTTCAGACGCAATCATAACAAAGACAACGTCTTAACCTTTCAATAGCCAACAGCAGACTAACGTGATGGCAGAACAGCAAACCATCCGCATTTGTCCGATCGATATCGGCACAACATTGCATGGTGGTATTTGCCCTATGAGACAATATTATCCGGCTTTATGTGTTCAGAATCATCCTAAGTACTCAAATGTACGGCTCTTGCTAACTTGAATACTACTTCTATAACAGAGACAGCCAGAAGTTCAGACACTTCTTCTGAGAGCTTGAACTGTTTGGGAATACAATACGTTGCTGAAGGTCTTGCGGAGGCTGAAATCGGTGATCTTTCCCAAGGTGCGGCGGGGCCCACCGGTGGGCCCTGCTCAATGTTATTTCCCATAAGTCCAAAATTCTCAGCACTGGAGGAAAAACACACGGGGCCCACCGGTGGGCCCCGCCGCAGCGAACGGGTTAAAAATGGCCAGTATCACAAAATAGTGACATTCAATTTTTCAATGAATCCATTCTGTTCGATTCTTCGATGTGTGAACGGCGAGTCCGGTCAATTTTTTCACCCTTATTGAAGACCAGAGGGTTGAGTATATCATGACTTGACGCGTGCATACACACATCTAATTTTTCCGTCGATCACATTGTTTTCCGTGTGTATCAATCAAAATCATACTCATACCATTTCCAAACATTTGTAACGCAAATTCCACATGTAACGACTCTTAGCGTTACGTAACGCACCGGACCATTACGTAACGTTCCCTTTCGATACGTAACGTAGTTCTTTGTTACGTAACGTAACCTCGCATTACGTAACGCTACCTACCATTACGTAACGGCGCTTGCCATTATATTACACGAGTAACGCTGCTTATCGTTACCACTGACACCGCCTATATAAACCCGATCTGTCCAAGCTTTAGACACAGTCCACTTTCGAATCGCCGTCGCGACGCATACTCCACGACATTTGGCCCAGCCGTGGCCACGCTGCTCCGTTACTCCGACGTACTCCTGGTGCTGTCAGGAATGTCGTCACCGCGACCTAGTGACCATTTCATAATTGTTTTACGCACTTTGGTTCCTGTGTCAGAATTGTGTGAAAATATTGTGTGCGAATTCACTCAACCTCAACTTCATCAACCTCATCCGCACCACGAACCTCAACATCCTCATCGTCCGAGTTGTGCCGAACGTGACCAGTGACAAAGGATCCTTAGGGGCACCATCAACACCCAATTTTTTCATCAACACTAGCCCCTCTTTGTCAGACTTAATTATGGAATTAACCATCAGCGACCAAAACGGCCACCCACGTGAATATCAATGAGTCATATACATATCTGAGTCATTGAACGAGTCCAATATTTGTTTAGAATCCTGTGGAATCATTCCGAATGACTTGTTGGCATGACTCATTTGGTAAATTTTACAATTTATTTTTCTTTCACTGTAATTGCAATCTTCTCTGGAACGAAGGTCGGTAGAAGTGGAACAACTCCAACAGTGAACTTTTGTGAACGAGTCGTTTTAACGAGTTCCTTGGAATGAACCCACATAATGAAACAAATATTCGACTCGTTCAACGAGTCGTTTATAAACGACTCATTGGTTTTCATGCGGGCGTACCGCAAACAGGAGTGACTTTATGAACCGTTTTGTTCTTGCGTTCACTCTTGATTTCTTGACTGGCTCACTCTAGAACATTCTTTACGCATTCATCTTATTGGTTCACCCAAGAGCTTTCAATTGGAAGCTTGCACGTTCCTTCAAAATGACCTGCTTGAGAATTGAACGCAGAAAATTGTTGCAAAGTCCCCTCGTCCTTACGAAAATAATTACCGGTGTAACCGACCGGTCCCATACTCGCAGGGTCCCATGCCGCTGGGTTTCCTCGCGGAATTTGGACCCAGCAAAATCCCTGTGGAACACCCACGGGGATTTCCCGTATTAATTCGCACATTAGCCGGTGACGATTGGACTTAGAAATTTTTGATGACGGAGTCATCTTTCGGCGCGGTGCGAGTGAATCCGTCATTGGGAATCCATGTGGACACGCTCTCAGTTGACGGGATCGTTTGCTATGTTATGCGCAGGCGCCGCGTGCCGCGCTATACTCTATATTAGTAATATATGCTCACCATTGTATTAGGTGCTGTATATATGTGCTATATATAACGACTTTTGGCCTATGACCTCATGCTCGCGCTCATTGCTGTGTGTGTGTGTGTCATGCGGCGAGCTCTAGCATGCATTTACACGGCGCGTCTCGCCGTGTAAAGCGGCATATAAGTCGGCGAAGCCGACGTCCAACAAGGTTATCGTGAAGAACAAAGTTTTTGGCACGAGACGCATAATATACTATTGCTTGATGATGGAACCTGCTTCATTAATTCTACATCTCTCAAACGTGGGAATGTTCGAACGTCCGAAATTCTTTCATAAATTACGGCAACTCGTTCATGGAAATTTTGATGACATTCGCAATGCGTGTGCATTACATATTTGAGAACTCGTTTGAGATTTTTTCATATTCATATTAGAGATTTCAATGTAGACTTTTTTGAGAATTCTCTTTGGCAATTGCTAGAATTTTCAAGAGAAACTTTTGTCTGAGATTTGAAGGAAAATTCACATCAGGCGACAACAAAACGCAATTTTCGAAACTCTGATACACCACCGAGCTCGAGTCTAGACTATTCTAGCCCGATATCTATATATATAGAATCGGAAACTTTTCTCTCATATCACACGTTTTATAATGATCGTATGATGAAGCGAGTCCTCAATCTCAGAGCGTCGCATTATAGGTCTCCCAGATTTTGAGTAAAATTTTGAGTTTAGAATAACCAATTTCTAAGATAGGAACAATGGAAGTAATGGACTATCTCCTGATTGTATATGAATGAGACTTCGAAGCACCACACTGTTATTGAATACATATTTTGTGATTTCAACTAATGTAGGGTACCCTCATCAAGCCAATTTCTCAATAACTTTGGCCCATCTCAATATTTTCGAACGTACTTCAACTCGTGTGGAAGCTTGTCTCAAGACCTTCGAAATGAGCTGGAGTAGGTCTAATTTTGATAAACTGGAGGCGAGCTGTTTAAAATTTCCCAGAAAGTGTTTTTTAGGAATTCACAAAAGTGTGTACCCAACTTGCCAAGCAACTTGCCCCCATCATTCAAAACGATGTAAATTGGCGATAAAATGCATGAAATCGTTTTTATATGTTTTTATCGCCGTGCAACCATATTTGGAGCTTTTCGCAGGTTCTTAACCACTATTTCTGTTTACCTCCAAATTTTGCATGTTCCAGATCGATGTTTTCCAACTCAAAAAACGGGTTTTGAAGGTCTTGAAACAAGGTATCAAATACGCTTAAGAACTTGAAGATCCACCGAACTGAAAAAATTTGCACCGGTTTTACTAAACTCAATTTCTTCGTTGATTTCTTAGCTGTACAATCGCGAAAAATGGGAAATCCTCCTCGAGTGTTTTGAGGAAAGCAGAAACGATTCTAGGTCGGTATAACCCATCACCTATTTTCTCAAACTTTAGTTCAACACACGTGAAAAAATTATCGGGAAGGTGAAGAAGTACCCATTTCTAAGATTGGCATATTGAAACAAGTTGGGTGCACTTATGGTACTGTGCAAAACTCAATGTGAGAGAAAATTTATGGACAACTCCGTCATCTTTTGCGCGTTCTATCTGGACGCACTAATTTTTTTTTGTTAAGGAACAAAATTATCCATAAAAATTGAAGAAATTAGAAACAAAGAGAAGAGCAGGCCCAGCGTTGTTGAGGTCACGACTGAGTCAATAACCATGAGGTATATCATACGACCTCAATGTGTGACCTCCGCATAGCTGCGCCTGCTTTTTTATTTGTTTCTGATTTTTTCAATTTTTATAAATAACTTTGTTTCTTGTCAAAAAATTTCTAATTCCAACCATCACCGGTTAATGTGCAAATTATTAACGCTGGGAATCCCCGTGGGTCTTCCACAGGGATTTTGCTGGGTCTAAATCGGGGGACCGGGTGGTAAAACCGGTAATTATTTTTGTAAGGGCGGTGTCCACCTTTACCTCGATTCACGGTGCTGAAACACGGCAATCATGATACTTCACATAAGGACCATTGAATCGCATTCATGTATTGAAAGTGCTAGGTTACAGTTCTGAGAAAGTGTGTACAGGAACAGACTTACTGAAAGCGATGCGGTCATCGTGTACCATACACGTTGAAAATTATTTGCATTTCTGTCGTATACTCTTGTGATTTGAACTAAATGACGAGACGACGAGTACTAGTTATCACCCGTTTGAATTCGTCTTTTCGTCGTTTAACTCAAATTGCAAGAAAATTGGAGGAAAATGGGAACGAGTTGAACGCAGGCACCTCCTAACCTACAATATGGGCACATCGTCGTTCACACTTCTATCCGACTCTCTTGCGAATCGGGCTAAACGACGAGGAGACGAATTCAAGTCAGATGATAATAAGTACTAGCGTTATTGCCCACCTCGCTAACGCTCGTCCGGCTTGGAAGTGTCTCTGATATGGTATGAGCCCCTGAAATGCTTCTGTAGTTCAACAATGTAACATTGAGATTTTATAATACAGTGGATTCGGAAGAAAAATTTCCTTGATGTAACCTATGAGTAACTGAGATTGAGAACTATTGAGTTTCATAAATGTTTCTGGAAATTTCGCCCAGTTGGCCAGCTCCAACGACGGCCTCCGCGCTAATCCCAGACCCTGCCTTAGCCACGCCCCAGTCCCAGCCACGGCTCTAGCCTCAACCACAACGCCAGCCTCACCCCAAGCCACGGGCCCAGCCTCATCTCTAGCCACGGGCCCAGCCTCAGCGCCAGTCCCAGCCACAGCCCAGCCTCAGTTCCAGTCCCAGACTCAGCCTTGGCAACAGCCCCAGCCTCGGCCCCAGCGTCAGTCTCAGGCTTAGCCACTGTCCCAGCCTTAGCCCCAACCTTAGGCCCAGCTCAACCCCATCCCCAGTCACAGCCGCAACCCCCCAGCCTCAGGCCCAGCGCTAGCTCCAATTTCAGCCTCGGCCGGGCCCCAGCTTAGCTACAGCCCCAATATTGGCCTCAGCCCTATCCATTGCCCAGCCTCAGTCCCAGACTCAGGCCCGGCCCCAGTCAAAGCCTAAGCTCTAGCCTTAGTCACAGACCGAGACTCGACCCCAGCTACAGCCCAGCCTCAGTCTCAGCTTCAGCCCATCCATCCAAAAGGAGAGTTTTGACTGATTGGATCTTAGAACAACTGATCGAACCATCGAATCAACTAACAAGGGGAGTCCGGAGTCTCCGGGTCCTGAAATCTCACCAAAATTTTTTCACAGTTTCGTACCACCTAGAATATGAAGAATCTGAAGCAACTCTGTCAAATGGGCCTTCTGTTCTGAGCTACAGCTAGAAACTTCTACATTGCTAGTATATCTACATATATATATATCACTTTTCAACATGGGCCTATATGGGCAATGCTAATCTCATAGGCTGTAGCTCTGAACAGAAGGCCCATTTGACAGAGTTGCTTTGGGTTCTTCATATTCTAGGTGGTACGAAACTGTAAAAAAATTTTGGTGAGATTTCAGGACCCGGAGACTCCGGACTCCCCTTGTAAGTAGCCCAATCCGTTTGGAAAAGTCAAAAGCCATCACCAGTGACAACGGCATCACCGACAACACCAGCAACACCATCAACACCAGCAACACCGGCAACAACAGCAACACTAACACGGACCCACCAGATGAGCAGACCCACCGACCCACCTAGTCACCGACGCACCAACAGCACCAGCGATGCCATCACGATATGAGGCATCCGGACAGATAAAATTGGACGGGCGCTTAATTATAATAATAATAATAATAATAATTTGTTGGAAGGATTCCGCGAAATCTACGCTGATTTGCCTCATGAATCCTATCCCACTTGTGATCTGTATCTAGATAAAAAAATAATCACTGAGGATATTTCTCTCTTGCGCAATGTATAACATGTATTACCTTATTACCCATCTCGTTTGACTCAGTCAATACACTAATTTCGAAATAGTTGTTTACATTCCATCATGCAATTATACTGAAATAGACAACTATTAGAATCTAAAAGGCAGTCGAATCTTGAGGGATTTTCACTGAAACTTTAGCGATTTCCACTGAAATTTCAGTGAAAGTTTCATTCACACTTGAGTGATTTCCACTGAAATTCCAGTGGGATTTTCACTGAAACTTTGAAATTTTCACTGGAATTTCAGTGGAAGTTTCACTGAAAATTTAGTGATTTTCACGGAAATTTCAGTGATGGTTTCACTGAAACTTGAGTGATTTCCACTGAAATTTTAGTGACACGTATCAATTGAACTCTGTCGATTCCCACTGAAATCATTAAGTCCAAGTACATCCACCAATCCACCCACCTGACCACTAACTCCCACTCACCCACCAACCCACCCACCCATCTACCCACCCATGACCCAACCATGACCCATACGGCCACCCATCACCCTTCACCCCCTGCCGATAGGCAACCCGAGACGCGAGATGCTGACGGACAAATTTTGGCTAGACTTTTAATTATTTTAATTTGTCAACTGGTCGTTTAGCCCAAATTGCAAGAGTATCGGACAGAAGTGCTAATAACTTCCAGCGTGCACGATGACCGCATCACCCTAACGGTATATAAATCGACCAACCATTTTGATCTGCACTCAAATCTTCTAATGAAAGTGAAAGTTTTAGCATCTTAGCAGAAATAGTAATGATCTTTGTATGAGGATCTAGACATTTTTCTAATCAGCCAGCTGTTTAAATATTGCTCCTGTTCCAAAAATTAACAGCATCATCAATTCAGTTCAGGGAGGCGGGTGCTTCAATCCATCAGAAATATATCAGTTTTTGATATCAGTAGTTCATGTAATACCCGGTGAAGAATTGATCTCTTTGAAAGATGGTCATATCGAACCCTCAATGAAAGAAGGATATAACAATTTTATATTCCACACTATAGCAGGAAGAATTGGATTTCGGTTATCAGTAAGTTTACTCGCTAAGATTGAGGTGAATTCGTGCTCTTCGATAGCATTTTGACAAGGTCAAAATTCACAAGTTTATCTGAGCAACTAGATGAAAATTTATTAATTGGCCAGCAACAATTGTCACGGTTTCTCTTATTTAGATTATTCAATGGTTGTATCTCCCATATCACTATCATTGACTATGAATTCTTCCAGTATTGAGTTATGATGAATAACACCATCGATCGGACTATTTTTGTTGACTCATGTCTTTCCTCTGATCTCTCGTGATTCACATATACTGTGTCATTCAATTATGGATCGGTAAAGATCCGAATTCGGGCGATCTATATTTTTTTTCTCATGCAATCTTTCTATTCTTGGTTCTGCGATTACACGTGTTCATTGAATGCTGTCATCACGATTGGTTGCTGGCTGAAGGATGACCATAGTTATCATCCCCAATAACACTGGTGGATATAATATCGGGGTCGGGAGTGTACTATACTCAAATAAGACTTTCTTTGGTAATTTCAACGAACAATCCAAATTCGAAGCCCGTCTTGCGCCTGCACGCCAGGAATTTTTTTGATAGACACAAGAAATCTGTTTTTGAGAAGTTTACTTGACCTAGACGAAAATTCCGACGGGGCAGCTCTAAAAAAAATCCGGGACCGTGTTCAGACGGTAATTTTACGCCGGAAAAGTATGCCTGGATGTCCCGCACCATCCAGAATTCCTGTCCTCGAGACTTTCGCATAGCAAGATCTATTGTGTTCTTGATCCCTCAAACACGTGAAAACATTTATTTGTGCAATAGACCTTGCGATCAAAAAATCCCAGAAAAAATTTCTCACCAGCATGAGTAACTCAAATATGCTATCCCGACGGAAAATGTCCGTCTCAATACGATCCCGGATTGTGTTCGCAGCTACCACGTCGCGGTTTTGTAAAGGTAAAGAATTCCTCTGTCGAATAGGTTCTCTGCGCTTAGCAAAAAATTCTGACGTGCAGGCGTGAAACGAACCACGGTTCTGATTCTTGTGAACTTTTGACTCCACATCTTGTCTACCATCTGTATAATTGATCTCGACGTTCCAAATGAGAGGCTCTAATTGACAATTTTCATCCATTACATTATTCAAACACTCGTTTTTACAGGGATGAAATTGCTCATACTTTTAGTTATTATTAATGGATTATACAGGAACGTCTCACTTCAGGAAAATACTACCCTTATTACAGACAGCATATTTCAAGGTGAGTAAAAAATATCGAAATTACTGCTGACCCTGCTCAGCTTTTGCTTCCTTCGAATCAAAAAATACTGGCCTACCTTGTTTCTAAAGTTCAGAGCATATTCTAAGCCGGCAGTTCTATCCAAATCGGCAGTTGTCGCCTCTGGATTGGCAGTTGTAAATCTCGATTTCGGCAGTTGACATATACACTCACTCTTCGTGAATGGCGAGCTGAAATGAACGTAATGAATGATAGAATATTGCCCGCGACTTTGTATTTGGAGTTGCAAAATTTGCTTAGAATAAGTAAACGATACTTTGTTATCATCGTGAATAGGATTTCTTAAGCGAAAATTGGTCGTAGTTCGTTACGATCAGTCTAAAAGTCGAATTCCACTCATTGGATTCCAACGTAACCTCATCGTTGATTCCGAACAAGGAAAACACTTACCATTGTTCTCCTAATGTATTTCTAAATCGGGACGTATTTTTCTTCATCGAGTATGGCGTTGACATTTATATATGGTCTTGTTTCGAAATTCATGTGCACTTGGTTCAAATTCAAAAAGCAGGAGTTTCGTAATTATTGTGATCAATAACTTGACTAGCTCTCTTCGCGATGATTTTCAGATACTGTATCTCTACCCACATTTGAGGATTTGAAAAAACATCTGCACAAATGTAAAACAAGTGAGTCACCGAACGAAGTGATCCCAAGTTTAAAAGGTGTAGGTCAACTTCAGAACCATGACATATTTGAAACTCAGAGGATGAATCAGATATCGCCAGAGGCATATTTTCATCTGTACGAAGCTGGTACCAGTAGAACTCCCTTTTTAGTATCGGATGATGATTCGACGGATCGTAAGTTTGAATTTGCAACATGGAACGTTTCTCAGATTGTATGATGAAAATTGAGGAGTATAGGTATCAAGTACATGAATAGTTAGCCAAAAAAGGTTTAGCTTTATACAGACCGTTTTGCTTAATTATGGCTTACGATACTCCATGACCAGGATGAGATTACGAAAAATCTGCCTTGCAGTTAGTGGTCAGAATTTCTAGCGAAACGCTCATGCTTGCAGTGAACGTGTTTTCGATGATAGCGAACAATTGTAGGATTTTTCAGTGACTTGTGAGAGTCGTCTGTGGGTCGGGCTCATTGACAGAATACTTTTTCACTTTTGATGGATTAGAGATGTCGCATAGCATAGACTTGGCGATCAATTTACGAAAGTCTCGTGTGTCATTACCAATTCCTGAATGAATTTTATGAAAGGACAACAGTAGAAAGATAGTTTTGTTACAACATTAAATCAAAAAACGACCACTATCTATATGACCTTCTAGATATTTGTGAGTACAATATCACTATTTTCAGCTGGACCAAACGTCGACAAGGAGAAGAAACAGATGTTGCGAAGTAGAAGACGGCAAACTGTTCTCTGCGAGCAATGTGGAAAAATATTCAACTATTACAACAACCTGGTTGTCCATATCCGCCGTATTCACGAAGGGAAGAGACCATTTCCTTGCGATCACTGTGAGAAATGTTTCAAAACGAAACAAAGTTTAGTACGGCATAACTATGTACATTCAGGTGAAAAACCTTACCCATGCAACATTTGTGGTCAAAGATTCGGGCATCCGGGTTCAAGGCGTCAACATTCCATGGCTAAACATGGGCCAAATTATGAGATCAAGCGGTCATTTTCTTGTGTAATTTGTGGCAAAAGTTTCAAAAAATCACAAGTTTTGAGTAATCACATGAGTACTCATACACATGAAAGACCTTTTGAGTGTAAAACTTGCGGAAAGTCTTTCAAACGAAAGGATTACTTGAAGGTCCATTCAAGAATACATATTACGGAAAAGCCTTTTTTAGGCACATCTTACACTGAATCCCTCAACAGAGGACGTGATTTGAGGCAACCAGGGAGTTGTTATGAACGAAACCATTATGTGATGTCACAATCTCAACTTAAGGATACAGGTAACAAGAGAGTCAACTATGATCAAGTTTGAGGGCGTGAGTTACAATTCAATGAATTACTCCAATATGAATGATTATAGTGATTCTTTCTGATTGAAAATAGTTTCGACTTCATATCTGTGGAATATCATGACCCAAGTCAGAATGAAGAACATAATTTGAGAATTGGAAAAATGAGTGAAGGCGGTGCGCACCCCAAGATTATGCAGGATGAGAAATCACTGACGTATAATCTTTTCGTTGCAGAATTGGTCACAGAAAATATACTTAATCAGCTTTCAGAAACTACGGAGCAGTATAATTTGTTCGAATTCACTCAATCTGAGCTCATTCAAGAACAGCAACGAGGGTTATATCAGTCAGTTGGAGAAATTATAGAACGAAATTCTCAAGGAGCTAACTGTGAGATTATTTGTTTTTTGAAATATCGTAAAAAACCGTGTTGATAGACAATAACGATTGAGTAGACTATATCTATCGTACCTCTAGCAGCTGAGCCAGATCCGCTAGATTTTCATAATTTACGGATGATCGGTGAAATGGGTCTTGAGACTACTTGCGAGGTCTCGGAAAAAATCCAAGATAAGGTGAATGACGAAGGAATATGTAATCTCGTTTCACAATCATCAGCTGACGCAAGTGAGAGATTTGAATAGGAAGTGGAAAATGTGAGGAGTCTTCTCCATCTCTTCCCTTGCATGACATTTGTTACAGCATTCGATCAAGACGTTCCCATGGAAGTGAACATTTTTTTGATGCAAGATGGAACGGACCGGCTACCAGAGGATGTGGATTGTTCAGTTGAAGACGTACACTGTGCGTATGAAAAGTATGAAAGAGGTCGGCGGCGATGATGTCAATAACTGCTACAGATTTCATTGGGGCTAATTTCTGTATCGAAAAAAACTATTCTTGTATCTGTGGCTATTTGCGTAAGCCATATAGGTACATCATTTACCGAGCTGTTCACGATAACTTTGAAGTTGAACGAATTTTGCGCTCACTTTTCGGTTGAATGGCAAGATGAGCGAAGATCTACGGAACGTCCAGCTGTGTTCCATGAGCATCAGAGCCTGAAGTATTCAAATCTCATTTTGCCTACGAGAAAATCGTTTCTCCGGTCCAACCAGCCCCAAATTGTCCACCAATGCCTTCTTATTCTCAAACTCTGTCAATAAAAAGAAAATATTTATTACTTAAGAGTCGAAATTCTGGAACACATTCTACTCTTAACTCAAAAGTTGAAACTTGAAAAAAACCTGGTTGTGCATCGCATTTGAATGGTTCACATATCTTTCGATAAATAGCATCATATGAAAGTTTAGAAGAGGGCCCCGGTTATTCGAACATACACGGAATACGACTGCGAATAACCACTTCCTTAGAAGAGTTTACTATTATCCTGGACACCCTTCCTCTATATTACATATGGGAATGATCAAAAGAAAGAGGGGATTCCCGAAAAAATTCAAAATGAGGGTTTTTGATTTCGATCAAAACGATCGTGTGCGCTCACCGAGGCCGGCTTTAGACAGCTCCGCGCCCCTGGGGGTCGATTTTAAACTCTGGCCGTGGCCGCTAGACCACTCACACTGGTCGCGTGACCAGCGCGGACACGCTTATATGCGTGGGTCTGCGCGGAAAGAAACGTCCGCGGTCCGCGATTCCGCGTTTCTGTTAATGCTGTACTGTGGTTAGGTTAGTCTAGATAATCGCACATTTCGTCTTCTGCGAGACTGCCATACTCTCGACTAACCTAACTACAGTACAGCATGAACAGAAACGAGGAATCGCGGACCGCGGACGTTTCTTTCCGCGCTGACCCACGCCTATAAGCGTGTCCGCGCTGGTCACGCGACCAGTGTGAGTGGTCTAGCGGCCACGGCCAGAGTTTAAAATCGACCCCCTGGGAAAAATAACACGCTGCGCCCACTTATAAGGCGAAAGAAAATCAATGATAACGATGTTTCATAACAAATCAAAGTTCCTGGAGGAAATTTAGAAGAGTTCATCACTGGCAAATCTTATATTTTCTACAAAAAAAGTGTAAGTCAAATGTCTAATCAACATAACCCTGCTCCATATGCTACTGAACATGCTAATATACGCGCATTGGCTAGTACTATGGCATGTTCTAATTCAGATGTAAAAGCACGTTCCATAGCATGTATTATTACACGTATAGTAGTGAATTCTACTGGATAACATTCATGGATGCACTATAGCATGTGTCGTGGTACGTGCGATAGCACGTAATACGCCTCTTCCGGCCAACGATATCGATGGTGGCGTCTGATTCAGGTATGCAGATGGGGCGCTGAAAAATGAGCTCTGCATACTGTCATTTTTCATTTTTCAAAACTTTTTTTGACCTAACGATCTAGCACATGCCTATTTAGAAGCCAACTGGATCGCTCAATCCAAAAACAAGGCCCTTATGCGATTCGAGTCTTCTACACCAAAACTTGTGAGCAGACTATTCAAGTCAGATTTCAGATCAAGATAGTGAGCGGCGAGTCGCGCACTCTGTGCTGTTTACGATATACAATCTGTTACAGGGGCTTGATTTTAAAATTACGACACTTGCAAACGCAGCAAGCTTACGCGCGCACCTATCGCCAAGTGTCTAGTCTTTGCGGTGGTTCCGCCGGTCCACCCGTTCCTCCTCCTTCGGTGCGGTATTAGGTTAGTCTGGCTTAGTCCTTTGATGCCTGAATAAAACTGAGACAGATTACGGATTTTTTTATGATCAAAGTATAATTATAATTGAAACTAATAATTGAGCCTTTCTTCGATTATGAATTATGGTTAACCTAACTGTCCACAGCAGCAAAGAATGCATTTTCTGATGCAAATTTTCCCAATACCCATGCACATATGATCCTACGATTATGGTCTGAGTGTTTCGAAGGGAGCCAGAGAGATAAATAACATGAAGCTCGAATGAAAATATGGAATTAAAAGTGATGTTCATGAGCGTAGTTGTACACAACACATTTATGATGTGCCAGATAATGTTAACATGGAAGATTTTGTGTGAATAACCTCTTGGGGTTCAATATTGTTTCTCTTATAGCAGCAAACATATTGTAAATTTCAAACTTACGATGCAAGCTTACTTCATTCTTACTTTCTGTCATCCACCTAGTATGAAGTCTTTGACATGTCAGATGTCTATCATCACCCATAAGAAGAATAGAAGCACACATTGCACTTCAGATCATAACTTCCTTCAATGAAATCGACTGATAACATAGAGTTTCCCTCCACGTGAGCATTACTTTTGAATATATCAGACTCCACTGTGCATAATAAAATTTTTCTGTCCTGAAAATAAGAATCTATTGCATGTATTGCTCCAGATTTGCACACAAATGTGAAGATTTAAAGATTTGAGTAGAATGCTGAAAGAATTGAGTTAGTACCAATAATTGATACTGGCTCAATTTTTTTCAACGTTTCAAAAGGTATTGAATCATTTCACTGAGGTTGAAAAATTAGTTGTCATCTCATTAGTTCTAAAAGTGCACGGTCAGAAATTATGATGACTTAATTCTGCTTAAAGAAATAACACTAGATTCTAGGTTTCTGCACATCAAACTAAAAATGTGTATGGATCTAAATGCCTTGGAGTACCCGTCAGAAGAATATGGGTTATGCTCTCACCAGATTTAGAAGGTCAAATTCACAGCGGGCTGTACTATTCGGATACTGAAGCTGTATTGCGTTATTTCAATATATCTTAAGTCTTGGGAAGATAATCTTCAAGACACTCACAATGATGAAAATCACAAGTAGATCCTAACAGCTTGAGTATCCAAATAGTATAGCCAGCTACCAATGTGATCTTCTGAATCTGGTTAGAGCATAGCCCATATTTCTTTGACGAGTATTCCAAGACATTTAGTTCCATACACACTTCCACTTTGATGTGTTCAAATTAGAATCTAGTCTTATTGCTTTAATCAGAACTCATGATCATCTCTGACCATTCCTACAAGAACTGATGAGATGACAACCAAATTCTTTAATAATCTCAGTCAAAATGCATCAATTCCTCTCATAGTTGAAAGAATTGAGTCATTATCAATATGATCTCTCAATTTTGTGATACTGATTATTTGTATGTTTTGAAAAAATGTTTACATGGACTCACAGCCTTCTTTACATGGCACAAGAGATATATAATTCAGCGCATTGGGTCAAAACTGATAATCTCAAAATATTGTAGAACATGCGCCACTCATAACTATTGAATCATTGATCTCAATTGATCAAGGTTCTTGTGACTTTTTCATGTGGCATTTGGATCGTGGGAGAAATTTTATTGGCTTTCATATGGCGACAACCTATTGAGCAGATCTAAAGAGTACCAAATATACTCCAACATTTAATTCAATGCTCTCCACACAACTGAATGAAATCTAGCACACATAGTCAAAGATATGTTTTATATACATATCTACTTAAGTCTTCAAATACTCACACATGTGTGCACATCTGGAATGAGTGCATAAGATGGATTTTTATTTTCAGGATAGAAAAATTTTATTATGCCCAGTGGAGTCGGATATTCAGAAATAAGGCTCGCTTCTAGGGAAACTCCATGTTACTGGTCAATTTCATTGAAGGAGATTATAATCTGAAGTGTGTCAGCTTCTATTTTCCTTATGGGTGATGAAAGACGTCTGACTTTCATAGAATCCATTCTACACGGATGACAGAAGGTAAGAATACAGTAAGCTTGCATAAAATTTAAAATATGGCTGCTGCTATAAGACAAACAGAATTGAACTCAAAGAGGGTTTTCACACAAAATCTTCAAGTTAACATTATCTGGCATCATCATGAATGTGTTGTGTACACCTGCACTCATGAACATCACTTTTATTTCTATATTTTAATTCAAGCTTCATGTTATTGTTTACTCTCTCTGGCTCCCTTCGAAACACTCAGACCATACTCGTAGGATCATATGTGCATGGGTATTGCGTGAAGGTTTGCATCAGAAAACGTATTTCAGTTTTTGCTGCTGTAGAGAGTTTGGCATACCATAGTTCATAATCGAAGAAAAGGCTCAATTAATCTATTTTCTGATCATAGAAAAATCTGTAATCTGTCTTCGGTTTTATTCACCGCGAAGGACTAAGCCAGACCAAGCCAGACTAACCTAACACCACACCGAAGAAGAAGGAACGGGTGGACCGGCGGAACCACCGCAAAGACTAGACACTTGGCGATAGGTGCGCGCGTAAGCTTGCTGCGTTTGCAAGTGTCGTAATTTTAAAATCAAGCCCCAGAAGGTGTGTACACATACTGTAACAGGGAGGTAGCAAAAAATTGTAAATTTCATTCGTCCATTTCAAATTTTTTGTAAACCCTCGTCATTTTTGTAACTCTTACGCTGAGTATGGCATTCCAATGTAACGCTAGACGTGTAATGATGAGTCATCTTCTGCTGTTCAGTTTCACATACCGTCAAATTGGGTAAATTTGTTACAATTTCGTTATTTTTTGTTTTGTTTGGCTCGGCATCTTAGCATACATTGACAAAACCCACTTTCATTAGTGGTCAATCTCAAGCTTAGTTTCAGTGTTTGATTGACGGGCTACAAAGTTCAATTTGATGTGTCTGAGCTGGAGCTATTAGCAGTTTTGTAAGTGTACCAATATTAGACCCCGATGGGGCAACTTTGGTACACTTACAAAATATTTCATTTCTACCCACCACCATGCAAGTGGATTAATTCTAATCGTTGAGAAATATTGTTCTAAGCTATTTGAAACATTTTGAAACCTCATAGATCATCACTCGACTCAAGATCAGTTGAAAAGAAGCTGTCATAGGAAGGTGTTCCAAAGTTACGCTATCCTCATGCTTTTACCTAGAGTGGGGTAACTTAGGTACGTTTTTTCATTTTTCTTTCATCTAAATACTCCAATGTCACTATGGTTTCTTCAATATGGCGCCAAATGTGGTCAAAATGTACCGTTATTCACCCGTAGATCGTTTCGGAACACTTTGTACCAGGTACACTAACTGGACCACTTGCGTATCGCTGTTAAATCAGCCTTTTCGGAAAAAGCTTCAATAAACGACTCAAATCATCCACGCGGGATCTACGGTGGCTCAACATATTATTTATAGATGTGCCAAAGGGGGAGAACACGTTTCAGAGCAATAGAATCATTTACCTTGCCAAACGCAGCTCTGAAAGCCATTTTTCAGGGGTGTTCCAAAGTTATACCCTCTGTGCCAAAGTTACCCAACTTGACGGTTCGCGAGAATCTCTATCCGATAGTGCGTTCGCGTACTCGAATTCAGGGATCCCTCGCGCGCGCGAGTCATATCATTACGTTCGCGTACGCGAGTCTCGGACTCACTACAACCCCTGAGGCCGGGGGTTTTGCAAGCCCTAGAGCCGAGATACCGGTATCCCTCAGCCTTCGTTGCGGATTTTCGAAACAAGCGTATGCGCGCCGAGCGCTAGTCTCGGGGCCAGGTCCTCTCTACCGGATTTAGGGATTTAGGCCAGAGGTTCGGGTGAAGCGTCTCGTTGAGTGGGACCGAAGAGAGGGCAACGAGGATGGTTCATCTTGAGGACCTTGTTACTTCACATGAACACGAGAGGGAATATAACGCGAGGAGTAGCCACAACTAGAAATGCCATATGATCGGACTAACTGCCGGCTCCAGTCTAATCTGCTAATTCTTAAGAGCGAGAGCTTGGGTGAAGTATTGAATATTTTTGATGATAGACGAATGTATGTATGTAGTTCATGTATATATGGTTAATAATCAGCCAGCTGTGTAAATATGTCTTTTTGGAGAAGATAGATGGATGAGTGAATTGATTTTAGCAAGTGGTTGCTTCAATTTGCAGATAACTCTTCACTCCATGGTCTCGGTGGGCAGTCCATGTCATACTCGGCAATTATCTAATCTTTTTGAAAATTTAGTATGAAAAGATTTCGGCGAAACGAGCATAGATCACTTTTATGTTACTCTGGCGGAAATAAAAGAATCCCAGTCATAGGTAAGTTTACTTTTCATGTCATTATAGGATGGTATGACTGCCGAGCTAGGAGATTCTTGTTCGTTGGAGATCTTGACGGAGCCTCCGTCACTGTGATAGTCGGAAAAAGATACATTCATAATAGAATCATGGGGCTTCAAGGTGACACCCAAAACGAACTAGATCCAATTTGAATTCAGGAATGCTTTGAGATAACGAATTGACTTCGAAAGTCAGACACGCGCCATGTATAGTAATACAAACCCTAGAGATACTGAAATGAGGTTATCGGTCATATAATTCCATCAAAGAAGTCAACTCATGTTGTCCTTACAAATATTCGTTGTTCTTTCCTGAATTGTATAGATCAGCACATTGAGCCTGGGGGAGTATTAAAGAGTATGTTTCGCACCGAGTTTATGAGATTGTAGCTCACTTCTGAGCGATTGGTTTTCGGCCTGAGCCGCAAGTGAAGGTCACAATCATCGCTCAGATGCGGGTGAACTTAGGAACCGGGTGAGAATACTACTTCTCGCAATTTTGTTAGCACCCAAACATCAAACAATTGCAAAAATAACATTTCTGACACAGTGTGCGGAGAAAAAATGCCACGCACTGGGAACCTTCTTGGCTCACGAATTCCACTATGTATCAATTATTGTGCACCTACTGCGCATGCATTAGCGCCTCGAGGACGTCCGACGGTGGTGTGAGAAGAGGAAAAGAGCAAACGCGCCCTTTCAGTTTGGCCCTGAGTCTCTTTCGAATACTGGACTCGAATGGATAAGTGCCTTCTCGTTAGGTCATTGAGCTATCTCATATGGAAACTATCAGGAAGGAATATCTCTCACCGAATCATTTCATTTGAATTCGGCGCGATCGGTACCTCTTTCAAGCATTGCAAAAGAGCCAAAGTCCATAAATTCATCTTACTCACAATGATTCAACCTGATGAGATGGCAGAAACATCCTTTGCGGTTCCAGGACGCAAATTTGATCACAGGACCTTGAGGAGATTCACTGTAAAAATTGGTTGGATTTTCCACCAACATTTCAACCAGCTGGTTGAATTTTCAACCCCTCTGGTTGAACATTCAACCAATTGATTGAATCTTTAACAAGGCTCGTTGGATTTTTCATTCAACCAACTGGTTAAATTTTCAACCAAGCAATGATACTCCGTGATGGGTGGATTGATAGATGGATGGATGATGGTTGAATGGACGGATGGATGGATAGATGGATGGATTGATGTTGGGTGGCTGGATGGGTGAGTGAACGGATGGATGGGATGGTTGATAGTTGTATGAGTGGGTGGAGGGACAAAGGGTCGATGGGTGGTTAGATGAATGATAGATGGATGATGAACGAATGGATGATGCATGGATGGATGGGTGCAGATGTGTGGATGGGTGATAGTGAGTAGAAAGATGGATGGATGAACGATGGTTGGATGGTTGGATGGGCAAGTGGATGGATTATGGGTGAATGGATGATGGATGGATAGAATGGTGAGGATTGATAAGCAGTTGGATGGATGATGGATAGATGATAGACGATTGATGGATAGACGGTTGATGGGTGGTTGGATGGATCATGGATGGAATGGTTGATGCTTGAATGAGTAGGTGGATGGATTATGGGTGGATCCATGATGGGTTAGTAATGGACGGATGGATGGGCGGATGAGGATGAATGATCTATGGATGCTTGCATGGCTGGATGGATGGATGACGGGTGTGTGGATGGATGGATAGACCCCATCACCCATCATCTGTCCACCCTACCCATCCACCCATCATTCATCCTCCGAACCCCCTCCCCCACCCATCATCCATCCATCCATCCATCCATCCATCCATCCATCCATCCATCCATCCATCCATCCATCCATCCATCCATCCATCCATCCATCCATCCATCCATCCATCCATCCATCCATCCATCCATCCATCCATCCATCCATCCATCCATCCATCCATCCATCCATCCATCCATCCATCCATCCATCCATCCATCCATCCATCCATCCATCCATCCATCCATCCATCCATCCATCCATCCATCCATCCATCCATCCATCCATCCATCCATCCATCCATCCATCCATCCATCCATCCATCCATCCATCCATCCATCCATCCATCCATCCATCCATCCATCCATCCATCCATCCATCCATCCATCCATCCATCCATCCATCCATCCATCCATCCATCCATCCATCCATCCATCCATCCATCCATCCATCCATCCATCCATCCATCCATCCATCCATCCATCCATCCATCCATCCATCCATCCATCCATCCATCCATCCATCCATCCATCCATCCATCCATCCATCCATCCATCCATCCATCCATCCAACCTCGTCCATTTATATGACCATCGTTCATGTTCCACCCCCCTCACCTAGGCAAGCTAATATGCAGGGATCGCACATTGTGTTTATCCACATTGGTTCAAATGGTTGACAAACTAGCTGACTTTTTAACAAAACTGGTTGAAAGTTCTCGGAAATTTTTTTACAGTGTTGTTTTTAATCGGATAATAAATGGTTGATTTCTCAAGCTTTTCTCCAAAAGATGGTTACATGGCTGTTCATGTCGGTAATGATGATGAAATCTCAATTCCCCACGGGTTTAATCCTGACAAAGATTGTTCGCTGTGGGAACGATTGTTCATAATTCTATTCCAGTCATGAACTGGACTCCCGCATTCCAACAAATATGTCTGCATGGGAGCAAACTCTTTCTTGGGTCGTTGCTTAGGCTTTAGGCAAACGAAATCACGTTGATTATTCTTATTGGGAATATCCTCCGAATCATTATACGGGTTGGTAAGGATGGAAAAATGAAAACTCGCGTGGCCCACCGAAGAGGTCAGCCGCGGCGCGCCGCAGCTAACGCCAGATGAGATTTCAAATTAGCTATAAGTTAACCTAAATACTCATGCTTACAGGAATGAAATTGCTCGTCATCTTAGTCATCAATGGATTGTGTAGGGATATCTCAACCCTGGAAACAACGACCCCTATTCCATGCGGGTCATATCGAGGTCAGTAACGATCAAGATAATCAGATACAGAAACTCTTTCTGCCACTGCTCGACCCGTAGTTCCTTGTAACCGACTGATATAATTTGTTGCTATGCGGAATAAAAACATTTTCTTCTATCCTTCAAGTTCCTGATTTCTGCCTCAACCCTGATACCTTCATGGAAGCGGGACACAGATACGCTTTGTCAGCGCATCGGTTTGTCCAGGAGCCATCTTCGGACGTGATTGGTCCAAGAACAATCCATTCTTCCTCAGCCTCTTTTCTACCGGATTTTTCTTGTAGTTTACTCAATGGATATACTCACGCTATGCAGCATAGTTATAGTGTATGGAACTTGTTTCGAGTAGTTTGACGTAGAAAATGGGCTATAAAACATGATGGTCTATTAGATTCTCTTCATATTCCGTCTAATTTTTTCTTAGCTCAGATTTCGCGCACCCCTAGTATTTCTCCAAAACACTGCTCGTTTGAACTTCTCCCCAATTCACTGTCAATTTTGCATATTCCTATAATTCATGTAATTTGTTATCGCAATACCCCAAAGAATCCCATGTTGTTATACCCTAGACTTCAATGAAGTTAATTTCAATGGATCAATCAATCGCGCATTTTACTGGCGATGCAGTGGTATAGGAATGAAACTAACCACATAGGTGTATGCTCGCTATTTATTGGAACTTTACTCACGAACATAGAAATAATAGCGTAGCCAAATGAAATCCTTGGAAAGGCTCCTAAAAGTGGACCCCTTGGCACCAAAATTTTCTACGGTTTATAGATCGTTCTTCTTCTACATTACTCTACTCAGAATTATCAGAATCAGGCTTGCAATATCTGCATCGGAACAAGTCAGACCCTAGATATGAATGAACTATTTTCATTCTGGAGATGCAACAAGCAGTAATTTCATCACCCCGCCCGTATATCTTTTCACAAAAATAACTCATTTTGCAACAATTTCCAGATTCATCTCCTCTACCCACGTTTGAAGACTTGAAGAAGTATCTGGATAAATGCAAAACACCTGGCAATGAGTCACCAAACAAAATGATCACAAGTTTGAGAGGTGTGGGTCAAAGTCAGAGCAATAGAATATCAGATACTCAGAGGATGGATGGAATTTCACATGGATCATATTCTTGTTTCGACGAAGCTGGACCCAGTAGAATTCTTCCTTCAGTACCAGATCAAAATCCGATAAATTGTAAGTTGTCATAGACGTAAACAAGGTTTCCTTAGATCATTTGATGGGAATCTAGGAGTAATGATGAATGGTTGGTCAATGTAATAAAAAAATGCAATCACAGGCTCATTCAGTGGTTCGTGAGATTATGATTAGTGCTTACGTCTGCATCGGGCTAATTTCAACTCGCACTTTCTATTTTTGATATGCATTGCAAGGGACAACTCAATCCGTTGTTTAAGAAAATGTGTACAGTGATATTTACGCATTTTCGACAAGTGTTTCGAAGGGAAGCAGCCTTCTATTCTTCTCGACGTCACAATTCTTCTTCATTTCAATTCACAGAAGACTAGTTCTTATGGGAAACGCCGATTTTTGGGTTCTTCTTTCATAATTTTCGGAGTATATGATTCACTCATTTCATTATTTCAAATGCCATTTTTGTGTTACGCGAGTCCGGTCGCATGAACCGTTTGATAATTTAATCTCATTTTTATAGCTGAACCAAACGTTGACAGAGAGCTGGTGCAGAATCGGGTATCTACAAGTCAACATATTTTTCTTTGTGACAAATGTGGGAAATGCTTCAACTCTAAATGCAGACTGAAAGCCCATATCCTCTGTGTTCATACAGAAGACAAACCATTTTCTTGTGAGCACTGTGGAAAAAAATTCAATATCAAATCAAAGTTGGCCCAGCATATCCACGTACATTCGGATGAAAACATTTTTCCATGCAAGATTTGTGGTAGAAAATTCAAGCATTCGGGCTCAAGATACGCACATTTCATAAATACTCATGGAAGGACTGATCAGACCAAAGAGCCTTTATCTTGTATGACTTGTGGCAAGATTTTTGAACATTCACGCATTTCGAAAAATCACATAAAAACTCATACACATGAAAGACCTTTCGAGTGCAAAACGTGCGGGAAGTTCTTCAAATCGAAAGGTCACATACGTGCTCACTCGAGGATACATACCAAGGGAGAGCCTTTCTCTAGTTCAACAAATACTAGACTTCTCAACGAAGCACGTGATACGACACAGTTCGAGAGTTCCTATGAACGAAACTACGTTGTGGCAGATACTAAATTTAAGAATACAGGTAAAAAGATAGTCACTCTCGTCTACGGTTGGATAAAGTGAATGACAATTGAATCGATCCCACTGATAAATAGAGAAGCTAATGATCTATCGGAAATTTTTCAATATAACATCAATAATCACATATTCTGTCTTTGCAGGACCGAATGAAGAAAGTGTGCTGAATGACTTTTCTGAAACTACAAAGCCGTACAATTTGTTCGAATGTAGTCAATCTGAGCGTATTCAAGAACAAGAATTTGGATTCTATCAGTCAGCTGAGGAAGCAACTCGTGAGATTATCTGTTCTTTAACCGGGGAATAGACGCGTCAAGAAGATTAACCTTAGTAGGCGCACGTCCGTCGTTCTGACTGACTGAAATCGAAAATCCATCATTAAGCTCTTCCCGCATTTGTCCACATATGTGGACACATCTTTGAATCGGGTTCCTGTATCTCTCCTTGACTTCAAAGGAAAAATACTTACGCATTATCTTCGTCGGCCCAAAATGTAGGAAGGCCCATGATTTTGGTGAACATAGTCTCATCTTTAGTTATGCATTATAGCTAATGATTATGATGAAGCATCTCACTTGATCACGCACTGTGAAACGATTCATCTTTTGACCGTTATAACTCACTGAATTTTGATGATAGGATAAGGATACTTGTCGCGTTATGTTTTTTGATCCGAACTGATAATTTTCTATGAAGTTCATCATAAAAATCTTGTTGCTAGTGCCTCATTCGTGTTTGACCTTGAGAAGTTTATGCTGACATAACTCTCATATGACATGACTTTATCATATCGTGTTTGGGCTCAAAATAATTTTCACGATCCCCACTATAGAATCAAATAGAAAACGAAGGTCTGAAAGCACAGGAAGTAGGTGCGTGCACGAAGAGGTTAAACCCAATATATTTTGAATTTTTTCATGATTTTTTTTATGGTTGGAACGGATCGACAATGGCGTGATTTGACCATGTTAAGATTATGAGAGCCAAAATTGAATATTTTCCTATGTATTTTGAAAAATTACGAAAAAGTCAGTCTTTCCGGCCGGCGCGACGGGCGTCTACTCCCGGGTTGAAACATCGTAAAAAATAATTTTGTTGAAATCCAATAATAGTTGAGTAGACCATATATCTATCATACCTTTAGCAGCTGAACTCGATCAACAAAATTTTTATAATTTCCGGATGAGAGGTGAGATTGCTTTTGAGACTTCTTGCGAGGTCTTAAGACAAATGCAAGATGAGGTGAACCAGGAGGGAATATGGAATTTTGTTTCACAATCTTCGGCTGACGCAAGTGAGTGATTTGATTGGAAAATAATCAGTTGCAAGAGAAACATTTTCTTGAATGATATTTGTTACATTTGATTAAGTAGTTTCCGCGGAAATGGCTGTTCCATTGGTGCAAGATGAAATGAACCGGCTACCAGAGGATGTGGATTGCTCAGTCGAAGATGTAGACTGTGCATCTGGAAAAAATAAAATGAGTCGGCGGTGATGATGTCAATAGCTGCTGGACATTTTATACAGACTAAATCTCAGATTTGGAGACTTGATTCGAGACTATTTCGCAGGAAATTCTTAAGAAAGCCTGCCCTTCTATATGGCAAACGCCTGTTATTTTGATGAAATAAGCTCAGATGTTGCAAGGGGCTCCAGTCGATTCATTTCCATGAGTCAAGATATTTTGATCGGATTCTGACGCACACAACATATTAGTGGTAATTTCCACCATCACCGTGACAGAAAATTTGTAGTCATGGATTGTACATGGTATTGTCTGACACTATCTCGTCGAGACAATCGAGTTCTTATAACATACCTAGATGTGTAAAATATGGACTTATCACATTAATGTCAGTTTCACTTTTTTTTTGGATTTCAAATACGTCAATGTTTTGACATGGAATCCAATCACAATATTTGAACTCATGAAAATCGATCGATAAGAGCCTTTCGCAACAATATATAAGGTAAATGTACCCAATATGTCCCCCTTAAGCCATTTTGTTAATAGTTTTGGCCTCCGCAAATTTTTTTGGCGTACCTTAGCTTGTTTCAAAGCTTGTTCTAAGACCTTCAGAACAAGCTAACGGGAGTCTAATTTTGACCAATCAAAACCAAAGTATCACAACTTTTCGAAAATGTGATTCATGTAATTTCGTAAAAGGGTGTATCTAACATGCTGTCATCTGTTCAAACTATGTAAATCGGCGATTGAGGGCATAAAATCGTTCTTATCGGCGTTCATCCACATTTAGAGCTTTTCATTGGCTCAAAATACAGTTTCCGGACCATTGACGTGACAAACACACTCTGAGTGGCAATGTGAGCCATACTGCACGTCATTCCGAGATAACCATACAGAGACATATAAAATCCACTCCAATGTTGACCTTCGCGTTAAATGATCTCCGTAGTTTGCACATAAAATAGCTCTACATTGGGGTTCTGAAACTCTCTTAAAAATAAAGAAAAACGAAAAAATTTGACCAAATTCTATGAGAATCATCTATTCGTGAATTGCAATGATCGCATCATTAAATTATTGAGTGAGAGTGTTCTTGCCGAAATATACATTATTGTGGAATTACCCACCTGTTCAAATATGTACAACTCATGAAATTTGATAGCTACGAACTAGATTAAAGTAAGCACTCTGAATCCATCGGCAACTTAATTATTCATTACCGTCGGTAAGTATCAGTCAATAGAAATTAATAACTAGCCAGCATGTTTCTGGGAAATGGGGAGCAGAGGATAGATTTCAATACTTGGGCAGCCATATCGATTCAAATTCATCATTATAGCTACATTTTTTAAGATTAGAGAAACGCAATACTTTTCAACCTAATTGTGAATGTCACAAATCAATTGCCCCAAACCGTTTTTATGGAATTGGAATATCCAAAATTTTTGTCAAATAAAGGACTAAGATACAGGTGATTATTGTGAAGCGTATCCATTTAGACGGTATTGTCACATGGAAGCACTCCGGACACCTGACTGGACGTGAGATTGACAAAATGGATGAACTTTAATAATTCTCCCCGAGTTTTCGAAGCGTTTTCAGAGGTAATTCACGTCAGACTTGAGGAAGAAAGCTTCCTCAAAGATTGTACGGAAGTTTCCATCGATTTTTGGAGTTTTGGTGCGAATTCGACCTCTAACAGATGCGATATCAATCGATCAGGACCCCGGTATGAGTTGTCAACTGAAGTAGTGATCATAAAGTCAGGTGATCCTGAATCGAATCGAACCGTGTTGATACACGGTTCGATTCGATTTTTGCTCCATCGGTCATGTGCGTTTACAAGAAAATTCAGTCATTTCAGAGATTGCTATAGATATCTAACAAAAATTAACATTCATTTATTCGAGTTGAAAGGAATTTTATCAACTCACTTCCTCAATTGACAAGTGCGTGAAAGAAGTCATGGTTCTATTTGTAAATTCTTACACCCTACTGATATGCCAATTCACTATCCAGGACATTAAATTATCGCAGTGTTGCATGCACTCCCCTTCACAAGCTAACTCTGGAGTTGGTCAAACACAATTGAATAAAATTATTCGAACCGATCGATATGCATTCTCTCACGTTCTTTACATCTCCCCTGATTTCATCGATAGTCAAAAGTATAGCTCGGTCATGTACGGGTCCGGATCCGCCCCAGATCCTAGGACGGATGCGTGGTACTTATGGTTCAAAACGTATTCTCCTCGAGCCAGATTCGACAGGATTCCAGGATCCGCAAATTCGAAGATCCCAGTCCGGGAAATACGTTTTTAACCATAAGTATCTTGAATCCGTTTGGCTCTGAAAAATTAAAAAATTCAGGGGATCCGGATCTACACAAGTCCCAACCTTAGTCAAAAGATGCATCTTAGTATATATAAAAGAATGATTTCTGGTTTCGAGTTTGAATTCGAACATGTTCATGCGGAAGCAGGGACCAGGCCCAGAATCAAATTTTACTCTCATGAGATCTGGGGGCGTTCTTTTTCATATAAAGCATGTACTAACTTTGAATTTTTTCCTTTCTAGGGATGAAGCTGCTAATTCTTTTGGTTATTTATGAATTGCATGGTGAGGTCTCGTCCGAGGAAACGACTATTATACCCCCACCTGGTAAGTTGAAATACAGTTGAAAATTACAGAAAGAAACCGAATCATTCATGATCGTTCAGTTGAAACAAATGATAAGGCCCATTATTTGCAAGAGTACCATTCAGAATTCACTTATTACGCGGGGCAGGCATCTGATTGCCGAAGAAGTTCTTCGGAAGAACTGATAAAATCTGACTTTCCATGAGATATGATTGAAACTCCGAAATCTGAGTCTTCTTGTTACAAGGAGTTCTTCCCTGTGGCAAATTTGAAGCAAGATCTAACTTAAAAATGATGAGCCACTAATTTGAATGGCCGTCACCCATTTCTCGTATGCGTTTCGGGATGGAAACCATTCATCCGAATATGGAAGGAAATTTTCACTCCCTCGTTTCGAAATGTGCTATCTATAAGTTATGCCACAAACGAGTCATGCGGATATCCGAATCAAAAAACGATACCATTTCGATAGATGTTTGACGGTCAAGGGCCTCTTTGACACGAAAGCGTACGCATACAGAGAAAAAGGAGTATGCCCTGGGCAGATACAGTTTATTTCCTGAACGATGCGAGGGAGCTAAATCCTCCGCGCCCGAAATGAGCCTTCTAGCACAGGGCAGTTATGCTATGATTTTTCATCATAAGAACTCTAAAACCGCGTTTGGAAGTGGCATTTTCAGGTTAGAATGATGAAAACATTGTTATGCAATTTACGTAACAGTGTATTTTGGCAACAGTTTGACGATTTCTACTCACAGTTTATCCAAAATTATAGTTCGATACACGGGAGTAAGACCTATTTTTCGCATCCTTGTATCGGAATATATACTATTGACTTACAGTTTATCAAAGAATGTAGCTCAATACACGGAAGCATGATTGATTTTTTACATCCTCGTGATGATTTCGACTCCCGTCCGCGGCTTGGGACGCGAACTCATCACTGGAATGGGAGGAAAGGTTCTTACAGCCTTCTTGTACCAGTCTTCTGGTTTCGATAAATACTATTTTGATACACTGTGAGCGTAAAAATATTGTTTTTACGTGGTTTATCAAATTTTACTCACAAGTTATTGAGGCACTCAGGCATAGAGGGGTGAGACCTATTTTTGGTCATTTTGTAGGCACCCAAACATCTGGAGATTGAAATAAATATTATCCTCGCCTCGTTCATGAGAATCCTCGCTTTTGAGCGATTATTTCTACATGTCATAATTCCAAACCCATGGCCGATTCATGATGAATATTAGTTTATCACAAACCTGCGGCCGCGAGGGGCTGAAAGTAACCCATTGCCACTCAGGTGTGTTGCTGCGCGATTCGATAGTAATGCAAGGTCGGCGGCGATGGGCTCATGTTATCAGTGTTGCTATACCAAAGAATCTTAGAATGCTCGATTATTTAAATGATCACGATGTATTATGCAGATACAGTACCCGTCGAAATTAATGGAACCCGCATACCTTCACTAAAACAGCGATTACTCGGACGTCCTTGGGTCTACGGCAATTTTACAAAAAGCGTTCGAAAGATGAGAAAAATATCTATCAATTCATGTTCTTTAAAATATTTTTCGCCGCGAAATTCATGGTTTTAATTGGCTCCGAAAAACGAAAAATTTTCCATCTCAGTCAATCATCGATCATTTATCGGGAAATTACAATAGCTTCAAAATCTTTGTGGGATCTTGTAGTTTTTTTCAAGACCTTCAAAATCGTTTTTTAAACATTATTCTACGGTTTTTTGCACCCGACTCACGAGCGATCGAGTGAGAGCAAATTCACACGTGTTGAGGGTAGCGGAGATACAAAAAAATACGTAATCCACGATTTCGACGTAAAATCTTCTAAAATTTATACAACATAAATCAGTTATATGTTTTAGGACACACTCGAAACGACCTCAGACAGTTTGAAGAAGAAAAAGCTCATACCTCTAGATCACCAGTACCCTCGACCCACGCCAACTTCTCTTTGCCAGATCGCTCGTAACTCGGGTGGAAACAAGCGTAGAATAATGTTCAAAAAACGATTTTGAAGGTCTTGAAGAGAGCTACAAGATTCCACAAGAATTTTTGCGCTATCGTAATTTCCCGATAAATTATCGATGATTGACTGAGATGGAAAATTTTTCGTTTTTTGGAGCCAATTAAAACCATGAATTTCGCGGCAAAAAATATTTTAAAGAACATGAATTGATAGATTTTTTTCTCATCTTTCGAAGGCTTCTTGTAAAATTGCCGTAGACCCAAGGACGTCCGAGTAATCGCTGTTTTAGTGAAGGTATGCGTGTTCCATTAATTTCGACGGGTATTGTATATATTTCATTTGTTTATTTACACGTGTTCCGAACAATCATACGCAATATCGAACTGATGAGCAATCAATGTTTTACTCTTCCCCCCTGAATCTACCTCTTGCAAAATTTTGAGTTTTGTACTTAAAATAATTGAATTTTTCGTTCTTCTTGCCATAACAGAATACGTGCACTCTGAAGAAAAAGTCGTAGCCCGAGAAAACCGATATGTGATCTTGGCGAGAAGTTTTCGAATACTGAAGCAGAAGATTCTTTTGCAAGAGCATTGAACAATGCCTAGCGACAAATATGACCGGCAGTTTCAAACGTGGTCGTGTACACAGAAACAATCGTAAATTTTCGAGTCGCCACCGTGGCGGATGTAAAATTCATCTTTTCAAGCAGTACGCATGCTCTCTAAGTTACGTAAAGAGAGTGGAAATCAAAGAAATTGTGCAAATTGGTATAATATCTCTATGGTGAAAATACGTTTACCGATATATCGGGCAAAGAAGGAGTGAATAAGAAAGACGTGATAATTGATATCACCCGCAAAAAAAATTTGGAAGAAAAGGCTCTTTGTGATCGCGCTTACGTCATGTGGGCGGAATTCGTTAGTTACAGTCAAAAAATCACTCTACAGGGAACCAAATTCACGTGGAGTTTCGTACTATTGGGGTACTTCGTATTACCGGGGAAAATATGCACGTGCGTCCATTAAGCTCGGACGGGACCCAAATTTCTACTTCGTGCAATCGAGGATTTCGTCTTATCGTGGCTTCGGCTGAAAAAGACTTTACTGTATTCCGTCCCGAAGTGCGCGCATCCTGATCAGTACATTTTCATTGGAATTCTATGGTTCCCAAAATCACATTGCCCCACCGCCGCGCCGTACAGGTTAGGAAAAGTTACAGCACGCAGTGTAGCAGTCCGAGGTCTGATGCAAATGCTCAATCGTTTTCTTCCCTGGGCGGCAATGGTGGCATGATCAAAAGAAGTGCCTTTGAGGAGGAGGGAGGAGACTATTCTGATGCTTCTCCCAAAGGTAACTTTGGCCCTTGTAAGGTTTTGTTTGAGGCCAATTTTTTAAACTGTGAACAATCAATTTTGATGCATTGTACAGAATGGAGAATGATAACGTTTAACTTCCTGGAACTATGTTATCTTATCGGAAATACAAAGTGAACAAGCCCCCATGGTCTCATATTTTCCCAGAGGTTAAACTGAAATTGTTTCAGTGAAAACTTTACCTGGTTTCAACGACTTGAAACAATATCTAGCTGGATGTCAAAGTCTCAGAACATCAAAGAATTCAGCACCAAGATCAAGCAGTTGGAGTGGGATATCAAGCAATGAAAATCCATCGCCTCACCAACTCGATGATATACCACCCCCGGAACATAACCTTGATTTGTGTCAACCTGGGCCTAGCTCAGCATCTCAAGCTCCATCATACAGCAGTGTAGAATCTGGTTAGTTCTGCATTATTGACGTAGTGTATAGTGCGAAACTCATCCATGCGACTTCCCTATTACAAAAATTGATTTATTCATGAGATACCACGAAAGTTTCCTCGAAACATGAGATTTGATTCATGGTTCTCATAAGTCAATAGATTGTTCAAAAATTGATAGTGAATTTGATACTATTTTCAGATAAACTGCTGGTTGGGAGAAGTAAGAAACAGAAGTCTCGAGAGAAATTTGTACCTCGGTATGAATTTGCGTGCGAAATTTGCGGAAAATGTTTCAATTACAAATTCAATTTGAAGAACCACGCGAAAGTCCATGATGATAGAGCTATGCATCCTTGTGAACATTGTGGAGAGAAATTCAAGTCTCAAACATATTTGAAGACTCATATAATACGTATTCACACAGAGGATAGGCCATTCTTGTGCGAATACTGCGGGAAAAGATTCAAGTTGAAGCACGATCTAAATAATCATATAAGTACACACTATAGCCATAGATACTTTACTTGTGAACTTTGTGGTAAAAGTTACAAACAAGTGCAAGGCTTGACTACGCATCAAAAAGTCCATAGGGCCGTTAAGCATTTCTCTTGTGACGTGTGTGGAAAAAGCTTCGATTACAAACATGTCATGGAGAAACACAAAATGCTACACGCAGATGAGAGACCTTTCAGGTGTGATCGGTGTGGCAAATGTTTCAAACGCAAGGATCGCTTGAAAGATCACGAAAGGACGCATATAAATAAAAAACTCTTTTCGTGCACACTGTGTGCTAAGTCATTCAAGACAGAAAATGATTGGAACCAACACTGGAAAATTCACAATGAAGGGCGAACCCTGGAAGAAGAACCTGGAGTTAAAAATGCAGGTATGATGAAAATTCCTCTGAGCATAAATCTATAGGCATTTTCAATTATCATGTCAAACTCTTAAAAAAATCCTCCGTTCACTCATAAACTGATCGTTGATAGAAAGCAGGGTTCATTCGCTTTGATCAATTCATATTATAGAGATTATCTCCTAGAGGATGTAGACATCGACTCAATTTTCCAATTCCCATTGAACGTAGAGCAGATTATCAATCAATCGTGAATAAACTCTCATCTGTTCCAAGAGTTCACCATGTTCTCGAAGTCTACATGGCACCCTGAAGTTGTGACCTATGCATCAAAAGAGTTAGATGATCAAACAAAATCAGTCGATCCGAATTCCCGGGGAGTGTTGCCGCTTCCCAATTTAGCAAATCAGATTGATATCAAAGTGGTCATCTCCCTGGAAGATGATATGATCAAGTTTGACAAAATTGAAACATGGAAAATGTAGCTAATGACATGATCACAAATATGAATGCATATTATAAATGCTCAATTTTCACGTAAGCACACTGCGAGTTGTTGTCAACTCATACGCCGAGAATTGGTTATGCTTCTTTGGAAAGATCTAAAACGTCGGTCATAACAATTTCAAGTTAGGAAAATCTGCAGAAGTCATCAAAGCTAATGTTATTTGTAACTGCTGATTAACCTGAGAAAAAACCTTACTCCGACAGCTAGACACAACCCAGATACTTCCAGTCGGATACGGGTGATCCTGGAAATGAACAATAGCCGTTCTTGTAATCGGTTAAGTGAGCCCCAGGATGTGCAACATGATGTGATTCAGATTATGGGAAGTTCTAACTCGGAGCAACAAGAATCTATTGAGGCAACTGAGCAAGATCGTTGTTGACAACAACTTGAGTAATTTCATCAAATTGCGACCTGGAGTGACCATCACCAGAATCAAGGCCAACTAAGCACTATCTTAAAGTTTCCAGTCCAACGCCCATCACACCTCTACGAGAGGTAGTAGACTGTATTTGAGGAACTTTGAACCGATTTTTGAAGAAATCGACGAGATTCACCGAAAAAATGACAGTCATAACTCGTTGGCGCTGTCAATCATTTGGATCTCGTATCAATAGGCAACTTTAAGTGTCTTCGCATATGGTGAGGAATGATTCCTATCCGTGAGTCCTTGAACAGCCATTTTGGATTATAAAGACCCGTTTCCCTTGGGATACAAATTCATTCAACGACCGGAATAAATATTTGTACACAGATTCGTGATAAATTATTTCTAAATTTTAGGAAGGTCTCTCTCTTCTTGTGACCGCAACCTAAAACACCTAATGAGTTATACAGAAGCCATATAAAACCTCCACTACCTTGAAACTAGTTTATTTACTCGATGAATAATTCGATATCTGTGTAAGATAATGCAATAAAGAACCTCCCAAGTGTGTGACTCTCCACTCAAAATTATGTCAAGTCAGTTGGGGTCGACAAGACCCCTGCCAATTATCGAGATTTTTTACCATGTCAAGATCAGTAGAATTTCACTGCCTCATTCCATCTACCACGAGTTTGAGCCCCCCCCCCCCCTCCGTCAAATATGTCAGATATGGATTGGTGTGGGTATCGTATCGACTGCCTTGGTGTTCGGAAGTAATTCATGTATCTTGGACCTCTGACATTCAAAAGCTTAAAAATCTTCCCTCAGAATGGATACTTATAAAGTCCAATCTCATACACTGAGTACAATGTTACAAAGTTTCGAAGATCAAATTGTGTGACGATCGACTCCACAGAACTTCATGCACTTGCAACGGTATGTGAATTTCGAAGACCGAAACTATATAATGATAACCTCCACGGAACTTCACGCACTTGTAACGGTAATAACTGTCAAAACTAGAAAAATGGTTCGCGTTAACCGTCCTGACGCAATTGTGACTTCATCGTCTGAAGTTCGTAACTCTGGTCCCAGCACATAAAATTAAATTTGTCAAGCGCTCATTCCAAAAGGAATATTATAAATATCCAGAATGTTTGACTCTAATGTCCAGAAGCAACACGAATGAATGTCTATACTCTAATGCTTTCTTTGGACGAGTGCGTGTATGTTTCTTCACATATACATGTACAACGTTTCGAGTATCTTCATATACTCTTCTTCAGGTGCAAAAAACGGGGGGGGGGGGATTATGATGTGGGAACTTATATTTAATGCTTATAGCTATAACTTATCCGGTGATGGAAATGTGATCTGCTTGTGATTTCCCCGGCAGTGGAAACTCCTGAAAATCTCAGCATTCATTGGCAGTAAAACCAAATTCAGCCGAAATTGTGATAGGGTGGAAATGTTGATTGGAGAGCTGGTCCATCGCACGGGTCACATCACACAAACAAGACAATCCACAACACCACACTATTCGTTTTCCAAGAGATATGTGTCGAAAGGTTGAGTGTTTAGATTTGATTGTAAACCGTCGGTTTGAATGTGAAATAAATACAGAGACCAGTGCTCTTGTCGGGCTCTGTCGCCGTACTGATTTCAAGACATTTGTTCTTGCTTTACCCTATAAGTTGCCGATATAACAGACGTAGATCCGAATTGAAAAAAGGGGGAGGATGCATATCATGAGGAAGTGTAACTATATCCGTCCGATCATAAAGTTTAAATCAACCACCTCGTGCAGGTTCCTCTCACTGTTTCTCTTGGTGGTGCGGCTCTCTTAAAGTCAAATATACCAACGACAGTTATTCACGCTGACGTTGGCTGAGTGCAGTTAAAGCACGAGGTTTATATAAGCAAAGTTACAGAAAATGTGAAAAGACTTTTGAGCTAAATGAAAAAAAATATAAAATAAAATAAAATTTATTCATTTCAAAAAATGCAAAGGAGAGAGATGCAAGGTGGGGGGGGGGGAGGGGGGTGTGTCTATAGATTTCAAGAACTCACACACTTTCGAATACACTGTATTTCCAGGCTGACCACTGAATATCCATCCAAGGATAAACTAATTCTGAAAAAATATATAATCTTCTCACTGTTTAATACGGACACTGTACTTTAATGAGCAAAACAAATCACTTTCACTTTGTTATTGTTAACCCGGACACTGGACTTTGTCACTCAAGTCGAATTAACCTATCGCTGCACTTTCAAATATTTAACATTTCGGAAAAAAAATATGCCTGTACTACCCGGGCCTGATATACAACTCAAGTGAAATAAAAAAATTTGTGGAAAGGAATGAATTGAAAATTATGGACACTTCAGGGCATGGAAAATTTACACTCGAAGGAATGAATTGAAAATTATGGACACTTCAGGGTATGGAAAATTCACCCTCGACAAATGACGTGATGAAAATTGGAGTGGGAAAGACTGGGATGTAGCTAATTCACTTTCACATAGGAAATTGAGCGAGTGAATTTGAGTAAAGTCTCTCCACGAAACATACTTACTCAGCATGAGCACGAGAAAAGGGAAAAGGCACAAAAATTTTGAAACAGACCTTATGGAATACCCCTACTCCCCAACCACTTGTGTATAGCACTGACAAACATTAACAAGGTCATAATCACGTCAACACTGGTACGGTTCTAATCTTACCAAACAAATCACAAATCAATTACCAATTTTGCACTACATTTCAATCACCAGTTAACTGTAATCCTCAAAAATTTTTACCAACACTCTCCTTAAGTTTCACAAACAGTCACTCATTTATATTTATGTTGAACATTACCAATTTTGCACCACATTTCGATCACCAGTTGACACTGTACATCCGGTTGAGAAAGAATGAAATAAAAGTCAGGGAACAAATTCGCTTCTTGTTGAGATGTAAAAATTGTAACATCTTCCCCCCACATCTCAATGGAATCATCTCCATCTTTGACTCTGTGAACATAAGAACTGTGAGAAACAAAAGAATTTTGGTTAAGGAGAGCGTGAGGCTTCAAACAAGAATCCTCCAATTGGAACTGAAAGAACTACACGGCCAATTAGACAAAACTGTCTCTGATTCTAGGAGAATTGCTCAAGAAATTAGTCTTTTGCAGAAAAATTTATTCACTGCTTTTGAAATATTTTATAACAACAAACTGTTCTTCCACAAGAGAAATTTGAGAAATAAACTAGACCAAAAACTCGATTTCAACCTTTTTAAGAAATCAACAAAAAAACAACATCAAAGTGTGGATTACTCTGAGGGAAACTCGGAAAATTATCAACATGAGGAAAAAGACAGTTTGGAATCTAACATAGTCAATTTGACTAATACCTCCGTTCCGTTAGAAGTATCGAAAATTCTCAGTTTAGGAGACAAATACAATCAAGCTTTGAGACCTTCCAAATCTGACATTCTTAACATCCTGAAAAATATAGAGAATACAATCAATCCCTATAATCCTAGTATTTTCTTTGACATAGATGCCCGAGAAAGGAATGTCATTCGAAATGAAGTTCTTAAATGTGCCTATCATTTCAATCCAAACAAAACTCCGATCACGGAACACGAACGATCAATTGAAATTAGTAAGAGACATGTTAGTAAATTCATCTCTGATAATCCTGATATTCTGATCACGAAATCTGACAAAGGGAACAAAACGGTTCTGATAAATAGAGAAGAGTACATCAACAAAATGAAAGATAACCTCCAGGACCCAAAATATTATGAAAAAGTCAATAGGAACCCATTGACCACCATGATCTGTAATCTTAAACAATTCATGAAGAAAGTAAATCCAGCTCAAACGGATATTAAAAGCAGGAAAGAAAGAGCGAAAAATAATAAAATCAACATTGATGTAGAGAACAAACATATTGCCAGAGCTTACGGTTTGGTTAAAGCACACAAAAAAAATTTTCCTCTCAGAATCATAGTTTCCGCGATTGATTCCCCGTTACATGAATTTTCCAAATTACTTAAATCAGCAATTACACGAGGTTGTCCGAAACCGAAAAGCCATATCAAAGACAGTTGGACCTGCAAACGGATGTTGAAAGATATCATCATTCCACAAGGTTGGATTTTTGTTAAACTTGATGTTCAATCAATGTTCACGAATATTTCTCTTGAACTTATTCTCAGAGCCATTGACAAACGTTGGAACGATATTGAAAATCACACCTCATTAAATAAAGAGGAATTTATGGAAGCTGTAACATTGGTCTTCGATAATGCATTCATCCAATTTGACAATGAATTTTATAGACAAATCCTTGGTGCAATCAATGGGTCTACCGTTATCTCCTATAGTTTGTGATTTGGTTTTAGAAGATGCTGAAAAAGAATGTTTGAGGTCCATCCATGAAAAGTACAACTGGGATCCGATAATTTTCAACAGATTTGTAGACGATATTTTTGCTATTATACCTGAAAATCAGGTGACAACTTTGTCAATGAATTCAACAAATACAACATTAACCTCAAGTTTACCATTGAAATAGAGGAAAATCACGAATTACCGTTTCTGGATATGCTCATGATTAACGACAACGGGAAACTAATCACTGATTGGTACCAGAAGCCTACGCAAAGCTTGACATACTTGAATTTTAATGCTCACAACCCCATAACCCAAAAGAAAGCTACAATATACAATCTCGTAGACAGAGGTATAAAACTTGCTCACCAAAAATTCCATGCAAAAAATCTCATTAGAATCAGAGACCTATTGATAAAAAATGATTACCCAAGGAAATTTATTGCCAAGCACATCTCTTTGCGGACACAAAAAATTAGGAATCAAGAATCACAGAATGAAAATGATAATGCCCAAGAAAATATACAGAACATTTTTTTCAGTAGGGAAACCAAAGTTGTGATTCCATTCATCAAAAATTTTTCAGAAAGGATTAAGCGAATCCTTTCAAACATGATATTATGACAATTTTCAAGTCGAATAACAAATTTAATAAGTATATTAATTTAGGTAAAGATAAAATAGAGCATGGCAGGAAAACTCATGTGGTATACCAATTAGATTGTTTAAATTGCTCAAAAAAGTATATTGGACAAACTACACAGTTCTTGAGGAAAAGAGTCCTACAACATAAGAATAATATCAACAGCCGAACCCAACAACCGAATGTTCTCACACTCCACAGACTCGAGGATGGACATGAGTTCGACTGGGAAAATCCAAAAATTCTGGACACTGAACATCACTATAATAAGCGCCTGATCTCTGAGATGTTTCAGATCCAATTGGAAGATAACAGTTTGAATATTAGGGAAGATACAAAGAAATTGAATTCGCTGTACAAAAACTTCTTCATAGATTTCCATATTCAGAAGAAATTCAAGTAAAACGATCGGTATAGTCTCTCAGTTAGACCATCTAGGATAGCTTGTCAATTCAACAAAAAATAGATGAGAGACTACCGAAGAAAATGAGAGAGTCCCTTTCCTTCCTTTCTCCCTTCCCCTGTTCAAGCAGCTCGTTCGGAATATGTGCAACATAAATGAGTGACAGTTCATGAAACTTAAGGAGAGTGTTAGTGAAATTTTGAGGATTACAGTGTCAACTGGTGATCGAAATGTGGTGCAAAATTGGTAATGTTCAACATAAATATAAATGAGTGACTGTTTGTGAAACTTAAGGAGAGTGTTGGTAAAAATTTTTGAGGATTACAGTTAACTGGTGATTGAAATGTAGTGCAAAATTGGTAATTGATTTGTGATTTGTTTGGTAAGATTAGAACCGTACCAGTGTTGACGTGATTATGACCTTGTTAATGTTTGTCAGTGCTATACACAAGTGGTTGGGGAGTAGGGGTATTCCATAAGGTCTGTTTCAAAATTTTTGTGCCTTTTCCCTTTTCTCGTGCTCATGCTGAGTAAGTATGTTTCGTGGAGAGACTTTACTCAAATTCACTCGCTCAATTTCCTATGTGAAAGTGAATTAGCTACATCCCAGTCTTTCCCCACTCCAATTTTCATCACGTCATTTGTCGAGGGTGAATTTTCCATACCCTGAAGTGTCCATAATTTTCAATTCATTCCTTCGAGTGTAAATTTTCCATGCCCTGAAGTGTCCATAATTTTCAATTCATTCCTTTCCACAAATTTTTTTATTTCACTTGAGTTGTATATCAGGCCCGGGTAGTACAGGCATATTTTTTTTCCGAAATGTTAAATATTTGAAAGTGCAGCGATAGGTTAATTCGACTTGAGTGACAAAGTCCAGTGTCCGGGTTAACAATAACAAAGTGAAAGTGATTTGTTTTGCTCATTAAAGTACAGTGTCCGTATTAAACAGTGAGAAGATTATATATTTTTTCAGAATTAGTTTATCCTTGGATGGATATTCAGTGGTCAGCCTGGAAATACAGTGTATTCGAAAGTGTGTGAGTTCTTGAAATCTATAGACACACCCCCCTCCCCCCCCCCCCACCTTGCATCTCTCTCCTTTGCATTTTTGAAATGAATAAATTTTATTTTATTTTATATTTTTTTCATTTAGCTCAAAAGTCTTTTCACATTTTCTGTAACTTTGCTTATATAAACCTCGTGCTTTAACTGCACTCAGCCAACGTCAGCGTGAATAACTGTCGTTGGTATATTTGACTTTAAGAGAGCCGCACCACCAAGAGAAACAGTGAGAGGAACCTGCACGAGGTGGTTGATTTAAACTTTATGATCGGACGGATATAGTTACACTTCCTCATGATATGCATCCTCCCCCTTTTTTCAATTCGGATCTACGTCTGTTATATCGGCAACTTATAGGGTAAAGCAAGAACAAATGTCTTGAAAATCAGTACCGGCGACAGAGCCCGACAAGAGCACTGGTCCTCTGTATTTATTTCACATTCAACCGACGGTTTACAATCAAATCTAAACACTCAACCTTTCGACACATATCTCTTGGAAAACGAATAGTGTGGTGTTGTGGATTGTCTTGTTTGTGTGATGTGACCCGTGCGATGGACCAGCTCTCCAATCAACATTTCCACCCTATCACAATTTCGGCTGAATTTGGTTTTACTGCCAATGAATGCTGAGATTTTCAGGAGTTTCCACTGCCGGGGAAATCACAAGCAGATCACATTTCCATCACCGGATAAGTTATAGCTATAAGCATTAAATATAAGTTCCCACATCATAATCCCCCCCCCCCCCGTTTTTTGCACCTGAAGAAGAGTATATGAAGATACTCGAAACGTTGTACATGTATATGTGAAGAAACATACACGCACTCGTCCAAAGAAAGCATTAGAGTATAGACATTCATTATAAATATCATTAGTTTCAGAGGCCTTAGACGTATGCAGAAAAAATTTCTTTCCAATGGTTCGAGGAATGCACCTTCATAGCTAGCGAAAAGTGGACTTCGGACGCGAAATAGTTTTCGTGGCCCTATTCTCTGAAGGGAAAATAGATTATTTTACATAGACATGAGCATTTTGGAATAATGGGGACAGATGATTCTTTGGGTATAAATTGTCGAGAGACAAAGTGGAACTTCCCTCTGACTCATAGAGATTACACATGGTTGCAAGATCGACTTCAAGGTTGATGCGATAGCTTCCATAAATATCACGAGCTGTGTCTCGAATAAAACCCAGAACATGGATATTCCACCGTAAGGAGATGTAAATTTTATTCGATCCAAACGATTCTATCGATGGAGTCAAATGGACCGGTTGGGAGCGTTCATCTTCTCTTTTTTGTGGCGATTCTTGCACATGCCTCATGTCAGTGTTTTTCACTTGGAAGATTTCTGGAGAAGATTGAGAAACAGTAACTGATCCCAAATACGCTACCATTCACTTGGATGAAGACAAAAATTTCTATTGAAATGAAGGTAACTCTTTTTCCGATGATTCATTGGCTCCAAGGGACCACTTCATCAAAGAGGCCAACAGAAGAAGTACTCATTCTGGCTCACTGTATATTCTCAGTAACTTCTATTTTCAATGAAAATTGTATTCAATTTACATGGACTCGGACTGGTAAGACCTGATTTTGAACAGCGGGACAACTTCTGAATCAAGATATGGAAAAAACCCCTGAAACGCGCTGCTTGATCAGGTTAAAAGTGTATAATAGTAAGCGTGGACGAGAAGAAACAACTCTCACACATACTGACGAAAGGCCTCAGAGATGGGTCTCTCATAGGTTTGGAATGCTTCCTGGAGAATAAGCGTTACCTATAACCGACAAATTTCGGCGCGGGAACGAAATGGTCTAATGATGATTGAAATAAATGAAATTTTGTTGAAAAAAATTTGTGATCGAATTAAAAAATTGATCAAAAATTCTTCTCGAGTGATTGCCGTCTTGATATTGGCGGCGATCTTATCTCACGTCTCTTTGCTGCGGAGCATGAACGGCACTAGGATCTCAGGGGTGATGTGATTTCCAAGCCAGTTCACGAGCTCTACTCTCTCCACAGCTGTGTTCGCGCACTGAAAGAGTGCTTGCTCCACATCGTCCCAGTCTGCCTCACACATCTGACAGACCCACGGGGCCTTCCTCATCTGGAACCGCTCCAGGTACTCTCCGCAGTAGCCGTGCCCGCTGAGCGCCTGCGTCAGCCAGTAATCCATCTCTCCATGAGTTCGATCGATCCACCTGGCTATGTTGGGGGTCAATCTTTGCGTCCACCTCCCTTTCGTTGAGCTCTCCCACTCTTTTTGCCACTCTTCGAAGGTCTCCCCCCTCTCGACATCTCGTATGAGGGCCTTACGAGTGGGGTTGAGCACGACTTCATTGCTCTTGAGGGCTTCTTGGCGTTTCCACATCCGCACTCTCTCGGCTACTAGCAGGCAAATGGGTGGTATACCTGCTAGCACACAGGCTGCGTGGTCGGACACCGTGCAGTAAGCGCCTCAACGAGAAGTGTCCGCGCTGTCCGCAGTCCGCGGTGGCCGCGAAAAAAATACATGGGAAGCAATGGGAGTGGAGCGCGCATGCGCGGACATTGGAGCAAGCCGCGGGCAGATCTACCTCCACTCTTCCCATTACTTCCCACGTATTTTTTCGCGGCCACCGCGGACTGCGGACAGCGCGGAGACTTCTCGTCGAGACCCTAAGCGCTGATCGTCCGGAGCACGAAACGCCGCTGGACTGGGGCTAGCTTCGCGTTGATCGCAGACCCCCTAGCTACCTGTCCCCAGATTGGTGCACCCCTACAGGAATATTGGCTTTTGTATACCGGGTCCCTGCCTTTCGGCTCAACCCCGGTTGCCCCGATAGGCGCGGGGCAGGGATACGCCCTGCCAGCGCGTCGGGTATGAGGATGACCAACACCGGGCCAGGCTCGGTGATGGCTCAGTCCTCCGCCCCGACTACCGACTTTCGGGCACGGCCCCCAGCACAAGGCCGATGCCCACCCCTCGGTGGGGGGTTTTGGGACTCTTTTAGGCTTCCTGAGAGCCCAAAGAGTCCCTCAAGATGATGGATGAGTCTTACGGGCTCGCATTGTTATCGCCCGAGGGCGATCCCAATTTGAGTCCCTAGACTCACCCACTCCCGTGGTGCCGGATGGAGATGTGCGGTCTCCTCGCTCCGGCGGGCGGTAACTGGGGCCGGAGGGTCGTCACACCCCAGGGATAAGGCGCCATGCCCCAACCCTCCTTGCGGTTTCCGGGAGGAGTCAAAGCGCCGAGCACCAGTCTCGGAGCCAGTCTTCTCCCTACCGGCTTCGGGCCTGAGCCCGGGTACGGTGTCCCAGTAACTGGGGCCGGAGGGTCGTCACATCCCAGGACATGGTGTCCCCCTTGCGGTATTGGTGCACCGTACAGCAAGATTGAATAGCTCACGGTACTGGGTAGGGCTCTCCTGTTAGGCTTGGGCTCACCCCGATATGCGGCATGAGCCGTTGGAGGGCACCACCGACCCTGTCCGACTTCAGCGCTGCTTCCCTGAGTTGAGCCTTGTAGCTCCATTGGTCATCAAACCACACTCCAAGGTACTTGAGTTCCCTCTTGAGTGGGATCTTGTACCCGTTGATGGAGAACACGGAAGTCTCGAAACTCCTCCTCTTGGTGGCTAGCATTCCTTCGCACTTGTGCTCGGCAAGATCCAGCCCATCCTCAGGGAACCACTGACCAATGCGGTAGAGGGCTTCATTAGCCACACACTCCGCTTGCCACGCGGTTTCAGCGACATCGACCAATGCCGCGTCGTCCGCGAAGCCAATAAGTTCTGCCCCATCTGGAATACTTATGTTCAGGAACTCGTCGTATTGCGCGTTCCACTCGAATGGTCCTGACACGCACCCTCGAGCTATCCCTGCAGATAGTTCCATCTCAACCCTCCCCTCATTGGTGTCGCACACGAGGACTCTGTCACGCAATCCATCGCTGATGACTGCGAGCAGGTAAGGGGGGACTCTTCCGTCTAGGGACCTATAGATCCGTTCCCAGCTCGCCCTGTTAAAGGCATTCTTCACATCAAGGCAGATTATGGCGTAAAACCCGCCGCCTGGTTGGGGTTCCATTTTATGCGCTCTGCGGACTCTATCCAGCACACACTCGATTGGATGCATCCTGCTAAGCCCCTTGTGGAATCCAAACTGCATCGGGGATATCCCTCTCCAGCGCTCGTACTCTTCTTCCGCACGGTTCAGGGTCATGCGGTCATACATCTTCTCGATGGTGTCCAGCATATTGAGTGGCCGACTTGACGAAGGCTCCGCTGATTTCATGAAGAGAGCAAGCACATCACATCTTTGAACTAAGATAGGACCCCCCCCCCCTCTGACGCAAGAAGTAATGTAGATAAGATGTACCTGCGAGCTCTCCCGAATCTGAATGAGAGCTTTTGTTGCGCTTTAAGGGCCTTGCCGAGAGTTTGTTGACATATTATCGAGACCAATGTGAGAAAGGGTGGGAAAGAGAGAGGCGTAAGCATGCTAGTAATCTTCCAATATAGATGTTTGGACCTCTCTATTTGCCGGATCTTTACCCAAGCATTGGCCACAATTCGCGTATCCTATCTCTTTCTCTACGCATTACATTGCGAATCGTTTGGGATAGAGTGTCATGAACCATCTGCACTTTCTAAAGAGATTTTTGTGAAATTTCAAGCATATAATCAAGCGTTCATCACCACCGAAGCGCGTAATAGTCGTGTTTCGACGTTTTTTTCAGAAAAAATTCATAAAAATTGATTCATTTGAAGATCCTAACGTAGACAATTCCGAAAACAATTGAAAGATGTTATTTGAGCCCTAAACTATCATTTTAAAAAATATTCGGCGAGGTGGTCTTTCGGCTCATTTGAAGTTGGTTCAAGGACACTGTGACTGGTCACCGTCTCTTCCGGCGAGAGCTCTTCTTAGGGCACCTCTTCTTCAAGGATCGCTTCCTTGAAGCTTTCCTCGTCAAATTCACGGACTTGCCATCCCTCGATCTGCCGTACTATACCTACGTCTCGGTCACCATCTATCTTGAAAAAGATATGACGGTGGTCGCTAAGCGTTCCCGAATCGACGACCTGCCACCTTGTGACTCGTCTCATGAGTGACGAGCTAACAAACGTCAGGTCGAGCACAGAAGACGATGCCGTTCTATGCCATGTCGCTTTTCCCACCTCATTGAGACAGACCAGGTCCAATTGGGCTATGGTCGTTTCCAGCGCGTTGGCTCTCCGGCCGCGGTCCCCCGCGCTAGGTTGGGGCCTATTGGAGTTGAAATCCCCCGCTACTATGGCGCGGCCTCTCCACTCTCAAACTATCCTCGAGTTCTCGACGTTCCCGAAGGAAGATATTCATCGGTGCGTTCGGTGAGTAATAACAGCTATACACCGCAATATCGCCGATGAGTCTTCGGGCAAAGCCCGTCGCTTCGTCGGTCTTTTTGTCTCTCTAAGGCTCCCGTCGCCAATTAAACAACTATCTATCTATCTATCTACAATCTACTGAAACGAGGAGAATTTCTGGAAATTATCATGATTACGCAAAACAGAGCCCCCTGGCATTCCCTATAGATGGAATAGTTTAGTATATGTTACGTTGCGGAAACTCGTGAAAATACGCGTTCCTACCGCAAGACGTGTGCGCAATTTTCTATGTTGAATCTTATGAAAAGTATGGCTGGTATGAATCGCATGGAACTACTTGAAAAGAAAGCGATGAGAAGTTAGAGAGTCTACCAAAGTTTATCAAGAAGAAAAAGATATGCGAACAAGCTACCTTCATGAATACCTTACCAAGCCTCATTATGTTCGAAACAAACGTGTTTCTGTCATGGCGCTGATATCTTCGCGGAAACGTCTCTATTGTGAACTTGCCCACTTGTTTAAATAAGCACGATTAATTGAATATAGGAATTCCGAATTTTATTGAAGTGAGTATTTTTGATCTGTCGGATCCTCACACCAGAACTCATCGTCAGTAAGTCTTAGTCTAATACTGCAAGTAATCGTAATTTCCCTTCATCATCACTGCATCTAGACGTAATTTCGATCGATCTTGAAACGATTCTTTTTTGTTTCTTGACAAGAACTTTTTTTGGTCTGGGAGCTGGGGGAGTTGAGGGGGGGGCCTGGATAGGAGAAACCCGAGTACTAGGACGTCTGAATAGACTTTCGTACGCATTTTGAAGCACTGGATCGATTTTACATGGTCACTAGTCTATAACCCCGAGCCGAAAAAGATTGTCAGCATCATATTTTGGCTTCTACTGCACCTACAGAAGCCTATTGGGGGTCATTCTGGAGCTCAGAATTCTTATTTTTCGAATAATAGAGTCTTTATTTCACTATTGAGCGGAGTTTAAGACTGAGAAAAAAAATTGTGTCACTTCAATTTTTATCTGAAGGAGTAACTCAGATTCGTTCGAAGCGACCTATTTTTCGCAGTTCTTAAAAACCGCAGGGTCAAATTCAAAATGTGACAGTGGGATCTTTTAGCTGAGCTCAAGACTCGAATAATCACTACCTGTACATGATGTTTTGATGCATTATGTTCGATTAGGCACGGATTTTTGCAGCTTTTGGAAAACCGTGGGGTCAAAATCAGAATTTGATAACGGGATCTTGTAGCCGAGCTCCAGACTTCCACTAACCAACAATTCTCATTACCCATTCAGTAAGTTCTGATAGTATAAGTTCGAGAAAATCACAGTGAGAGGTCAAAAGTCGTCCACATTCAGCCCGGTTTACGGTGCTATTAACAATTTTTAATGGAAAGTTACGATTTTCTGCATGAGTCTCAGAAAATATGCATTTTTATGGGAAATCTCCATAGACCAAGTTGTAGAATGGAAAATTTCTCATAAGAAGGGTTGCCTCCAGTTTCCCGGAAAACCCAAGCACGTGGACGGAAATGCGCAAAAATCGTTCCGCGCGTTCCACATGGGCTCATATGACACGGCCGACTCAGCGTTACTAAGTTCGCTGCCGCTTCGACAGTTGTCAATCTATTCCATGTTGACCTCCAGCAGAGGATGAAATTCCCTTAAAAATGGTATAGGTTTGATCCAGCTCGGTACGAACCTTAGCAAGCATGGATCAAAAGAAAGAGAAATAAGTATGTCAAAATTGGTATGGTGCGCGGTGGCACGAGTTTGGCCTAGTTGCAGCGCTGCAATACGATTTTTGCCTCAAAATCGGTCATTTTTTCTCTTTCTCTAGCTCCACATTCGGAGACGTTTGTACTTACAAGGGGAGGTCCAACCTTGCGGAACACAGATCTGGATAAAACTCTGGGGATCATCTTGTTTCGGTGAGAAATGAAGGTATCTCCAAGGGTTAAGTCCAATGGGCTCCCCATCCCAAGACCCAGCTATCGAGATTAACATTGTTCATATAGGCTCAGGTTTAAAAGACACATATATAGATATACTATCAATGCTAACCTCCATAGCTACATCTCGGGATGGGAGGCCCATTGGATTAAATCCTTTGAGAGACCTTCATTTCTCACCAAAACAAGATGATCCCCAGAGTTTCATCAAGATCCGTGTTCCGCAAGGTTGGACCTCTCCTTGTTAGTGAGATACAAATTGTATCATTTTGAAGAAAATTTTTTCTTCAAGATGCACTTGGCCACCTAGCTATAAATTGATAACTGTTGAAGTGGCGTCGAGTTTAGTAGCGGTGCGTTGGCCAACCCATATATAAGGCCACGGTAAACACGCGGAACGATTTTCACGCATTTCCCGCCCTTGGCTCGGGTTTTGTAGGGAACTTGTAGCGACCTTTATAGTAGGAAATGTTGTGTTCTACTACTTTGGTTCCATAGAGTCATTTGTTTCAATGCATATTTTCCGAGTTTCTGCAAACAACCATAATTTTGTGCTAAAATTTTTTACATGAATAATTAACAAAAGTTGTTACATAGAAGAAAACAAATGCCAGATTTTACGGGCTGACGACCTCGTGTCACCGACTAAGTGCCTCAAAATCTATAGGAGAATCCTTCCAGACCTCGTAGAACACGAATTTCCTACCCATACGCCCCCCCCCCCCTCCCCCCACCTCAGCGCCCGTTGTTAATCCGGGATCTTGTTAATGAGGAGGACCACGTCTTCGAAGGATCACCAATGTTGTCCAAATTTTTTTTACAGTTTTGTATAACATAGAATATGAAGAATCCAGAGTAACTCCGTCAAATCGGACTTTGGTTCAGAGCTACAGCCAAAAACATTAACATTGCCAGTATACTTATACAATCTGTTACAGAATGTGTGTACATACTGTAACCGGGGGCTAGCAAAAAAGTTGTAAAATTTATTCGTCCATCTCAAATTTTTTGTAAACCCTCGTGGTTTTCTGTAACTCTTACGCAAAGTATGGCATTTCAGTGTAACGCTAGACGTGTAATGATTAGTCATCTTTTTCTGTACAGTTACACGTACGCGAGGCTGGACCTCGCGCACGCGAGAATCTCTACCCGACAGTACACTTATTCGCATACGCGAATACAGGGATCCCTCGCGTGCGTGAGTTATCATTTATACGTTCGCGTACGCAAGTCTCCGATTGCTCGATCGCGCACGCGAGGGATCCCTGCATTCGCGCGTACGCGAATAAGCGTGATGCCGGGTAGAGATTCTAGCCTCGCGTACGCGAAACTGAACAGTAGAAGATGACTAATCATTACGCGTCTAGCGTTACACTGAAATTTCATACTTTGCGTAGGAGTTACGAAAACCACGAGGGTTTACAAAAAATTTCAAATGGACGAATAAAATATACAATTTTTTTGCTACCCCCCGGTTACAGTATGTACACATCTTCTGCAACAGATTGCATAATATATAACTTTTTAACAAGGGCCTAGATGACCAATGATAATCTCAGTGGCTACATCTTTGGACAGGAGGCCCATTTGACAGAGTGCCTACCGATTCTTCGTATTCTAGGTAGTACAAAACCGTAAAAAAAATTTGGTCAGGATTGGTGATCCGGACACCTGGTCCTTCCCTTGTATAAGTAGTGGACATGTGAGTTGGGTGCATTCTTCATGACTAAACAACGGATTTTTGGAAGAACTATTTCCTTACCTAGCAGAAATTGGTTACTGACTCGAACTGCTCCAGAATGGGTGTAGGGCTTCTTCTGAGATTCCGAAGCATTCGGACGTCAATTTAGATTCAAAAATTATCCGCCCAGTAAATTTTCTTGAGGATGCGGGCACTCACGGCTATGAATCAAAAGCGACCTCTTGATCTGACCTAGGAGCTAATTCAAATGCTTCGATACGAAAATTTCCTCGACCGAAGAGATTATAAAAACTATGTTACCTATAGAACTTGCATTCAACATCTCCACGGTCATATGTTACATGTATTGGCTGATCTCCACATTGGTCCATTCTAGGAATGAAGCTAATTGTTATCCTGATAATTTATGAATTACACAGAGAAGTCTTATCCGAAGAAACGACTGTATCATCCTTACCAAGTAAGTTGCAATATTAGTAACCATAAAAACAAGTAGCCAATCTAGTTATAGTTGGTTTCCTCCAATTTTAATTCACGTTTATTCAACGTAAATAATCCGAGTGATTCTCGTCAAAATGAGTGATATTCATGATAAGTTCATTTTATTCAAACTATTTCAGTCGAAACCTTACCTGATTTTAAGGACTTGAGGAAATACTTAGCTAATCGTGAAAATAATGAGCTCTCAAGGGAGTTACCGTCCAGATTTGGAAGTGGAAGCCCGATCACGAACAGTGATATTTTTTTGCCCCAAGAGTTCGATGGTCCACCTCTTTCAGAAAGTAGTCCACTACTGTGTGAAGCTGGACCTAGTTCGGTGTCTCAAACATGGAAGAATGGTTAGTTATGCATCAATCGTGATATAAGATTCATGAGATCACATCATTATGATTGAAAATTTTTTTGTCTGACATGGAGAATCATCTGAGTACCATCGCGGTGTCTGAAGCACAAAATTGATTGCTTGAGAACCGAAGATTGAAAAAATAATTCGTCATGTGTTGGCAAAGAATTGATAAGTTCAAGCTCACATAGATTTCCATCAATATCTAAGTAGTGTGGAATGAGTTTCCAATTCTTTCAGATGAATATCCGATTGACAGGATCAAAATACAGCGGAGCTCAGGAAAATCCTCACACCCATACCAATTTTCGTGCAAATTGTGCGGAAAGTGTTTCAATCACAGGGGTAACATGAATGTGCACATGAGAATCCATAGCAACGAAGATCCTCGTCCTTGTGAGCTTTGTGACAAGGTTCTCAAAACTGACAAAACTTTAGATATTCATATGATACGTGTGCACGGAAAAGGCTGGCTATTCTTGTGCGAATACTGCGGAAAAAGATTCAAGTTAAAACAAGATCTAAATAATCATATAAGTACACACTATAGCCATAGATACTTTACTTGTGAAGTTTGTGGTAAAAGTTACAAACAAATGCAAGGCTTGATCACGCATCAAAAAGTCCATAGGACCGACAAGCATTTGTCTTGTGACGTGTGTGGAAAAAGCTTTGATTACAGACATGTTATGAAGAAACACAAAATGCTACACACAGATGAAAGACCCTTCAAGTGTGATCGGTGTGGCAAATGTTTCAAACGCAAGGATCGCTTGAAAGAGCACGAAAGGACGCATATAAATGGAAAACCCTTCTCGTGCACATTGTGTGCTAAGTCATTCAAGACACAAAAAGGTTGGAAGAAACACCGGAAAATTCATGACGAACAGAGAACCGTGGAAGAAGAAAATGGAGTTAAAAATGCAGGTATGATGGAAATTCTGCTAAGTGCGGGTGGGCCTTGATTCAATGTGTGAACTACCCAAACTCTTTTTATTGGAGAGATGTGATGATAGCAGAATAATCGGGGTTATGATTATTACGAATATGAAAGCTCGCAATTGATCCAAAAATTTATTACCGTACAGCTGTGTTAGCCAACGATATTGGCGTTTCTCTGGAACTTTTACACCTGCTGGAATAGAGCTATGAATGATGATGTAAGAGAATGTTCAAATGTATCGGTACCAATCAAAGTGAAAATATCTTCATTCAAGACTCAACATGGAATACCTTTGACTTCTATATGATTAAAATGAAGTTGATTCGTTCTATAGCTAAGTCTAAGAGGGAAGAACTGCAGAAAATCGTGTGAAAATACCTGGTACTCTCATTCAGTCTTACGAATATTCTGGTGATGCCGCGCAACTTTTCGCATCGATTCCAAATGTATTTGGTGGATAATATATTTTGTAGAATAATGGCCCAGAAGCGCGATGTAAAGTTCTGAAAAATGTATCATAAAAAGATGCCTTGATGATGTCTCATGGTTCCAGTTCAGCCAAAACTGTGTGACCTAGGAGATTGGAAATAAAATATCAATCAAAACTTCTTTAACTTCAAAAATGATGACGCCAAACTCATGCCACGACACTGGCCGCAATTTACAGAATCTCCATGTAAAGTAAATATGGTTGGGGATATTTCAAGACAAGCCACGTTCTTGTGCGGTTCTTTGATCTAGAATACGACCGTCTAAATGTCAAACAGGAAAATCGTGACTATGATGAAAAATAAATCATCATTCTCATCCCACATTGGTGGATGGAGCTCTATGTTGGAAAAACCAAGTGTGATCGGGTGGGTTCATCTAATGAAGCCACGAAAAGTCCAATTCATTCGTTGGGATGGCAATTTTTGCCAAGGGATTGCTTAAGAAATTCTGGAAAATCGATGAAAAATCTCGAAGAGCTGAGCGATGCCACCAACGCTATATGAGTTTCAATAGTGTATTTGCAACTCTTAATACTATACACAAATATTTGGGCAAAATTCCACAGGTGTGCGTTGAACTCTTTTCATTTTTCGATTTTCAACGACTTTCAATGGAGTGAAAAAGTTCCAGAGAAACGCCCATATATGACATTTGTTTAAGAGTCCGTCCTGCAACCCTTACGAACTTGCAATAAATCAAGATCGGATTGAATGTGCTTTTTTATCTCATTACGACTTACCAGTTATATTATTCCTGCAGATTTGAACGAAGAAAGCACTTCAGATGAACCATCCGAGATAATCAAGTTAGAAAATCCTAGGGAATGTTCTTACGATGGCGATAATCAACATCAACAAGAGTTTTCTTGTCCTGGTGAAGAAACCGAGGAACAGATTTTGAACCAAGCACCTCAGTATCGTGAGATTTTTCATACCTCTTTGGAATTTGATGTACATTATCAGATTGAAAAATGCTAATAAGCCTATCATTCATATTTTCAGCAAATTTTGATCTAGAGGAATCATGTGAGATGATGACGATTTTAGAGACTAGGAGTGATTTTTTACGTGAGTGAAACTCAGAATGCAGTAGATTGTGCGATTGAACAATGTGAATTATCGGATTGGGAGCAACGAGTCCTCATTGATGAACGTGAGCGAGTTTGCTATAAGATTCTAGATCGAAACAATTTATTGATCTCTAATCTGATGCATCTATCATTGGATTGCAGACCCAGGCGATGACATCTCCAGTCTGATTACAACCGCACCGGCACAAGCAGATATTGATCAGTCATCAGAAAACATGGATCGATTATTATTTGACGACATGACCTGTACATATGAAAGACACCAAAATAGTATATGATATGATGGCAATTACTTTTCAAATCTTTGAGTTGAAGGTTGGATGGATCGTCACCATTTTTTGCAGTAGACGTGATATGAGCTGTGTGCAGAAGCAATGAGAACTGATTATTGATGCTTTCAAAGCACTTTTCGACGTATTGGACAAATCACCGTCAACTGAAGGAACATTGAGACAGGGAGGTCAACTTTGGGACAATCTATGTAAGAGTGGTTATCACGCGCGGTGCGCAAGGTATACAAGTCTACCGCTCTAATACCTGTTCTCCCCACATTGACAAGGTTCCGGCAATGCTTTGCGCCAACGAGAGTATCTCCATCAGCCGTGTGTTTGTTTTTGACAGACTTTTTCGCGGATTTTTTTAAAAGTATGTTTTTAAATAAAAAAAAATGTCTGTCGGAAACGTAGAGTGTGGCTGCAATCTTTGCAGGGTGACTCTACGGTAACTGAGCCAGATTTCACTTGTCTATAAAGATATCTTGACGAATTTATCTCTACATCAGTGTTTTTTCACCAAGTTTCAATTCTACAGAGTGAAAATTGAAAATATGTGTACACTCCGCGAACCGGAGCAACTTTGGGACACGAATTTGAGCACACTTAGGTCTAACCACGGACGTCCGAACTTAACTTCAATACCCTTGAACCTAAAGCTGAAACTGTAAACTTTCGAATAACCACATATTTTAATGCAATTCTATTAAGAGATGCACAAGTTACATGAATTCTAAGGAATGCAAAATATATAGTGAGGCTTCAATCCCAAAGTTACCTCAGTTGACGGTAACCGTGAAATCTTCTACATGATGTACGCTGGTCCGAAGTTACTCCAAACCGGTTCAACTTTGAGATACGACATTGAGCGCCCATACAATCCCATCCAGAGATGTTGAAATGGACTTTATCAACCCTACAATGGGAAGCCGTAACTGCGAGCTTTCAATTGACCACGGGGACGATGCGATTGAGATGCCAGATGTACAAGTTGCACAAGTCTAAGTCAAAAATGTAATTTTTGTCCTAAAGCCACCCCAGTTGACGGTAATCAAGGCTTCTATGAATAATACATGTAAATATGATGATGATTGCGATCAATGCACTGTGATGATATCCAAATTCCCAATTGTACACGAACTATTTCTATTCATAGACGATGGAAATTAATAAATTATAGGTGAGAAGCTTGTACAACGTTTTAGAGAGTTGAAAATCAGTGCATCAACTCTGGCCTTCGATATCCCGACTCCCGGCATGGCATCTCATCAATGACTCACACATTGATTCCTGAGTGATGTCTCCGCATTTGCCATTCCCACAACTTTCGCTAGGAACTTACTTTCACATAATCAATAATTCGAAAAAGCCAAAAATACACTCCTCTCATCTTCAGCACCTTTCCTTAGGAGAAATGGAAGTCAGTGTGATGCCAGGACCCGGCCAGTGTACTGATTTGACCGATCAGGCTTCGATAAATGTGACTGATCAGGATCTAACCAGTCTGCTAACGCTTACGATGAACGGGAACTAACTGGACACCCTGAATTAGTTGTCATTTTGATAAGACATCAGTACTTTTGTTGACCCAAATAAACTTGCGCATACCGAGCAGAATTTTGTCGTGGTTTTCTCATCATGAATCTTCCCGTCCTCGAGATGGGATCGCAAGATCTTCATACCAATCACCATCAAGTAACGTGAACGTCACAACGTATATTTTTCCCGTGCACTTGTAGAGTCAGTTTTTGAGATTATGAGAATTTCGATAAGAGGAATAAGTTGAAATCGAGACCAGAAAGTTTCACAATTTTGGAATGAAAATGAATATCTTTGCGGAGAGAGTCTCTCGCGAAATGGAAAGATTTGAGAGATCGAAGATTAATACCCATGTAGAACATAAGATTCCATGAACATACATGATCATGGAATCCGTGGATTCCATGTTCATATATGATCAGGTATAAAATCGGTTTGAAAATTTGTCATTCTTATCCTGGAAAGACGTGATGTACTCATTTACAACTGGTGTAACATCAATACCTCACAGTATTGATCAAACATCACTCAGAAAAACCTTTCTCGGAGTCATTCTCAAGTTTTGAACATTTGAAGCACTGAAGAGAAAAATTTCGTAAAAAATGTCACTTTTTTGAAACTTGAGACCGACTCCTGGGAAGATTTCTTTCAGTAGTATATGATCAGTATCGTAACGTGTCGATGTTAGAATAGGTTTGAATCAATATATCACAACTTTCTGGAAAAAAAAAATGTTTGAAACGATTTCACATATGATCATACATGACCATGGAATCCTCTTTTCATGTATGTTCATGGAATCGTATATTTTACATGGGTATAGATAATTTGACGAGAATATAAGACATTTCTAATTCTTATCAGGTACAACTTGAAAATTGGTCGATTATTGGCCAGCAGAATTATTATTGAAATATTGAGTCGTTCATTGTTATCACCAAGGTTAGTATTGAGCGTTATGAGACTCATATTATGTATATTCCATAAAATTGAGATTTTCCAATAAGCGACCACACGTTTTGACGTTTCGGAATAGGAAATCTGTTAATCCTGCATCAGATAGAGCCAAATAATTTGCGAAAGCACTGCAAAAAACTTGTACTTGAACTCTTTCAAGTCCACCAAAATAATCACAGCCCTAGCGATCTCGCAATCAATTCAGGCTGCCTAGTCACGGATCGGTCATCACGATTGCCAGCACACTGACCAGGCCCTGGCCAGTCATTACTGGCCAGAGTCTGGTTGTAAGTGGATTTACCCTGATTTGATTTCTACTAGGGCTGTAAAAAACACATACGCAATTTTTTATAGGTATTTGGCTAGATTCGAGTCTGACTTATTTTTTCCAACTGCCTAGACTTTCTTAAAACATCTTGCAGATTACCAATGTGTTTCTGGATAGGGCTAACGCGTTCACTGCAAAAGAGAAAATCGCAGTTTCGTCTCTGTGTGGTGCGGCGGGACTCACCGATGGGTCCCACGCAATCTTAAATCCCATAAGACAAAAATCTTCAGCTCACAGAGAAGGGCAAAAGTGTTCATTGTGGAAAGGGAACTTTTTATATTTTATTCCTGTACTGCTGATTTTAAAAAAGAAAAAAATCGATACCAAAATCATGAGAACTGCAAGAATGCCCAGAAATCAATTAGACAGCCATCGACCAGGCTCCGTGCGAACTTAGAGCTATGCTTGGCTGATTGTATGTGCACTTATTCCTCACTCTTCCGCCACACAGGGCGTATGACTTTTATGTTAGCTCTTGAGCGTCCTAGTGATCCCTTAAGGCTAGTCCGTAGAGAACCCGGATATTTCGCCCGATAGATGGCGCTTTGGTCGTACTGCATGTGCGATGGGAGATTACGAACCACTTTATTGCCTCATAGTATTTCAACCTCACATTTTGAACCCAAACGAGATATGGTAACTGGAACACCATGATATTTCCCATCGAATGAGTTGTTCCACACCAGGGGATTCATTCTATATCTCCAGAAAACCGTAGTTCTTTGGCCTCGTCTTTGGTTCGCTGAGCAAGTTATAGTGCTCGATGCTCACACTAGTTCAAGGTTTTTGCGAACTAAATTCAAAATTTTCGGACGTGGGAGGGCTCATTTGACAGGAAATTCCAATCCACAGATGGCCTAGTATCCGATTTGGGGTAAAAACTGTTTTGTTATTGAGGAATAAATCGGAATATTCTCGGACGCGCTCTGTTCCACCAAAAAATTGCCTTCAAGGTTTTCTCGATTCCTAATAAACGAAATGCCATGAAACTTTGCATGGTATCGTGTTATGAGACTTCACAGGTGGCCTAGTATCTGAATAACACATTCAGTACCAATGAAAGCGTATAAACAATAATACCGCTCTCAGAATCATTGGATGCAGCTTAAACCTCAAAAAACGCTGGTGCGTGTCTGGTTGCGGTTTTACGGGGACTCCGGACTAGCCTTAAGGTAAGTCCGTGGTGCTCTGTCATATCGATCTGGCGTTATTTTAACGATATGTCATTTTTAAATTATTGCAAACTGTTCTCGAATTCATTTGGTCAGCGCGCTTCGCATTTAATTGTTATACATTTGGGCTTTGTTGCGTCATAGAGGTCACGATATCTTTTGAATAATTCGGAAAACTGCAATCGCCCACGACTGCGTGGCTCCTATACGATGCAGTAGCAATAACCCAAGACCAAAGTTTCCCAAATCATTCCATCAATATAGTGAATTTTGAAAAGCAATGAAGCTCAAATAATTCAAAATTTTATTGCAAAGCGCATTCACTGAGTGGTATGATTAAAAAGGATTCGCACTTATTCAGAAATCAAATATTATTGCTGAATCCTTGCCATGTCGATGAAATCTGGGCTCTCATTCTCTCCGTAATTACAACTCCCACAGCACTTGGTGAGAACTTTTGACTTTAAAATCAGAAGTGACCATAGATAATCTCCAAGAGTCCATTTGCATAAATGTCGTCAGATCCTGGAGAATTTACACTCTAGAATTCACTGAAAACAACTCACTTGTCAAGAAAAATGAAATATTTACTACTGCAAAGGTGCCCAAGTCTTAGTGATCTCATCGGCAATATTCAGTTCAGTCACCTCGCTAGAGTGCTTTGTCCTACACAAGAGCCTCCTGGAAAGTCATTTTTGGACACCTCGATTTTATAATCTACTACTCTTGAATACACGAGCCTCAATGAGTTATGATACAAGTATCTGAGAATCGATATTCAGGAATTACACCACGAAAAAAGCTATGGAATGTCGTTTTATACATGCCACTACCTTGAGCTATTTAGAAAATGTAATACAAAAAATTCCACGACCTCCCGAATCGAATTAATTCACCAGTGATTCTAACGATTGATTTGATTCATATTCGCTGACGTAGGTAGACATTTCTGTCGATTTGTCTAGAATTAGCCTCGAAATGAGGAACTTCTTTGTTAGAATAAACATTTGTAATAGAATCACATCAAATCGGCTCAAGACTTTGATCTCACAGAGTCACTTTAGGCGACGAATTAACAATGAGCTTACGACCTAGTTCTTGCAAGTTCAATGCACGAGTACTTGATCAGTGTCGCCAGTTGCATTTCTCTGGGAGTCATAATTTGCTTTGTATCTGTGACCTTATTGATCACTATAATGTGGTGCATATCATTGAATTTTGATGGACTCTCCGTCACTGTGAAACTTGAGTTATTCATTCGGCTTACGCCCGCCGAGTGCATGACTGCTCTTTAAGCGCTCATGAAATCATAGAAATAAAAAAAGAATAGAAACGATAGAAATGTCTCAACTTGACTCTATTCATCATAACATTGGCACTGATTTGGAGGTTGATCAAGATGTGCGAGATGGGAGTGAGGTGCAAAAATTCTATGCGGGCAAGACGATATTTATCACAGGAGCGACTGGGTTTATGGGGAAGTGTTTAGTGGAAAAGCTGTTGAGGAGTTGTCCAGATGTTAAGCATATTTATCTTTTGGTGAGGGAACGAAAAGGAGTTAGCCCAGAGGATAGATTGAAAAAATACTTTCAAATTAAGGTATGTCATATGTTACAGTCGCTTTTTGTCTTAACACAAATCGAATGTAGAACAGCGTTGGCGTCTACCAATGTAAATTGCCACCAAAAAACCATGTTCAAAACATTAGAAGCGCCCTGGTTTTTTAGAGGGAATTCACATCGTTAAACGCAACGCTGATGTAGAACCGAAATAGAGCAACCATTTATTGCCCAACGAATTGAATCTAACAAGTGTAGTCGTATTTGACCTAACAAAAAATTATTTTATGAAATTTTTTGATTTTAGGGTGCTTACAAAATTGCCTAAAATAGTATTTGCGCCTTGAGGTCCATGAGGTTCCCCACTTTTGATTAATTAATTCGACCTTCGCCTGCGGCTCAGGCCGAAAACCAATCGCTCAGAAGCGAGCTACAACTTCAAAAACTCGATGCGGAATGTACCTTTCATTATTATCTGAGAGTGGTTGGAACATAATCGTAGGATTGTTTTGGACGCTCGGTCATTTCGCGAAATCAGGTTGTGCGTCAAGTTTCTCATCAAAAATGTATTTCTCGAGAATTTTCAGCGATGCTAGGAACCAGAGATGAGAAACAGAGCAAAAACCACTGAAAAATCACTAAAGTCACACAGCATTAATATGGTGATATGGAGCTTGATATGCGTGAACTTTCGTTCGCGTTATTTTCCAGCTTCTCAGGAGGTGTATTCTAAATTTTGCCGGCATAGGTGGCGCTCTGCCGGTAACCTGGAAGATTTGCCCTCGAATGTGCCGAAGTTGCTGCAGTTAGCGGGTGCAGTTTACCGTATTTTTAGGGCAAACGCCATCGGCAACGCAAATACGACAATAAAAATCGCGCCGGCAAACTGCAGCAAAAGCGGGAAATTTTCCAAGTCACCGGCAGAGCGCCACCCATGCCGGAAAAATTTAGAATACGGCCCCAGCGTTCTTGAAAATTCTCGAAAAGAATGTTAACGTGAAATTTGAGGTAGAATTCTACCCTGCCCTTAGTTTTGACTTATCTAGTCGTCATCTTGGTTTAGGACGAGAATAACCTGCGTGGAAAACTCTAGCACATCTAGGATTTAGGACTTCTTAGAGCGAACAAAACTTCTCAGACAATATGTTATCGCTGTGAGATTCCTTGGTAAAAAATTATTCCACTCTAAGTTTGCTGTAAAAGATCGCAATCTCCTTCTAAAACGCAAAAATGTATACCCAGTGCCTCATCAATTGTACATAATTTCACGCTAATTAAATAAATAATTGTTGAGGGTATATTTCCTTACACCCTTTGCAAATGAAAGAAGACACATCGATAACTGTTGAAAATTACATACCTATCAATCGCGATGAGACTATTGAATATAAGGTAAGTGTACCCAACTTGCCTCTGTACCTAACTTGCCCCCATATGCCGATCTCGGGGATGGGCACTCCTTGGCCTCCCGGCAATTTTTTTTCACGTTTGTTGTGTTGAAATATGAGAGAGTAAGTAGTTTGCGTCGACCCCGAATCATTTCTGCGTTCTCCAGAAAATCTAAAGTGATTTTTCTATTTTTCGTGATTGCTTAGCTAAGAAAACACCGAGGGAATTGCGTTCAGTAAAATCGGTGCCAAATTCTTTGAATTCAACCAATTTTGACGTACCTTAGCGCATTCGATTCCTTGTTTCAAGACCTTTAAAATCCATTTTTCAAAATTGCAAAATTTGAATATGAAGCTGTTTTATGTGCAAAACACGGAGACGATTTGTAAACAAGGATGCCAACATCGGAGTGTACCTAACATGCCTCCATATGTTTATCTCGAAAGGACGTGCAGAACGACTTTTTTTACCACTTAGAACGTAATTATCACGTCAAAATGGGTCAGAAATAGTGTTTCGAACCACCGAAAAGCTCCAAATGTGCGTGCACGGCGATAAAAACACTTTATCGCCGATTTCCATCATTTATTTCGGAAGAATTGCGACAGTTCGGCTCCAATTGATCCAAATTGCACGTAGTTTAGTGCATTTTAAAGGTCTTCAAACAAGCTTCAAAATGAGCTGAAGCACGTTAAAAATCGTTGAAGTAAACCAAAGTTATTAAGAAAAAGGCTTAATGGGGGCAAGTTGGGTACACACTTTTGTAAACTCTCAAAAATCACCTTTTGGGAGAATCCAAACAGCTCGGCTCCACTTCATTCAAATTGGTCGTATTTTAACTCATTTTAAAGGTCTCGAGACAAGCTTCAAAATGAGCTAAAGTACGTTGGAAAATATGGAGATGGCCCAAAGTTATGAAGAAAATGGCTTAATGGGGGCAAGTTGGGTACACTGACCTTATTTTGCGATAAATATTGATTTGAGAAGTGAAGAGAGTTTATATGACTGAGCCAGAGATGTTGAATTAGTCTATGCTAAATCCAACTCGGCATCCTAGGAAATCATAGAAGATTTTGACAGTGGTAAAGGAATAACCCTCAGAAAGTAATCATATATAAGGAGGTCGAATGACGATAAGTTTCTGTTGAAATCTCACTCTCTATCACAATAATAAGCTTGTCACCTGGTGGGAACTGAAAGCTTAAAATTTTTCAAGTGTCTCAGTAACATACGGAGTAACTCCAGAGTATTCACAATTGTTAGGCACTTTCTCTTGTTTTCTGAAAAGATGCGTTAATCAGCTAGAATAGTTGATCCGTGCTCCATCTGAAATTGTATTTTTGGGGCTGAGAATTTATTCATGAATTCAGTAGCATTCATCTGAATAGACAAGGTGTAGTAATTCAACTCAAGCCAAGCTTCGTTATGGCTTGTAACCAGAATTCGTGTTGTAAAAACTGACGCAGAGTGCAATGTAAAATGTCGTGAGAATTCGCATAACGTGCAAATACGAGTCACTCATTTCCGCTGGAAATTATGACGAACATTGGTTATCAATCAATTGGACTTCATTTGAACTCGCGATGAGTACGAACGATTCAGGGCACTTCTGATGGAGCTTTGAAGAACTTCTGCGTAAGACCAAATAAGTTTTGATAATCAAGAAACTCCGTGACTGATTGCGGGGACAGCGACATGTTCGGCATATTTTGTTCCTTTACTTCTCAATTTGCGAAGGAGCCTTTGAAAACATTTTTCTTCCACGAGTCACAACTTGTTGACTCAGGGATACACGATACACAATTCAACCACCCCATCAGTGGTGAATACCTCAGGTTCCTTATAAAATGCAACCCAGGATAGAGCTGGTCTTAAAACTTTCAGCGAATTTCGACATTCTGCGAGTTTTTCCTACTTAAACTTCAATTTTTAGTTCTAGTATAATCAATTCACTATTGTGTATTGTGTTTTTGCTTTCAATGTATGTTTTTTCGAGTATTCCCGTGCTACCTCCACCACCTTGGCGAGGAGGCTATTATTCTAATTCTAGTTGTTAGTTTATCATTTCCATTTTCCACTATCAGAGGTGAGTGCGATTCTTTGAGTGGGCTCTACTAGAGAGTTGCTACTAGATTCCAAACACTACTGCGGCGTATTCGAATATATTCTGCATTTCATAGTCACAGTGGCGCAATCTAGCCATTTCGTGATTTGTAGCATTTCGTCGTAACACAGGCAAGATTTCGTCACAATAGCTGAAAAAACATATGTATGTACCTCGTTCCGCAATCGCGGTTTCGCACGGTTGCGGCACTCGGGTACATAATCTACTATTTTGCGGGCCCGCCACCTTGATCGGTCCCGTCGAGTGTCAGTGGCTCCATCAATTCTATGCCAGTTATTCGGCCCCTCAGTTGACACTTCGGAACTATTCATGACAGTTTTAGCAAACTTCAACGCTCAACACGGCTGCGGTAGCTACTTATGCCACCGACTCACGCAGTCTCACGTAACATGAAGAATACCACAATTAAGGGGTCACGTGGAAGAAGGGCGTAATTGCAAGAAGATCATCTTGAGAAAATCGATGAAAACCCAACCAACGTCACCAGAGGCGTGACTGAGTGAAACAACCTGGCTTATTTCAAAGAAGGTGGCATCCTCACAATATCTGTACGAGAATTGGAGGATTAGAGTCAATGTTGAAGTTTTCATATCTAGATCAAAAAATGCAATTAGGCCTTTTTTCCAAATCTTGGGTCAAATTTCGGCGCATCTTTCCCAGAAATGGTGGGATCAGATTTCGACTCCAATCGTCTTCAAATTTTACGAGAGTGTCTATGGGTATGTTTTACAAAATATCTGATTGCGAGAAGGCGGCTCAATCCACGCCCAACGGTTCCATACGCATGAAAAGCTTTTACGGAACGTGTGAAAATATTGGGAATCTATTTTCACTAGCGAAGGGTGAATACGCTCAATTTGAAATTGAAAAACATATGCCAATTGTTAGAAAAGTCAAAATAGCGTTCTTCGACTCAGAAGCATTTTTTAGAAATTTTTCCATCTGAAATTAGGCCCTTGTCCCATATCGCAGGTGATTACGTCCTATTTGAAAAGTAATAACGCCCTTTTGATTTTTTTTCATCGGGAACTTAGGCCTTCTTTGAATATGATCTTTGAAATTACGCCCCTCTTTGAAATTTTCCAACACGCTGGGTGGAAAAGTGTCTTTTCGGCACTGATTTTCATTTTCTCGCACAGTTTGTCGAAAAACACAGTTCGATACACGGATGTGAAACCTATTTTTCGCATCCTCGAGTTGACTCTGACCTTCGCCCACGGTTCAGGCCTGAAACCCATCACTTGGACGTGAAAAAAGTTTTTCAACCCTTGTATACAAATGTACTATTCTTGAACTGGTTGAAAAAGTTACACCCTTTCGTCATTTTCCGATGCAGTTAAGCCCTCTACGATCCAAGGTGTTTTACAAGGCTTTTCGAAAAATAATGGATCATGGTTCGAAGGTTCAAAGAAGCGACGACAGGGGGGAAGGGTTCAACCGCCTTTCTGCCCTTCTTCCACGCGGCCTCTCAACTATCATATTACGCTGAAAACGTGGGATAGTTTCAGAGCGGGAAATTTTAGGTTTTAACGCGCAGAATCTTAATCCTCTTCCGGCAGGAGGCTCCCTCAACTCATATGATGACGGCTATCAGGAAAACGCGAAAATTGTGCAAAAATCATAGTAATAGAGGTTCCACTCGGAGGGGGAGCAGTTTACGCAAATTTTTATGAGGATTGAAGTTGTTGTATTTTAACACACTTTGACAGTATCACCAGTTTTTTTAAAATCACGTTTGTTGGAGGTTTTCGAGCTTCTTGGAGGGTTATTCAGCAGAACTCCAGTATTTCGACTACGGAAATCGAAAGAGCAGAAAATTTCATGTCCAAATATATTTTCAAAACTTCTCTAAGATCTGCCCTGAGGCCTGTGCAACACCCAGTTGAAGCAAAAGCACAGAAAAAAAACCATATAAACGAATGGGGGCGCTCACAAAGCTCCCATAGGTCGAAAAAAGAGCGACTGTCGCAAATTTCAATAGGAACCGAAGTTGATGCATTGTAACACACAAATTTGGTAGTACAATCAGTTTTTCGAGAAACGCATTCACTTGGAGGTTTTTAGGCTTTTGGCGGGATTTTTAAGCCGAGTTTTGAGATTTCGACTGTGAGAATCGAAAGTAGGTAGATAGATAGATGGATAGATAGATAGATAGATGTGGTTCCCTGTGAACGGGCTGGAGCTTGCCGAGCACAAGTGCGAAGCGATGCTAGCCACCAAGAGGAGGAGTTTCGAAACTCCCGTGTTCTCCATCAACGGGTACGAGATTCCACCCAAGAGCGAACTCAAGTACCTCGGGGTTTGGTTTGATGACCAATGACCAATGGAGCTACAAAGAACAAGCCAGAGGAGCAGCGCTAAAGGCAGACAGGGTTGGTGGCGCCCTCCAACGGCTGATGCCGAACATTGGTGGCCCCAAGCCAAACAGGAGAGCCTTACTCAGTACCGTGAGCTATTCCATCATGCTGTACGGTGCACCAATTTCGGGGCAGGTAGCTAGAGGATCCGTGATCGATGCAAAGCTAGGTCCAGTCCAGCGGCGTTTCGCGCAACGGACGATTAGCACTTATTGCACGGTGTCCAACCACGCAGCCTGTGTGCTTGCGGGTACATCACCAATTCGCCTGCTTGTAGCCGAGAGAGTGCGTATATGGAAACGCCAAGAATCCCTTAAGAGAAACCCCAGAGCGATGGAGTTGTGCTCAACCCCACTCGTAAGGCACTCATACGAGATGTCGAGAGGGGGGAGACCTTCGAAGAGTGGCAAGAAGAGTGGGAGAGCTCAACGAAAGGGAATTGGACGCAAAGGTTGATCCCCAACATAGCCAGGTGGATCGATCGAGCTCACGGAGAGCCAGGGCACTCTACCCGAGAGGCGAGCCCAGACTCAGATTCCGTGAGCTTACCTCCGAACCAATCCCCCCCCCCCTTCACCGGGGAAGAGCTAAGACGAGCCGCGCAGAGATTGGCGAATGGTAAGGCCCCGGGGTTTGACGGTATCCCCAATGAAGCCCTGAAAATAAAGGCTCGAGAGCAGCCCACCCTACTATTAAGGCTGTATAATGCCTCCTCGCGAAGGGATTCCCGAAAGTGTGGGAACGGCAGAAGCTAGTCCACATTCCCAAGGGAAAGAGTGGAGAACCAGCGGAGCCATCATCGAATCGGCCACTCAATATGTTGGACAACATCGGGAAGATGTATGGCCGCATGATCCTGAACCAAGTGGAGGGAGAGTATGAGCGTAGCGGAGGGATGTTCCGATGCAGTTTGACTTCCGTGAGGGGTGCAGTACAATGCACACAATAGAAAGCGTACAAGACAGAGTCCACAGAGCGCATACAATAATCCCCCAACCAGGAGGAGGGTTTTGTGCCATAACATGCTTGGATGTGAAGAATGCCTTTAAGGATAGTCCGTAGAGAATCCTGATATTTTGCCCGATAGATGGCGCTTTGATCGTACTGGATGTGCGATGGGAGATTATGAACCAATTTTTTGCCTCACAGTATTTCAACCTCACATTTCCGACCCAAACGAGATACGGCAACCGAAACACCATGATATTTCCCATCGAATCAGTTGTTTCACGCCCAGGGATTCATTCTATATCTCCAGAAAATCGTAGTTGGTTGGCTCGCTGAGCAAGTTATACTGCTCGATGCTCACACTAGTTCAAGGTTTTTGCAAGCTAAATTCAGAATTTTCGGGCGTGGGAGAGCTCATTTGACAGGAAACTCCAATCCGCAGATGGCCTAGTATCTGATATTGGCCAAAAGTATTTTGTTATTAAGGAATAAATCGGAATAGTTGCGGACGCGCTCTGTCCCGCAAAAAAATTGCCTTCAAGTTTTTTTCGATTCCCAATGAACGAAATGCCATGAAACTTTGCATGGCATCGTGTTATAAGATTTCACAGGTGGCCTAGTATCTGAATAACACATTCAGTACCAATGAAAGCGTATAAACAATAATACCGCTCTCAGAATCATTGGATGCAGCTTAAACCTCAAAAAACGCTGGTGCGTGTCTGGTTGCGGTTTTGCGGGGACTCCGGACTAGCCTCAACAAGGCAAGCTGGGAACGGATCTATAGGTCTCTAGATGGAAGAGTCCCCCCCTCGCCTACTCGCAGTCATCAGGGATGGACTGCGTGACAGATTCCTCGTATATGCGACACTGATGAGGGAAAGGTTGAGCTGGAACTATCTGCAGGGATAGCTCGAGGGTCCGTGTCAGGACCGTTCGAGTGGAACACGCAATACGCAGACTCCTGAACATGAGCATAACAGATGGGGCGGAACTCATTGGCTTCGCGAACGATGCGGCATTAGTCGTGGTCGCCGAAACCGCCGGGCAAGTGGAGTGTGTGGCCAATGAAGCTCTTACCGCATTGGTCAATGGTTCCCTGAAAACCGACTGGAGCTTGCCGAGCACAAATGCGAAGCGATGTCAGTCACCAAGAGGAGGAGGTTTCGAAACTCCCGTGTTCTCCATCAACGGGTACGAAATTCCATCCAAGATGGAACTCAAGTACCTTGGGATTTGCTTTGATGACCAATGGAGCTACAAAGCACAAGCCAGGGAAGCAGCGCTGAAGGCGGACAGGGTTGTTGGCGCTCTCCAACGGCTCATGCCAAACATTGGCGGTCCCAAGCCAAACAGGAGAGCCTTACTCAGCACCGTGAGCTATTTCATCATGCTGTACGGTGCACCGACTTCGGGACAGGTATCTAAAGGGTCCGTAATCAATGCTAAGCTAGTCGCAGTCCAGCGGCGTTTCGCGTTACGGACGATCGGCGCTTATTGCACGGTGTCCGACCACGCAGCCTGTGTGCTTGCGGGTACACCACCAATTCGCCTGCTTGTAGCCGAGAGAGTGCGTATATGGAAACGCCAAGAAACCCTTAAGAGCGACGGAGTCGTGCTCAACCCCACTCGTGTCTGAGGCCCTTATACGAGAGGTTGAGAGGGGTGGGACTACCGAAGAGTGGCAGAGAAAGTGGGAGAGCGCAACGAGAGGGAAGTGGACACAAAGATTGATCCTCAACATAGCCAGGTGGATCGATCGAGCTCATGGAGAGCTGGATTACTGGCTGACGCAAGCGTTTAGTGGGCATGCCTGCTTTGGAGAGTACCTGGAGCGGTTCCAGAAGAGGGAGATCCTGGTCTGCCAGATGTATGCGGCAGACTGGGACGACGTGGAGCATGCACTCTTCCAGTGCATGAACATAGCTGTCGAGAGAACGGAGCTCACGAACTGGCTCGGGAATCAGATCACCCCTGAGAATCTAGTGCCGTTCGTGCTCCGCAGCAAAGAGACATGGGATAAGACCGCCGCCTATATCAAGATGGCGATCACCCGAAAAGAAGAGCAAGAACGGGCGTTGCAGCGCCAAGCAAGGGGCGAACTCTGAGAAACGGATTTTGAAGGTCTTCAAACAAGGAATCAAATGCGTTGAAATACGTCAAGATTGGTGAAACTTAAAAAATGTGGCACCGTTTTTGCCAAACGCAATATTCTCGGTAATTTTTTAACTGTGCAAATACAAAAGTTGGAAAAATGACTTCAAATTCTCTGGGGAACGCAGGAATGATTCAAGGTCGGCCCAAACCTCTAGTTTCCTCCTATTCTAACATAACAAATATAAGCAAATTTATCAGTAAGGTCTACGAGTGCCCAGTTCTGAGATCGACATATGGGGACAAGTTGGGTATACTAACCTTATTACTCCCGATGCGAGGTATAGCTGTATTGTGACACGGGAAAAATATCCCCTCTGCCTCGAAGTAGCCTGTCGAATGATAAGCGTAGGTGCTATCTTTTAGTCTTAGGGCGAATGAAAGCAAAATTTCTATTCGCAGCCGGGACAAAAAATGGAGCTCCAATCGTCCCATGCTGAGAAAATTTCAAATCTATGAGATGAGAACCATTTTTGCTCCAAAAAGGGACGACCGATAACGTTGGATGTGTCATATTACGACGAAATGTCTCGTAGCACGAAAATCCAATTGACTCAGAAGTATTTGATGAAGAAGGATCTAAAATGAATTTTCCACTCTGTGATACAGCAATTTCATCCGAGAGATGATCCCTCGGTGGAGTCCAGAGTCCCGGAGTTACCGATTAATGAAGGAAACTCATTGTTCCATATGTTTATTTTGGAAATTGAATTCGTTGTTCCACGTCACAAGAAATTAGAACTCCAACTGGTGATGCAAATTTATATGAGTTATTACTTCCGTTTGAGCGTGATTCAAACTTTCAATCAGAGAAACGGTTTGAGTACAAATTTTATCACCCTTACACCACTCTCCCTAACCTATGTATCCGATGGGATATGAAATAATAAGTTTGCACCAAACTCATTGTTTCATCGGGAGGGTTTGGAAACCCAATTTTTGCATCCTAGTAATGTAGGTGTTCCCATTCCAACGTGAATATGAGATTTATGGGACTCAGAACTAGTGTGTCCAGGAGTGAGGGTTCATTTCTTTATTAGCCTGGACCTATATGAGAAATTATTTTCGCAGACTAGCTCAATTCTTAGTATTTGTGCTAAAAAATATGTATATTATAGAACTGCGTGCGGATTGGCAGTATTTACATGGAAGACTTCATTCGCTCCTCGCGTTATCAACATGAACTGCTTTGAGTACAATCCTAGTTTACTTCGACATAAAACTCCATGGGATACCAGAATATATCAATTATCTGTGAAAAAAGTGTAAATACGCTATTTCGCGCGAATCATGCCCAAAAGAAGCTGCGCCGAACGAAAATATAGTACTCAGTTAAAATATTGAATTTCCAGATTTTCAGCAAATTGATGGAAGTTAATCCTAATTTTATGCAGAAGGTCACAACTATAAAAGGTGATTTGAATCTAGAAAGATGTGGAATATCTGACGAGGACATGGATATATTGCAAAAAGAGACAAATATAATTTACCACGCTGCAGCAAATGTGACGTTTACCGCTAAAGTAGCTGATTCTCTTAGAGTGAATGTTTTGGCAACAAAGAGCATTCTTGAACTGGCTCAGAATTGTCAAAAACTTGAAAATTTCATATACCTTTCAACAGCATACTCCCATTGCTACATGAAATGTATTGAAGATGAATTATACGAGCCTCCAGGAGATTTAGCTCTTGTAAATAAAATGATTGAAATCGATGATCGTATAGGCATAAATGAAACATCTTTACCAGAATACATAGGTAAATATCCAAACATCTATACTTTTTCAAAGGCAATAGCGGAAGAATTGGTGAGGCAATATTCAAGGAAAGCAAAACATGCATGCGGAATCTACAGACCTAGTATAGGTGAGTATTGACTTGCGAATGAATTGCATGCATGCGCTTACGTATGTCAGTGCAATATTTTCTCTGACTACGATCAAAGATCATAGCGTATTCGCATATTGTTTCGTCTTGATTGATTCTCATTCAGCACGAGTTCAATATAAGGTTTTCAACACGTTTACTTCGACGGGTCGCTACTTGTGAAATTCTCTTGATTTTTCATTCATCAATCTGGAATATGGTTATTTGTATTTGCTTGAAAAATTTCCCTTATAACAATCTATGGAAATGATTGACTTTGCCAAGGACATGACATCTGTAAGGATATGGACATCCAATGCATGGTCCGAACAAAATTTTTGAAATCCGGGCTCAGGTGAAAATTTGCAAAAATGCTGTGGGATTCGACAAGAATATGAAAGAATCAATTCGACTTTGAGTTCATCAATTCCACGAGAAGACAAGGTATTCAGCATAGTTGAGTCCCAGATTGTTGCTATTACATTTTTTTCGTACAATGTGGGTCAGAATATGAATATCTACCATCATAAAACCTGGAATAATACCAAACTTTGATACACAACCTAAAATACTGATGAAATTATGTCAGAGAGAGAGAGAGAGAGAGAGTCTTCAATTTCTTCCTCAATAGTCCAATTTTTGAACAATTTTCTGTGACACTCATAGGTATCGTAAAAAATGTTTTCCACGTCGAGGGAAAGATATTTTTGAACTGTGTGTGTTTTGAGCAGTAATTTTGCTAGTGCTTCGGTTCAATACCCGACAAACAGCTATTTTCTACGCCTGCGCAAAAATTTTGGGACTTCAAATTAATTTTTACTAAATGATTTTCTCTGAAAGTCGCGGTGGTCATTAGGTAGGAGTTCTCACTGGTTATTAACAGGCTATCAAGCACCAGTGAGGTCATTTTCACGGTGTTTCGGAATCCACCTTAAACTGTATATTCAGTGGCGCCATGAATTCACTCTGAATTCACTCAGGATAAAAATCAAATGTCTAGGATGGACTCCCATCTCTTCTATAGGAGAAGAAAAACATTAGTTTACCACTTGTCAAAAGGGCTATCTAACCCGTATATTTAGAATATCATTCCTATCATCATTATCATCATCATTTGCTATATTTCATTGAAATTACGACTCGCATAGCTCAATTTTATCGCTTCAAACAAAATGCAAAGCAATTTTCAAAATACAATTACACATAACAAATTGGTGTAGGATCTTGCATTTATATCGACATTACCTGATCATCCCAATATTTGTATTCCACTCCTCGGTCAAATTCGGTCCCGATCCATGCAATTGGACTCGGCTTGGCGAGCGATCGTTTCGGAAAATCTAGTAGTAGCCACTTAGCCCTCTATTAGATCCACCGAAATCTAAAAATTCATGAAATAAATGATATAAAAGTGCCCAACTTGCCCCCATATGCTGATCTCAGGGATGGGCACTCGTTGGCCTTCCGGCAATTTTTTTTACGTTTGATGTGTTCAAATATGAGAAAGTAAGTCGTTTGCATCGACCCCAAGTCACTTCTGCATTTCCCACAAAATTTAAAGTGATTTTTCTACTTTTCTTGTTTGCACGGCTAAGAAATCACCGAGGAAATTGCATTCAATAAAACTGATGCCAAATTTTTCGATTCGACCAATCTTGATGTACCTCAGCGCACTTGATTCCTTGTCTCAAGACCTTTAGAATCCATCCCTTAAAATTACAAAATTCGGATGTGGAGCTGTTTTATGTGCAAAACATGGACATGATTAGTAAATCAAGGATGCCAACGTCCAAGTGTCCCCAACATGCCCCCACAGGGTTTTCTCAAAAGGGCATGCAGTACGACTTTCCTTACCACTTAGAATGTGTTTATCACGTCAAAATAGCTCGAAAATAGTGTTTCGGACCGACGAAAAACTCCAAATATGCGTGCATGGCGATAAAAACACTTTATCGACGACTTTCATAATTTATTTTGGAAAAATTGAGACAGTTCGACTCCAGTTAATCACAATCAGACAAAGGTATGAAGTTCATTCAAGAATATTGAGGTAGACCAGAGTTGTTGAGGAAACGGCTCAATAGGGGCAAGTTGGATACACACTTTTGTAAACTCTCAAAAATCACTTTTTGGAAGAATAGAGACATCTCGGGTCCAGTTGGTCAAATTTGAACGTACCTCAACTCATTTGGAAAGTCTTGAAACAAGCTTTAAGCTTGATGGGGGCAAGTTGGGTACACTTTCTTTGGAAAAAATCATTTCAAACCTGCAGCACGGAGTTTAAAAATCTCATCTGCCTTCCGAGATCCGAAAAAATTCCCCTATATTCCTTTCTCATACTTGTGCATATTCATATTTGGACATATGTATGTAATATTAAAGATGATAACCAGAAACTAAATTTGAAGCCCAACTACTTCTTATATTTCTCATACTCGTGCAAGAACTCAACTTCTCTTGAGTGAAAAAAAAAAACGACGATGGCAGGGTCGAATTATTAGTCGAAAAAAAGTACATAGATGATATATTTTTGATTTGATAGTAAACGCCACTTATCGAGAACCAGTCAGTGGCTGGCACGATGGATTGACTGGAGCACTAATGATTGGAATAGTATACGGTCTTGGAATATTACACGTGGCAAAGCACAAATGTTATCCAATGGATTTTGTACCATGTGATATGTCTATCAACATACTCATAGCATTGACGAAGGATCTCCAGGAAAAATGGTAATTTTTAATAATTTATGAAAAAGATTTACTTCAGACCGAGCTTCAGACAATCTTGATGACAACCAATCCATAACACAAATGTGTCCGACCCAAATAGTTATGATCTATACGGTCGGCGAACGTTTTATTCGTCACAACTTTTATTACGTTCTTTTTCTCCACCATTTCTAAAATAAAAGTTCTACATGGGTACTTTGATTGAGCGTTCCGAAGAATTTTTAGGAGAATCACGGGAATTCATATTTTTAATAATTTTATTCATCATATTTCTCAGGCAGAAACTTCACGAGAGAGAAGCAATTGTGTATAATTACGGCAGCTCTTGTGTTAATCCAGTTAATTTCAAACAAATGGTACATGCTGTGCGTAGTATTGATGGAACTATGAGATCTAGATACGCTGTCTGCATGAATTTTGTTTTTTTCACATCATCAGAGTGGGCTTTTTGGATTCTGGATAAAATTTTCCATATGATACCTGCTTGTATTGCAGACATCGCTCTCCTCGCAACCGGACGAAAACCAAGGTAAGAAACTTAACTCAACCAAACTTTGTTATTGCACTATTTTCATATTCACAACCAAACTGGATTTTCACCGGTGCGGAAGATTTTGATATGTGTATTTTCAATTTCCAGAGCTCTCGAAATATATAATAAAATTCAAAAACACATGGACAAAATAGATTATTGGGGCAATGGTAATTGGAGAATTCACATAAGGAATAGTTTGCGGGTGATAGATCAGCTCAATTCAACTGATCGAGAACTATTCTTCTGTGATTTGAGAAAAATTGACTGGGATGAATTTACTTTGTGCGCATGGAAAGGAGGTATAGTTCATCATTTCCACGAAGAAATTCCTAATAAACCAGGCGAACGAAGATATTTCATACTATGGATCGTTTATTACGGTTTTATATGTATCTTTGCTGTAATGTTTTTATATTTTGCGAGTGGGATAGGGATATATTATAGATAATTTTGTCTAGTAGTTGTTCTCCAGAAATTAGGACATGGTTGAATTTTTTCTGATATTCCTCATTAGGTCCATTAATTGTAACGATTGGAATCCAGAATGTTATTGTTGTGACTGATATTGTGAGTGCAAAATGATTAATCAAGGATTTGCCTATGATTCCACAAGCGGGATCAGAACTTCATTTTCATTGTAAATTTGTTATGTATGACATGATTTTGGACCACATGTATGATCAAATGTATTTCTAAGAGATAATCATTTTATAATTTTGTGATTTTGATATGCAACAGATCCCCGGATAGAAATTATATGTTGTGATATCATGTAATGCAGTTATTATGATTGGAAATTCATCAACACACGTTCGTATGTTTATTCTGAGGAAAATTCTCTCCCAGTTTGACAGTCCTATGAGTTATCGAGCAGAAAATTGCCAATATTAAGTTTTGGCATTTTTTTTCAAAAAGGACGAGAAAATGACGTCTAACTAGGGAATTTCGGGTTCAACTTTCAGAATTCGCTCGCAGACCACAATTCAAGAAAGTAATGTATGAACATCAAGACTGTATCGAATATATGAAAGGACCGTAAGGGATTATTTAGACGGTCTTACCCATCTGTTATCAAATTTTCCATGATATCACATCAAATGAGGAAGCCAAGAGAGAAGCCACCGTGGCCTCATTCATAAGGTTCTGGCAATAATCAAGGCTTCGAATCTCAGTCGACACCAATGATATTTCCACAAACTTCTCTCTCGGTGGCTCCGGTGATTTGGGGTCTACTCAAAACTAAAGGTCCCATAACAAGCTGCGCTTCTAAGGGACAAAAGAGTTTGACAAAAATGCTGAAAAATCTGAAAGAGCCATCTTTTTCCTTGGAACTCTTCAAACAAGATCCATTCTGCAGGTGAGTTGTATCAGATTATCTCATCGAGTGATTGTCAAATCAAGAACCTATCAAACATCTTTTATGGAAGAATTCGGTGACTCCCCGTTTTCTTCGCTTCTTGAAGGTTTCCTCACAATTACTCAGAAAATGTATGCCATAGATAAAACTCTAAAAAATATTTTCATAGAGATTCTATTGAAGATCTGCAAGATAATGTTCTTAAATTATTCGGGGAACTCAAGAAACTTGCAATATCATGGAAGAAGCTGGAGTTTCTCGCAAAAACCTTGCACTTTTTGATAATTTTCTACGATTTACGTCAATACCATCAGGGAAGAAAATCGAAGTTTCTCGGTCAATTCAACTACAGCATCTCGTAAATTCGAAGAATTCATTAAAAACTGTTCTCGACATTATTCGCTGTGACCCGCATTTTTTCAGTAATGTGAGGGTACCTCGAGGAAGCCAAGAAAACGGGGAGTCACCAAATTCCTTCGTAAGCGATGTATGAAGGATTCTTGATTTGACCATCATTTGATGAGACGATCTGATACTATTAAGAAAAACGGGTCTTGTTAGGCAAGCCTCAACAAAATAGTTAGCTTTTTCAGATTTTTCGGTATTTTTGTCAAACTTCTTTGTTCTAGAAGCGCAATAACCTAAAAAAGAGGTTGACAAGACAATGCGTTAGGGAAATGAAAGTCAACATGATTCTGTTCATTCATTAGTTCAGAATCAGGTAATGTCAACCAAAATGTCAGCATTCCAAAATTATGTGATTCGCTACAAGCTGTGAACGTTCATCAAATACCAGAAGCGAAGAAAATCACGAATTCTTTTTATAAAATGGTTACCCATGATTGCACTTAATTTCTAGCGAACTAGAACAACGCACTCTTTCTAAATATCTCGTGATATCATTCAATGAATGCTATGAAGGAACAAAATTTACGACGCACGAATCATTTATATAAAGTTCCCTGAACGAACAATATAAAAATCTTGTGACCCTCAAACATGATCACTTTTTTGTCAATTCAACGCCACTATCTATCTTCACATCAAAAAATTGTTCTGAAAATTGGAAATCGAATTTGTGAGAATCAGATTTAGTTATCGCTTGAGTCAATCCTTTCAAAACATTTGAAATTGTTAAGAACTTATTATTTGAAATTTCATCGACTTATGATTCCAACCCACTGATACAACCTCTGAAACGGGAAGCAAACATTTCTCCGAACAAGACCAGAGTTTCTGTGTGATTGAATCTCGGAGCTCAAACAAAAGTAAAAGCATAGGAAAAAGCCATTTGCCGGTTGAGCAGTACACTCATTAGCGGCCATCAGAGTTACTGATAAAAAGCGTCACGGGCAGACTTTTCACTCTCGTTTGTGTCTGCAGCTTTCCTGCAAGCTCTTTTGCTCGAGACGCAAGTTGTGAAATCATTTAGAAAGTCCAAAAAAGAGCTTGTAGACCAAAAGCTTGCAAGCTTTCATTCAAAATCCTTTCATCATACCTAGTTCATTCAAGGTTTCATTCCAATCTGAATCTCAGTCACGCGTGAGTAAATATGTGAGCATCAAGCACTAGGAAGCTTTTTCTGCAAGCTCAGCTGAAACCGACTATACCACAAACGAGACGTTGCTGCGGTTTCAAATAGAGTGTGGCAGACGGTGTGCTTGTGATCTAGAGAGTACATTGAGTTTCATTGTATAGCCCGAAAGGGAAAGAGATGCAGATTTTGGTCAGAATGATGGATTTTCATGCGTAGAAGAATGCATGTACCCAATAAATACCTATTCTGCGTTTAATTACGGTAGTTCACTGAGAAGATTGATCAAAATGAAAACAGGGTATTAATTTTAAATGTCTGAAATAGCTTGATATCTTAGTAGCTATTCACCAAGAATTGTTTGATCTTGAGTCAAATCAAGATTGATTTGAGGTTATGATACACGAATTCAAATTACGATTCACGTTATCACGTCCCACCTGCGTGTATTTTACATCAATCACTCGGCAGATCGGATAAAGTATCAAGCCTGCGAAATGTATATAGAGTGGCTTGATTAATGATGATGATATTAACTCAAGAGTAGGATTCACTAATGAACAATAAACAGTGACTGCGTGGAAGTGATTGGTAATTACTACTGAAATCCTCTATTGCGAATTTGCAATGCTTTCGGTTGTCCTAGAATCGCTCTCTCCAGGCTATAACGGTACCATCAATTATTAATCCTTGATATATAGATTGAAAACAGCCTACAGAAAATAATATTTCGTCACTATTTTTTTATGGAATATGAAATCACGATGAAGAACTTGACGACACCAATGGTGTAAAACTCCAAGTCACAACTGAAATAAAATTACAGAGATTGAGCTTCGAAGAACACGGCTTAAAACGCTTTCCTAGAAATTCTTTGATGATTTCACAGAAACATTCTCATCAGGTACAAAAGGTTTCAAATCCCAGAGAAAACTCATCGCTCCAATTGCGATCTCGCGAAAGTTTCACGGTAACGAATATAAAGGCTTGAATCAAAGTACGATGAAAAGCTCCCTCATAGTACTATTATATGTATAGTGCCAAAGAGCAAAATACGGACGTGAAAAAAAGCTGACGAATGAAATATTCCGACATTCGAATAGGTAGCGAGATATACTTTGTAACATAGATCATGTACGGAAATCAAATTGCGAAATGGATGCCTTTGATCTCGGGGAAATTGAAAAAGTTGAATCGTTTTGAAGCTTTCCCGTATGCATGTGTGCATCGGTATGGTGGTTTTTTTTGCATTCATCGGAAAAAGTTTTAGATTGATAGAGAACATACTGATGAATGGAATGCCTCGTAATTTTGAACATTCGATATGACAATGAGAAGAAATTTTGCAGTTTCTACCTCCTTTTTGTAAAGCCCTTGCTGAAAAACTAAGATCCGACTAGTGCAAGGATAGCATCTCACCATGATCCAGAATTTCCAAATATTTTGAACTACTTCTGGAACCCAATTGACCATATTAAAGGACGTGCTGAAATGACACGATACGGTCGGTTTCAGAATCATGGGTATATTATATGAATTTGAAAAATTCTCATGCGTTGTCAGACGTTGCTTTTTGCCAGGAAAACACAAGCAAGGAATGGTGCTCAAAATCATCACAAAAATGACGGGTGACGTGATATTTATCCAATTGAATTGAAATCACGAGTGTTGCAAGAATCTAACAGATCCCCTACATTAGAATACTTTTCTCTATTTCGCAATCATGCCCGATCTCACGATTTCTGGAATTGTGTACATACTTCAACCACTCCTCATATTCTCATCGTCATCAGTAATTGCAGATATGAGATACGAATTGATAAAAACAAATTATAAGGTAAGTGTATCCAACTTGCCCCCATTAAGCCATTTTCTTGATAACTCTGGTCCATCTCAATTATATATGGGTGATTCCGTAAAAATCATCTTCGACTCTTTTTCTCAAGAAGCTATTTTTTGGAATACTCAGAAGTACATTCTTCGATGTAAACAGTTGTGTTCTTTTCGAAAAAAAATACTTTCATCCCGCATTTCTGGGTTCTAAGGTGTTTTTTGGGCGTTTTTAAATTTTAGTGTTAAAAAACCTCAATTTTCTGCGCATGCGCAAGATTTGGGGATTCCGAAACCAATTTTTCTGAAAAGCTGAGAAAATTTTCTTGAAATTGACCACTTGCCGAGTTCAATTTCATCGATTGAAACCAAAGTTTCAGTCACTTTTAACACCGAGTACAAAAAGCAGCTTGGTGCGAGGTCCCTATTCGATTCGATAGATGCCTTCAAATTCTCACTCAATGCAACCTTTATCTCTTGGAGGCTGCAACTCCGGTTCTAGTTGATGAAATTGAACTCGGCAAGTGGTCAATTTCAAGGAAATATTCTCAACTCTTCAAAAAAATTGGTTTCGGAATCCCCAAATCTCGTGCATGCGCAGAAAATTGAGGTTTTTTAACCTTAAAGTTCAAAAACGCCTAAAAAACACCTTAGAACCCAGAAATGCAGAATGAAGGTATTTTTTTCAAAAAGAGCACAACTTTTCACATCGAAAATTGTACTTTCGAATATCCAAAAAAAAATGGCTTTTTGAGAAAAAAAGTCAAAGATAATTTTCACGGAATCACCTATATATGGGCAAATTCCAGAAACGTTCAACTTTCGTGTAATCACTGCATTTTCTCAAGTCCTCACTTCTGGCCGCGGAAATATCCCTTGGAGATGATTCGGGTATGATTTTGAGTCGATACCATAAATTAGAAACACTTATGAAGGCCTTCTCCAAGACTGCATCACGACTTCATCGCAAATAAAACGAAAAATCATGAAAATCGCGATGTAATGCGACTATTCTCTCTCGCAAAAACTGTTCTTTTAGCGGTCAAAGGATCGCTCTGGAAATTGGATATATCATAGTTGAGGTGTTGAATATGACTTCTCTGTCCACAATTCGATTGTGCCGGCTCTAGATTCTTCGTGTGAGGGACCAAACTTGTGTGATGGTTTTTTGACAGTTTTTCAAACATCGCTGTATGGTCCAAATAATTTTTTTAGCGGAGTAGGGATCAGATTCCACCAATGTTCATCACATTTTCTGATAAAAAACGAAGAAATTTGGCCATTCTAATTGCGTGTGCCGGCAAGTAAGCGCAATTGGTGACGAGTTTCAGGGAGAATATCGTAGCGTTTTTCTATCTCCAAAACCACCAATTCTAGCGGCACAGTCACAGACTTCAATGAAATAATCCAAAACTATGCGTTTTTGTGGCTTTTAAGTGTGCTAGGTGTGCTCAAAAAACGCTAAAAGTGCGCACCCAGTGTGTTCCAATTGACAGTGATCTATAAAGTTGCTCCTAGTAACGCCCATTTCAGTAGTTCCATGAGAACTAGGGGATGATGTCGGCCTCGTTGTATAAACGCGTAAAACGCTTGGAAAAATATAATAAGAGTCACTATTGATGTATTTTGGGCGCTCTCTCTAGTGCAATCGTTAGTTTTTCGATCGGAGTACTCTCTAAAAAATCATCGTCGATAGAAGGGTCAAAATTTCAGTTTCGAGTGCTGTGGTTTTTTCCCCTTTCGGTCCTAATGAACTCAAAGTATCGCGGTGGGGCTCGTTTAGTATTTCGATGGGCAGGAATATCGTGGCATTAAGCATTAAGCGTGAGTTCAATAACGCATTTCAAAACGAGACCAAGTATTCAAAATACTCATGATAATGGGAGCTCGTGTGTGATGGGAATGATAAGAATGTAAAATTAAGATCAAGAGAACCAAGTAGAACATTGAAGAATCAATTTATCAAGTGCTATCTGCGTTGTCTCGATACTTCTCCCAATCTACTAGACTGTAATTACGACGTTTGACATGTAGACATTTCTTCTTATATTGAGCGTATGACTAGAATGATGAGATATTTGATTGAGATGTACGTAACAATGTTGAGTATTCAAATTTGGATGTTTGTTTAATTTTATATGTTCACCTTCGGCGATTTCCTAATTAAATTCAAAATTCAACAGTAATGTGTTGTTCGTTCTTTCTCTCCTGGAGCCCTGCCCCCTTCTTCCCCACCCTCGCCCAAATTTTACTTATGCATCTTTAGAGCAAATGAGAAAGCAGCCGTTATGATTAAAAAAATTACATTTTATACAAAGACTCTGACCTAGTTGAACCATATGGGGTCATGTTGAGTACAATCCGATGTCGGACTTCTTGATTCTCAAATCATCTCTATGTTTTGTGCATAAAATCGCTCCAAATCAGAGTTTGGCGTCTCTGAAGAGCGGATTCTGATGGTCTTGAAACAAGGAATCGAATGCGTTGAGGTACGTTGAGATTGATTCAATAAAAATAAATTTGCACCGGTTTTAGTGAACGCGATTTCCTTGGTAGTTTCTTAGCCGTGAAAACGCGAAAAATTGAAAAATTACTTTAGATTTTTTGGGGAACGCAGGAATGATCTGGGAACATTCCTGAGATCGACACATGGCGGCAAGTTGGGTACAGAGGAAGGTTGGGTACACTCACCTTACTCTTTTTTATAAAATTCACACCAACTCTGAAGAAATTAATCCAACTAATCTCATCGTGTTCTCTATCTCATACAGTCCTTATGTTTGATGGCCTTAGACAATCTTTCGCAAATCCTTGAAAAAAATAACATCTTCGTGAGTCGAAGATGATTTAGCTCTGGTTTTTTCGAATCAGACGAATTCGAGTCCATCCCAGAGGTTCTGGGATAAGTAGCAAAACGAGCTTATGGAAATTGAAGAACATTCAAGTGGGCTAGAGTTGTTGGAAAAATGTCTTGACATGCAAACTTGGTAAGTTACCTTAGACGCCATCCTTAAATGACGTCACGCTGAAATTGACAATTTTCACCCCTTTCCCTTGTTACGTGGAGCTCCTCTGTCGAGCCCCTTCTGTACATGGTCTGTCACATTGGTCTGCCCCCTCCCAAGTGTAACGTCATTCATGGAATGCCCCTTACATTATTTGATACACGTGTGTGAAAAATTTCACTGATTAAAAGCGTCACAAAAACATGTTCATTTTACAAATATTCCGAAAACTTTGGGTTTTATTTTATCTCGAAAAACTGCAATTCTGATTGAAATTTTACAGAATAAGTGCAGTGGAGAGTTTGCTATCTTCAACTTTGGGAACCCTTTTATCAAATAACTCTGTAGATGTAAGACTAAATAGCAAGTTAATGATGAAAAACGATAGAGAGGACATGTACAAATGCTTGTCCTCAGAAAAAGGAAGACCGATGAAAGATAAGAAAAAAAAATACAGATGAATGAGTGAAAAAGTCACCTCGCACGAGTCAATCAAACTACCTCGTGTACCAATCCACACAGTAAAATTCGAGAAAATCAAATATAACCACAAAAATTGCACCAATATTATACTTTCAATACGACACATAGAAAATGCGACTATGCTTTGTCATGTAGAAACTTTGCAAAGATTCAATTCAATTGCGACAATCTTGCAAATTCAGTGAAACGAGATGGTTCTCCCAGTAGACAGTGCCGATCAATCGAATAAAACAATATGAAATCAGGTTTCAATGGGAACGAGAAGAAGTAGAAGAAGCAGACGAAGAAGAATCGAGGAAACCGCTTGCATTGGGAATCGCAGCAAAAGAAAGAGACAGGCCCGTCGGGGCATGAAATATTCAGCACGAAAATATTCGTAAGCCAGAGAGAAGTGAAATACGATTTGGCATTTTGCATGGTGCAAGTCTCGAAACCCTCTTATAGACGACGACAACGACGTCTTGCTCATTCTAATATGTATATATATATATATCTCCTTATCATTCGTTACTCGAGGCGGTTTTGGCAGCTGGTGCGACGCGGATTTGGCCACGAGATTTGCTTTGTAATCCCCGCCAAGACTTTCAAGAACCCTCCTGAGACGACGACGACATCGTCAGACTCACCAACACCATTTCATAAATCTCGAACTTCGATACATGAATGGAAGTGAAAGGTATGAGAAAGTATGAGTGAAAACCTTTTTTCGCTTCGCAAGCAATAAGTGATTTTCAAATTGCCCGCCAGACCGAAGACACGTATAGTCGTCAATCGGAATTTGCCGACAGGGAAATACTATTCCGCCATGGGAAATACCTTCGATTTTACCATTACCAATATATCTATATTTGTATGTTACCTACAGTATTCAGTGTAAATACGTGGTGAAATGTGAGAAAAATAGGGGGAAAAAAGAGTGAAATGCTGCTTTGGCAAATTTTTTATACCCTCGTTGAAAGAGAGGTCTTTTTATGATAGACACCATTTATATAGCCGGCAATGTTTCGAAAGTAAGGGATAGCATACGATACGATACGACACTGACTCTATAGTTGAGTGTATATCAATTCACAGGGAGAGAGTCAATTTTGCCTCTGGCGCACTTTGGATACTCTGAAAGCGGCCCACTCTTTCGTAGGTTGGGTACATAGATATATATACTTATATAACCTTGGAAGAAGAAATTTGCATGTGAAGCATGTGCACAAATAGGTACTACATACCTTGCTTTACTTGATTTCAAAGGTACATACGAAGCTCATATTTGTCGACGTACGAGAATTTCTTGGGCAGTCAAGATTTATGGTGCATACAGAGTTGAGAATAAAAGAAAAGTGATACATTTGTTTGATTTCGATGAATGGTCAGTGAGGCAGATGATTTATAGTGTGAGATTATATTTGCTGAACGATTTTTGACTTTTTTGGAATATTTTGTTGAGATTGATATTTTTTGGGAAGGTTGAGTAAATTGGGCCCAAATTCATGATGATTTTAGCTCATCACTGAGAAAAAATTCTTGGTCGTACGGCTTTACGTTTTGTCGTACGACCAAAATAATATAGCGTGCTGGCCTTTATAACAGGTTATAAAGGTCTGACAACGATACCGATTTTGTTGCCACATCAAGTCACAGGAACGATCTGGTATTGCTGTCAGAGCAAAATGAATAATGTCAATATGACTAAATAATCGTATAGCCAATAGAGATTTTGGATTGCGAGAAGCGGGCGAACAGATTTTGGTTATGATCTCGAAGGAAAAAACAAGTCGATCAAATCAAATACCTAAGTCCTCCGAAATAATTGCAATGCAAATAACGCAACCCTGCGCGATAATGTCTTGGAATGCGTGTTCCAAATTCTCATTCCTGTAGTAACCGTCAAACTTCAGAGCAAGATATCCCTGTCAAACCGTCAACTAATTGAATCATCGAGGACATAGATAGCCCGAGAATTAATAATAGGATTTCATACGGTGAACAATGACGAACTGATTTTATACACCAATGCTGAATGAATAAATAGTTTAAATGTGTGGTTAGAATATGAAGCAGGAATGCAAAGGTGGCTGAGATAATCACGCAAAATTGAGCCTTGCCATCAGACGCGCACTTGAAAATATCACAATATCTTCCTAGGCCCCAAGCCTTCAATATCTCGGAGATCCAGTCACTCTCCACCCCCGCATCCACATCCATGTTTTGGAGCGACAGCAATGCACGTAGACAATACCACGATACTCGATATAGTCACAAACACTTTATAACTATTTTGCTACGAGAGCTTTCCAATTTTTTGACCAGAACGATATCGGTGGGGTTATCATGACTATCCGAAGATTTTTGAAGGTTACCGATAGTAGATTGTTGTCATAACAAAACATAATACTGTGATGGCAATACCGTATTGGTCTGACGGCAATACCAGGCAACAATACAGTTGTATTGTTCAGACGGCAATATTTTATTCTCAGTGATGTTCAAGATTGTATCAGTCAGATTGAGAATTTTTATGTGCTCACTTATTTGCAAGACAACAGTGATCACAAAAATATTTCAGAGTGGGGCAGTCTACGAATATCCACCTATACATCGCATTTGTTTTTCGGTTTATGAAGTGCTGAATCCCTTGAATTTAGTTTTACATTTGCCCTATTGAATGATTAAAATGAAACAATGTGTCCTGGGGTCAAGTCTCCTGGAGCAATCTAAGGAGATCCAATTAGATCATTCGTGGAAAATAAAACTCAAAATGTATTTTTCCATCTAGAAGTTTGAACAGAGCCCGAGACTCCAGGAGGATGCCGGATACCGACATTTTCAAATTTTTGGATATCTCAGCGAATTCTTGAGATACTGTCACAATTCAAAGTGACTCCGATTTCAAAAGATTGAAAAAGTCGGTCTTTCTCTATAAATTTGCTATATCTCAAAAATTCATCGAGATATTCAAGAACTAGGATGCGAAAGATAGGTTTTATTTTTTTGTATCGAACTATACTTTTTGAAGAAATGTGAGTTGAAGTCGGCAAACTGTGCGCAAAGTTCACTTTTACGTGCGGTATATGAATAAAATGTTCATTGAGAACATACCTAGACATCACTTAAAATTCTTGAAGTAGACGTGAGAAAACATCGTGGCACATTACAAGACCATTTACCTCAATTTGGTGGCAAACACTCGTAATTAAACTGCTCTAAAAGTTGCTCTCCTCAAACATCTTGAAACATAAGCCTTGCAAAATATGGATAGAACCCTTGATATATCTGATGCATGTACGGAAGCGGACACAAGTTTCGCGAGTTTGTTTTAGGTGAAACGCCCGGGAATGTTTCGGATGAGAGTAGTACGTTCGTTAAAAATTCAAGGATTCGCCTGCTCACTCATTCATGCCGCATTTAGTCGATCTGAATGGAACTTTAAAATAATTAAAAAGCATCTCAAAGGCTCGGCAAAACTTTTTGAATGGTATCAGTGAGACAATCGAGTGTAACGAAATTCATTCATCCGGAAGAGGATGTGTAGAAACGGAAATGGAGATGCTATGCATGTGGGGATAAATTCCATGAATTTTATGAATTTCAATAGGCGTAGCGCGGGAAAATATCGACAGAGCATCATATTTCTGTCACGTCAACGAAATATTCATCTGTCGTTGCATGAAACGTATGAAAAAATGCAGCCACACGTATTGGCTAAAAGCTTCTGCTCGACACGCATTCGAATAATTTTTTAACTGCACCTGTGAAAATAAAGCTCGGCAAACAATTCAAAGATAACGATGTACATACATATATTTGGACACGAGGTAAATTGAACTCACAAAATGGACCATTCAAATTTTAAAATTCCCGCGCACGCCCGCAAGCTCGCATCAAAATCTATCCTGCAAAACAATCAAATCTACACATAAGTAGAAATATGTCCAGTAAAATTTAAAATGAGAACAAGAATTCTATAAAGTGTATACTAAATCAAGCATCCACCAAATTTTCAAGAACCAAAGCACACGAATACAGACTTGAGGTACACTCAAGCACCGGCGCGTAATTAACGACGCACCCAAACGACCGACGTATTTACCAAACTCTCTGTGAGCTTGCTAAGGAGGGTCCCACGTTTACGTATACGTCACAAGTATAACGTATACTTGTTCAGTTATATGTGTATTTATGTACGTGAACGTATGTATGTACATACGTCAGCTGTTGGTTTCTATAGTATGTATACGACTCTGACGGATGGTCCACCAAGCTTATTCGACACCTGCAAGCATGGCTATATACATTGGCTTTCAGTGCTTGCACTTCGAAAGCTCTGAATGTGTGTGTGTGGGGGGGGGGGGGGAGTATGGGAAGCTTGCAAAGCTTTCGACGATGAGATTGGTCGACAGGGTTGATGCTTTGATGAATGGGAGATTCGAGATGCTATCGTGGTAGCGATGGTACTCTGAGGTTTCGTCGAAATTTGATTTATGACTATTTGAAGTGTTGGGCAAGCTTTTCTAAACGGAATGTCCAAGTCCCAATTTGAGGAGTCTTCCAGTGATTTGAAGATTTGAATTTTTTTCATTTCCAAGGTAAGTATGCCTAATTTGCTTTCACTAAAAATCTTAAAAAAGAGAGCTGCCGCAAATCTTGACCCACATTTTTCTCTGATTTGTCATATCAGAATATGAAAAAGTGAGTAACTTGGGAAGATTAATGACCTCTGCGTCCTTTAGAATGGAAATATCATCTTCGCAACTTTTAGCTCTTTTCTTTTCGGACAATAAAAATGATGCCAGAAAAGATTGTCTCGACCAATTCCAATGTACATACTTTAGCTTATTCCCATTGTCTATGTTTCAACATTGAGATGCTTTATGCACCATTGCAAAATTCTATTTCTATCCGATTTCATGAAAAAGAGTGCAGTGTGTTCAATTTTTGTCCAGAACACTTTTTTAAATATGTTCTTTGCCCCGTGAAAATTCATCTGTCAATCAAAAAATCAGAATCAGCTTCGAAAAAGACGCGAAATGAGCTGAGAATCGTTTCATCTGGAGGTCTGGGAGTTGAGAAACCTCGCTTCTGAGAAATACTCACGCAATCTCAAGGAGATAGGCCTACGATGGGGCCAGATTGGATACACCTTCTCGGAAACCCCCAAATAATATTGTTTCGCTAGAACTGAGATAGCTTGACTCTGGTTAGTTGAAACCAGACGTATTGTAACTCATTCTGTGAGTCTTGGAACCATCTTCAAAAGGCACTAGGATGCATCAAAAATCACGGAGATAGATGGCTCAAAATTGTAAGCAAAACAAAAGAATACTCGATAATATCAATTCTCTTACTCGGAATTTTCGTACACTAGAGGACGACGGTAATCTCCAATATTCCACGATAACTTTTAGAAAAAATGTCAGGAGAATCTGGAAAATCCAAGAAACTTTTTCGACATCCCAGAATTATGTTGGCGTACAAATTATGCTCAAGAGAGATTTCCTCGAGGAAAAAATAAAAATGGAGAGACTAACTTTGAATCGATTCTTTGGCTTTGTTTCTTCGCCTTTTTCGGGCCCTTAATCAGTGTCAAAAAAAAGGGCGGAAGTTGATTCCGCAGTAATAAGTATGTATTCTATGGATGATATTCATCTCACCTTGGATATTAACCCTGTGGAACTATCGTATGATTTTTTTCTATCAAGAATAAAACCAGAAATGAAAAAAAACTCCAAAGTATTTGAAATTACTCAAATTATTCAGGTTCACGGTATGCTCAGGAGTAAAGCTTTTTATAATTCTGATGTAAAAGAAATATTCAAAGCAGCCCTGATGAATGTTATTAGAAAAGTGTACACGTCTGACTGATTGTTTCAGGAAAAAGTTCGTAATGGATGGCAGTAATTTTGAACTTTTGCCTGAGCTATTCTTAGTCATTCGTCACTCGGGCTTTGAAAGAATTTTTTTTTTCAAAAGTGTAAGAACTTCATTAACTCGGTTGGCATTCATGGACCGAGTTCATCACGCTACACGAACGTCAAAGTAATTGCATCTCTACAAGAAGCTGGGGGAGAAAATAGTCCAACAAAGTGATCCCGACGTCGACATCAATAAAAAAAAAGCTCACTGAAAAGTAGCTCAATACATTTTTTACGAGGTCATCTGGGTGGATAGAAATTATTCGCTGCTTTGACTTTTTGTAAGTAAAAAGGTATTCATTAGTAAGGAATTGACTCTAGTTGTTGGAGGAATTTCCATTATAACTTGTTAGAATGAGGAAAATCTTCTGGATAAGCTCGAGATCATTATTCATCATGAATTTATGTTATTATTACAAGAAAAATTCCGAAGCGAACGGGTGAGCTTGGCCGAATTCACAGGATCTACTTACAGGAAGGTCTTACCAACATTCATCTGAGTCAATTCGAAGGATATCCTCCAAATATGTATGTACAGAACCAATGATCCACGAGAAAAAAATGTCCTATGTGTTATAAAAGTATATGGCATATTTTTTCGAGTTTAAAAGAATACCGCAATTTTTGTACTCAGAACGGATGTAGCGACACGAAATCGTATTTTCAAAACCTTTCACGCAGAAATTGGCTAATTATATAATGATAATCGCATTAATAATCAAAATTCTGACACTCCAAGTCCGAACACATACTATATATGATTATACCAGATATTCGTTCGCGTGTTTTCGAGTGAGTTACACGCTAGGCCGACGTTATAAATTCATCTGCTACAGAGAAGCTGTGCATAATTAATGCCCCAGCACTATCGCAACCAGAACAGAATATAGTAGCAATATATGCAGTTTCACGTGGCTGGTCAGGAATGATATCTGGTTGCAATTCCAAGCTATGTTTCAGCAACATATGACTTTTGCAACTCGTACAACTCTGCCTCGGATGATGCATTTTGGTACTCTCGACTAATGAAAAGTGATCCATCCAAATGGCCTCCAAGCCTCCAACCCTATCACCGTATGTATGTACTTTCATACAAATGGACCGATTTTCATGAAAAACATGCACGTAGCGAGAATAAAATGCACTACAGACAGTTGGATACGATCCATCAGAATTAATTTTTAAATATTTACCGGATTTCGGATGTGAATTTTGGCAGAATTTTAGTAATAAAGTTGATCACAAAGAAAATAGGACAATCGGAAAATCTTGCTTCCATTGGAAAGTCAATCTGCGGAAAATAGGTAAGTTCCGAGCACCATAGAAAAAACTCATTGAGCCGCAAGTAACGATCTACTTCGCAAGCTGTATTCTACAATATAGCTTAGAAATAGTAGGAGGCATTAATAAAGCGAAAGCTTGAGAGCGGTGCGAGTCGACGATAAATCAGGCGCAAGTGTGTATCGCATGTCTCACAGACTGGTAGAGCCAAACCTCGCCAGTAAATTGTTATATATATACATGTATGTGTGTATATGTGTGTGTGTGTGTTTTGGGCCCATAGGTGTGGAAGGGGGTTGTTTTTGATAAGAGTCTGAGTTTTTCAAGGTGCGGAAGTAGATCCGTGCCTAGAATTTCTGGGCTGAAATTCTATGTAGGCGTAGAAATGTGTGTAATACGTGTGTAAGTCTTGAGAATCGGGGAATTTCTTTTTTTTTTTTGTGGTAAGCCAATTGATGTAAAACGAGAAGTAAGGACGCTGTGCGATGTATAGAAAGTAAATCGAATTTGATGATGCGTGCAGCAAGGTCTGAGTGGAGGGTGGATGAGGTAGATTGTAGAAATTGTTGTGCATGCGAGCTACCGTAACAGGATACTGGTTCCGATATAGAAGTGTATAGATTGTGAGAGAGTGGTTAAATGCGTAGTCACGTTTTGGTGTTTTGTGTACCTTGAGAGTAGTGCACCAGGACGTTGCTGTTTTCTTGATTAAGTGCGTGACGTGTTCGGGACGATAGATTTTGGGGGTAAATTTCTGTGTATTCTCGTGAAACTCTTGAAAATAAAACATCTTCGTGGGCTAAGAAATTTCCCAGATGTGGAAGAGGCAAATATTGGGCTGACCATGTGATCCATGCTTCTGGTAATTTTCTACAATTTTTCAGACCATTTTCGGAAAAAGTAGCTGCGATAAGTTGTGGTTCGTGATTTAATTGACCTCTTAAAATAAGATAAGAGTGAATTAGATGAGTCAATTTTCCAGAATCGCGAGAACTGCATAAATGTCGATTAACGTGTTCTGACATCCTTAAGATTCCAGCGAAATTCCGATTTCAATCGTCTATCCTTCCTCTAGCTAAACGGCATAGCAAGTTATTATCTCCCATATGTTGCAGACACATTTTTCAGATATAGCTTTTTCTTTTTTTGAGAAAATTCATTGATCTCGTGTACGTGTTCTTACGCAGTCAATAACGGCTGAGTACCGACATTGTTGAGTTCACAAACCATTCGATGAATTTTCGAGATATCGCAATTTTCATTAGTAACGCCGATTTTGTTGGATCCATAGAATCGGCGTAATTATCAGATGTGCGAAATTGCAAGATTTTGTTGAATCGTTTGTGAAATCAACAATGTCGGTAAGTATGCGAACAAGATAGGACTCCGGCATCCCATTAATGCGAGGCGCATTTACTGTGGCAGATTTTGGGTGAATTTTTTGTGAATTGGAGTGGATTTTGGAATGAGAATGAAAGCTTCTTGTCAAAAAAGTGAGAATTATTTGTAACAAATCTAAGGCTATTGAGTACGAATTTTGATCCAAAACATGGCCTTCTCGTCATCATTCTCAAGACATAGCCACAGCATGAAGGTTTTTATCAACGTTCGGATGAAAGGGATTCAGCTTTCATATACGAGGGTAAAGACCTGTCACAGGAAGCATGTCACGAGGATCATTATTTTACCTAATTTCATGTCGAAGACGGAGACTCTGTGAGGTTTTTCAGACGACTGAGGAGCTTAAAAATTTCACAGCATTTCAGGCCAGAGCCACTGCATGAAGACTTTTTGTTGGAGAGAATTGCGATGAGGCATAAGAAAATCAAGGGAAAGATCGTACTTTTCATCTAATTTTGAAATAGAATAAAAATTCCTTGGCAGTTTCAAGGATAAAAATTCCTTGACAGTTCCAAGTAATGTTTGGATGCTAAAGTGAAAGATTCAAGAAAGTTATCTTACATTTGGAATTTGATTTAAGAAACTATTCCCATCTCAATTTTAATCTCCAGACGTCTAACTTCTTTACAACTACAACAGGCCTGCACTTCAAAGTGAACTACTCATATCCGAAATTTTTGACGATTCATGAATGAGGCCTTAATTAGATAAAAAGTCGCTGATCTAAAGTAACGATGTGTTTCATGTTATTCATATATTTCTACACACATTCCAAATACGATATTCTAATCTTGACTTCAAACCCAAGAATTTCAGATACAAATGTCAGCGTTTCAATAAATGACACAGAAATACTTCACCACATCATTAAGATAACGTTTCAGACATTCAAACGTGAACAATTATGAGTCCTGAAATGTCATCGTGGCGCGAGTGAGATAGTACGTGCCACATAAAGACCGCACAAGCCGAAAGAGCCAACCGCACCATCAGAGAAGTCAACGTAACATTTTAAAGTACGAGACAGATTCAGAAAAGCCAAAAGCTGATGGTCGTCACGGGAAAGTTGAGCCAGGCCATCAGCGAGATGTCAAGTCGAGTCGACCGAGGATATCAAATTCTGTACTGTGCCAAAAGACGTGTAAGTAGTACGAGTCAAGTTTTGGTCAGACATAGCTTTTGCAAGTTTCGTCATGAAGTGAAACAAGTTACAAGTTCAAACTGCCTGTCACTGGCTCTATTGCACTAGACAACTCGACTTGGCTTTCAGAAGTTGTGGAATCAGGAAATTAATATATCGCTTAGAATATCGTACTTTCTTCAGAATTTATGACGTTTCTTGGGGGCTGGTAGAGAATTTGATTCATTCACATTACAATTAATGATCCTCGTTGTAGATTGCTGTTCGAAAAAATCAGGAGCGATATAACTTCGATATCGACATGTGATCATTACCGAATAAATGGCAGCAGAACAAGCACAATCAAGAAAGTTTCCCGAGGAAGATTGCAATACAGTACCCATCAAAATGAATGGAACACGGGTTACTTCACTAAAACAGCGATTACTCGGATGTCCTTGGGTCTACGGCAATTTTACAAGAAGCGTTCGAAAGATGAGAAAAAAATCCATCAATTCATGTTCTTTAAAATATTTTTTGCCGCAAAATTCATGGTTCCAATTGGCTCCGCAAAGTGAAAAATTTTCCATTTCAATCAATCATCGATCATTTATCAAGAAATCATGATAGCGCAAAAATCCTTGTGGAATCTTGTAGCTCTCTTTAAGACCTTCAAAATCGTCTTTTTAACATTATTCTACGCTTGTTTCCACCCGAGTTACGAGCGATCTGGCAAAGAGAAGTTTGTGCGGGTTGAGGGTACTGGTGATCTAGAGGTATGAGCTTTTTCTTCTCCAAGCTGTCTGAGGTCGTTTCGAGTGAGTTTTGAACTATAACTGATTCATATTTTATGATTTTTGGAAGATTTTACGTCGAAATCGTTGATTACGCATTTTTTTGTATCTCCGCTACCCTCAACGCGTGTGAATTTGCTCTCACTCGATCGCTCGTGAGTCGGGTGCAAAAAACCGTAGACTAATGTATAAAAAAACGATTTTGAAGGTCTTGAGAAGAGCCCGCAACGATTTTTACTCTATCATAATTTCCCGATAAATGATCGAAGATTGATTGAAGTGGAGAATTTTTCACTATTCGGAGCCAATCAAGAACATGAGTTTTGGGTTGGAAAAATTTTTGGAAGACATGAATTGATAGCTTTTTTTTTCATCTTCCAAATGCTTTTTGTAAAATTGCCGTAGACCCGAGGACGTCCCAGTAATTACTGTTTTAGTGAAGTAAACCGTGTTCCATTCATTTTGATGGGTACTGTACATCCTATGGAAAACGTTCATAAACTCTGATAAAATTCGTAGAAACATTAGATGAGTATTGGTTATTCCAGTAATTTGTAATCACGAGGTTTACACCAACTGTCAAAATGTACTCCGCTACACTCAACGTTATCGACGACGTTCATCAAATCTGACAAAATTAGTGGAAACAGTAGATGGATATTGGCTATTCCAGTAATTTCCATTCCATCACGATGATATATTTACCCACGCTCTCAACATTTCTAATTCATAGAATTTCATACCAACCAATTCTCACGGGACTCCAAACTCAGCTACGAATGATAAATCGACTTACAAAGATGCATCTCCAATGTTTGAAATGTAAACCCACAGATCATCGCATCTCCGACATAAAATACGCATCACATTACCACCTGCACACATATCTGAATTTTCAAATACCTCGCAAAAGATATTTCATATGAAGAGCAGCTCAGTGGCACATAAGTACTCAAATTTTACACTTGCATCCTCTAGAGATAGATATATACACATATAGATATATACACAGGTAGAAACTCTCTAAGCGTTAAAAATACCATATCCTCAGGCTCACTGAAAACCCGTTCGGAATCTACTCTCATGAATGATGCATCTATCCTCGACTCTCTACATTCAGAGTATACAACATCACCTTGTATATATATATAACCATATACCGCATCGTGAGAATCTACAATACCTCACGTACTAACATTTCGCAAAGCACATATTCACTCGAAACTTCTACACCTTCTACATACACTACTAGCACAACCATAAAACATTTCTACTTTCCGACGTAAAAAAATCTATCCTCCAAGGAATAAATGTACCAGGTTATATACTTCAGGGTATAATCCATCGTCAATCAGTCGATATAGTTTCACGAAAACTTTGAGAGTTTGAATTCTCACAGGAGTCATAGATTAATCAATTGTTTCTAAATTCCACTAGGCTTCACAAAACTTTACGTACTCTAAAGATTCATCGAGTCGAATGAATACCAGTGAACAATGCCATCCATAAATAGCTATAGTGACTTGAAGAGTCATCTTTGAATTTGGGGCTAATGTATGTACATAGAAACTAAAACATACAACACATACATCATAGTTGAGAGCAAATTTGAATATGGAATGTATGCAAAAGCAAAACCAACGGTGCTTGCAAGCACTACAATAGACGGATGAGTGAGAAACTCAAGTTCTAGGCTATACATACATATATATATATATACACACTTCTTTAACTAGAGATTCCGGGACGCGATGACGTCATTTCAGCGATATTTTGCCAAATTCCGGGACGCGTTCTAAATTCTAGGACGTCCCGGAAGGCCTCCTTCTAGATTCATATATTCTGGGACGCGGCGAATAATATATTTTGCTATTTTCTGGGACGCGTGAAAATTTCGTGATATTTTGAAAAAAACCACTTTCTAAGCAAAGTTCTGTTATCTCCTCGGCGGTTATCTCCCACGAGGGATGGTTAGTGTTTTGAACGCAAAACGAAGTCTAAGCACACGTCTGTTATCTCCTCGGCGGTTATCTCCCACGAGGGATGGTTAGTGTTTTGAACGCAAAACGAAGTCTAAGCACACGTCTGTTATCTCCTCGGCGGTTATCTCCCACGAGGGATGGTTAGTGTTTTGAACGCAAAACGAAGTCTAAGCACACGTCTGTTATCTCCTCGGCGGTTATCTCCCACGAGGGATGGTTTAGTGTTTGAATAAAAAAATAGTTTCAACCCAAAATTTCCATTTTTACACGTTTTTGGAAAAATCCCAGTATTTGGGAAAATATACTCTTTTTCGTCCCAGATTTTATGAATCCATATCGGCGTCCCAGTATTTATAGCTATATGGATGTATATATATATATATATATATATATATACACAGAGTTTCAAGAATATGCATCTAGCTAATTATTACGTGCAAAATACCAGTTTTTCACAACTGCATGTATACTCTGCCATTATCACGAACGCGTCCTTTGCTGTTTCAAAGCTATAATATACATTGTACAAAAGTGAAGAGTCAGAGAGAGAGAGAGAGAGAGAGAGAGAGAGAGAGAGAGAAATTTGTCGTAGGTTAGAGTAGAGCAGAAAGCTAACTCAAAGGAACGCCGGATATTTCTTGCTAATTACATGGGTCTAGAGCTCGCGCAAGCTCACCACGGCTGTGCCATCAGCATAGCATATACTGATATAACGCGAAGAGAAGAGCGAAATATATAGAGAATCTGGCAACAATGGACTTCTCAATTTACATTCTGAGCAGTACAAAACTTGAACCAGTCGCAAGCTCTCTTTGCGCGTTTATAATAAGTAGATACATGTATATTTGTATAAACTATTCGCGATTTGCACTGATGACGATGTTACATTTTGAGCGAGATGTCTCTTTGGATCGTCTTTTAACAAAAAAAATCTATCGAATCGTCTTTTTCCAACATTTTTAAAGCTTTTTTTCTTCGACTTATGCTTTAGTCAATCTATTTTCTCTTTTTCGCAATTATCATGGAATTCCGGCTGTGAGAAACTCTGTCGACTCTTGAAAGTTATTATTGTCAAGAGAATCGTTACATCAGCAACTCTCTTTTTTAATAGGGTAGAACCATGAAGATGCAAAATGTGGTCTTCTGAAATATCGAGGTGGAATCTGTTTTGAATATCATGAATATTGTAAGATTCCTCAAGGAGACTTGATTTATGTGACATAGTCAAAGTATTTCTTCATGAGAATATTGAAATGCGGAAACTCCTCGACGCATCCTTCAGATTCGTAAAAAATTGAAGAAATATCGATGAAATTCAGATTCATTTATAGAAATTAGAGCCGGTGGCTTGTGAAACTCAGTTTGAGCCATAAAGTTTTGCGCTTATTAGAGTTGTTGAACTTTTTCCAAGCAGGGACTAAAAGAAAAAGTAAACTCGAAACTTATTATAACAGAATACTCAATACTAAGCCCCAGCACATGATGATATTTTCACCACCCTCAAGCAAGCTCAACAAATAGAACAATGATCCACGAAGAATTCTCTAATCACGCAATAAAAGGACTAATTATGAGCTCGAGCTTAACAGACCACAAAACTGCCTACCATAAATCTACGCTCATAAATCGAGTACCCATAAACCCTTCCACTCATTAAATACCGTGATACTGCGATGATCCAGTGAAAAGATCCGGTAATCCTCAACTTCTTATTGCATCCGGGTCAAGCGATGCGTAGACAAAAACAATGGGTGTGTGGATTAAAGCTCGTGCGTTGCAACGTTGACGGGAGGGCAGCGGCGGCGCCATTCGCGTGCGTGACAAATTGCCGCTCGCAATTAGTTACGTCGGAGCTGCAAACCGGACGGCCTCGGCGAGCTTTCTCATAGTGCAGTCATCCGACGACGTCTTCCGTTTTGCCAAGCTTGGTGAAATCTCCTTCCTATCTGCGTCGACGTATCAGCCCTTTGGTCGGAGTCCAGTTGGGCCATCTCGTGAGGAAATTCATAGATTTAGCGGAAAGTCAAAAGAAATTCAATTTAATTTGATAAAATTTAATTAAATTTATTCATGCAAGATAACAGTTCAGATAAAAAATCAACAGTTAGTTGAAAAACGATGCAAAACAAGGACATTAGATGAACTTGGACAAAAAATTGAAAAAGTATACCTTACAGGATACACAGGATATCGAAATTATAGTCTTCTTTTCTTTTTAGGGGAGTCACCTAAGATTTTCATGCTTCTCTCATAGTTTTCAAACAACATTGTCGAATAGTGTGGAAATTGGCACTTGTAAAGATCACTTCTGAATATATCCTTGACTGATGGCTCACGGACATGCATGCATATTTCGGAATTACTATCAGTTAATAAATTGAAATATGTGATGTCAAAGGTAATCCTGGTTGCCTTCATGAGTTCCAGCTCCCTCTTGCACTGTAAGTGATACTCCCTCAAAATATTGTTCTCTTCAATAAATTCCATATTCTTTGAACTGATATGTGAATTTTTCATGTTCAGAACAGCAATGTACTTCACCAAGATTAGTTTGGCACATGTAAAAGACTCCGGTGGCTCCCTGCCAGTGTTTGATGAAGGTTGGTATGTCAGCGCTGTTCGACCATCCTTGTCCTCAGCATTCATGTCCACTCCAACATTTAAAAGGTATTCAATCATTTGAATGCTGTCATGGCCCCTAGAGGCTCCAACCATAACTGAGTGTAAGGGAGATACTTTCCATAAATCACATTGGTTCAGACGTACCCTATTCCTTAAGAAGAGCAATGCTACGTCGTAATGGCCATCTGATAAAGCCAAATGAAGAACTGGTCTGTAAAGAGAATCTGTCACATTAATGTTGGCACCAGCTTCAACGAAAATCTTTGCTATGTCAACATTCCCTGTGTGCGCAGCAAGTACCAATGGAGCATCGTCATCCCTCATCTTTTTCTTACCAAAGTTCACATTATGCTTCATCAAAAGCTTAACCATTTCGACGTTATTATTGTGGATAGCAGTCCACAGGATACTTTTTCGACGTCTTGGTCTATCGTTGACATCAGCTCCTGATTCTAGAAGTAATTTGGCAGAGCTTAGAAGATTCAAAGTGACAGCTATCACTATGGGACTTTCATCATCACAGTTTCTTTGGGTGCTAGAACAACCAGCCTTGATCAAATAATTAGCAAGATCCTCATCTTGCAAATAAAGTGCTACATGCAGTACAGTGAACATGTCCCTCATCCTATACTCATTAATTTTAGCTCCATGTTTCAATAATAATTCTACCAACTGGATCTTGCTTTCACTCTTTTCCAAAGTTTTGACAGCGTAAAACAAGGGGGTTTCCTCTTTAATGTTCTTGACATTAACATTGGCACCTTTCTGGATCAACAATTCAGTCATTTCAGTGCTGTTGCTCTTCAAGGCTGCATATATTGGTGGCAAAAATTTTTTAAGAAACTTTTCCTTGTTTCGATGCAACTTTTTATAGGAATCATCGGTAAATGTTCCATAATTAACATCCACACCTTTCTCCAAAAGACACTTGACATGGTGTGGTTTATTGTCTTGTATGGCTCGTTCAAGGAACAACAGATCATCTTCAGTAGTAACTGAATCAGATTTTGAAAAAATGTCACTCTCTTCTTCCCTTTCAAAACTGGGCATTTCAAATGAACTTACACCATTGGCCATTTCGCTCTGTTATTTCATCACCAAGAAATCTAAGATATACACAACTCCTGATACAAGTTCAATCTGTGGAACAATGGTAAAATACAGCACACTTCCATGGAGGGGGGTGGAAAGAGAGATAGAGAAAGTTATTGCACAAAGATCGAACTTCATTGGTGGGTCACAATGTTCTTTAGATGTATGTCATTGATCCAACTCGAGTTAAGTAAATGAGAATCATGAGCACATCATGCACTGGCTCGATAAATGAGGCACAAGGTTAAGTGTATCTCAAAAAAATTACTCGGTCAGAATAAGGTTACACATTATTACAACAATTCAAGTCTATTGTAGTTACACATAACAGCATGCTGAATATCATAGATTGTCAAAATCATGAACATCTTGGAATATTTTGAGTCGTGCAACAGCTGAATTTACTTACTCTAATTCACTACACAACCAATGCACTATATGCACTAGACCAGAAGGATATATGTGAGACCAACTCAATTGGTTTTATTTTTGGCCGGAATGGTACGTCTTTCAAACTTCTCTATTCCGATTCTGAGTCAGTACGAACATAAGATCATTGAACATTGTTGAACATCATCAAACATCATTTCAATGTTCCAACTCCAACTTCTGCTGATCACTGATGAGTTAGTTGGGTTAGGTCGATCGCTTCGCTTCATCACTGCGCAGACGCTCTGCGCCTTTTCCTTTTGTTTGAGCAAGCACAAGTTCAAGTTGGCAGGTTGGCACCTACTTTATCAGGTATAGAAATTCTAAAAAAAGTGATTTAGATACAAAAAAAACTCTTTTTTCCGAAATTGCATTCCAGAAAAATTCCTTATTCCTGTATTTTTAATAATTAATCGATGACTATGCGCATTGCATTCAACGCTGTGTGGCTTTCCTGTAGCTCGTATCGACACGCAAATGAACTTTGAAAACTCCAATCTTCCTAATAAAAACTTCTCCTCCCACGGTTTCGCGACCTGATGATTTATTTTGCTGCAATTCATACAATAATATATCTCACCCAGAGTCCAGATCACCAGCTGTACTACGTTGCGTGATCCGTGTGGTGATCTGGACTTTAGGTGTGGAGAATTATTGTATGAATTGTGAAACAACAAATTATCGGATCTCAAAATTGTAAAAGAGGAGTTTTTATTAGGAGAATTGGAATTATTTACTTCTACTTGCGTGTAGGTACATACGAGCTACAGGGAAGCCACACAGCGTTGAATGCAAGGCGCATAGTCATAGATTAAGTATAAAAAATACAGGAATAAGGAATGTTTTTGGAACGCGTTTGCGGAATAAGATGTTTTTTTCTCATCTAAATTATTCTTTAGAATTCCTATACCTGACAAAGTTGGTGCCAACTTAGACTTGCACGCCGTTTGACCCCTTAATGTTGGGCAAATACGTACCGCCAACTTGACGAAGCTTTAAATTTTCGAATGATGATGAGTTATCAATACCGCGATTCAGAAGAATCGTGACGTCAAGATAAATCACTCGATTCCTTAAATGTGCGGAGGAAAAATTTGACAAGTATGATTTCATAATCTTCGAACTCGTGGGAGTCATTTTAAATTGTCAATGAAAAATTTCTCGTCTTGAAAGGCTTGAGCAAATTAGAAATTTCCCAGTTCTCGTAACATATTTACCTAATGTACAGTAGTGCAGATTATTTCAGGAATGATCCTAATGATGTGAATTAGACTTATTCGAATGAGTTGTTGAAACCTGATTTAGATGGATATTATTAAACATAGAGATGCGCATGTATTGACTCTTGCTGGTGATTACACCTATTTTGTTTCAAATTATCTCGAAGAAAACGTCAAATCCAAGATAATTATATGACTTGGCGAAAAATGATATAATACGAATTTCATCGAGATTCTGAGTCGCAGAAATGACGTTTCAATTTTTGAACCGCTAATTACCGATTACACTGAAGTAGCACAATTTCACCTTATAAAATCCATCTTATGTTGAGAACTACCCATCAACCGATAGGTAAAAAAGAGGGATCAGATAAATTCTGATGTTAGTGTCAAGTACTGCTCTGGGGATAAGGAAACCCTCTGTGCTGAGGGCACCTACACTTGACAGACATAAATTCTGCACAGGTTTTGAAGAGAATTTTGGTCCCTGCGAGCTGCTAATGAAAATAGTAGAATTAGATATTGGTTTCAAAAAGGACCCAGGTAGGTTCCGGATGAATCAGACACGTCAAAATAGTCTAAACTGATTTTGAAGACGAAAAACATGACCAACATCCTTTTCAGATTTGTGCAGAATTCAGGTCAGGCGAGTACAAATTCCAAAATTCAAAAAATCTGAGACGAAATCACGTCCTACGAATTTTCCTTTCTACCTCATTCCATCGAGTCTCTCCAAACACTCAAGTGTAGAATCAAATCCAAGACTAGATCTAGCACAACGAATCTCTTACATAATTTTCATCTCTCGAGAGACGAGAATTTTGCGCTGAAATACATATCTTTCATACCTATCTCTGGTGTCATATCTTTGCATCCAACTGGATGCCGGTGTTGAATGTTGAATAGCATCTTCTCAGATGTATAACGACAACAACGAACTGTGCAGATATTATGCTGATGGAGTGTACATCAAGGTATTATAGTGTGTATACGAGTCTTTATGAACTATATCGACGTCAAGGACGGTGAAAGCTGCATTTCACGATTAGAGTAGTGTAGTCGAGTCGAGTAATGCCTCTCAATTGAAAGATTGCGATGAAGGGAGCGATATTATACATTGCAGGGGCTCAACATCCTCATTAACAACCACATCTACACTCTATACTATGGAGTATCCCGGAAATGTCGACGCTGTCTGATCGAAAGCAACGAGAGATATACATATATTAGAGCTTCGGTGAGGTCCGAATCAGCTATAATCGCACGAATGGATAGATAGGTAGATAGATAGCTATTGCTGACGCTCTCAAATTCACGATTGAGCTTCGCGTGTCGTTGTGCAGGGCCGTGGTCTATCCGTATAATTGTAGCAGCCATGCCGCAGTCATTAGAGCTTGCATCCATTAACCCTGTATCCGAAAGCTCATCCAAGATTCTCAAATTGATTCACTTGGTTTGATGCAGAAAACAATTAATTTCGTGCATTTTCGCCAGACATTGAAAGCAGATTGATACTAGGTCACAACTCGTTGGAAACAAGTGTTAGATAAGATAAAAAGAAATTTTTATCGCCTCGATCAATGAAATGAAAGAATGATTTCTTTGATAATTGTTGCTACTGTATGAAAGTAAAAAAAATATGGGAAAGCAAATAGCGATTAATATTTGGCCAAGTATCCCACTGGCATGGCGTTTGGGAATAATTTTTCGACAGATTCTGGAGAGTTTTCACCCATACATTAAATAAAGGAACCAAAGTTGATTGGAGACAGCACTGTGGTCGGGGAATGGTCATGAAATCGACTAATAATTGAATTCATGAAAAAATGCACTCAAAGCTATTCAATTCCAAATTCTACTTCAACACGTTCGCTGCGGAGGCTAAAATCGGTGATCTTTCCCCAGGTGCGGCGGGGTCCACCGGTGGGCTCCGCCGCAGCGAACGTGTTAATCTAAAATCTTACTAGCTCTTTTTTTGTCTTCTAAGCTGGATTCGTTTACAGTTGACCACGCTTTCAATGGAATCACGGATACCGAATAGAATCATCATCACTTTCGCTAGTTCCGGCCCGCTCCTACAGGCTACACTATGGATTACGATAGGTCATAAGAATCATCGCTCGATCAATTTTCTGGTCCGGTTATTGATGCCTCTTAGATTTTTTCGATATTAAGAGGGTATCTATGCTCATATGTCATTACAGACAGTGGGAATCACAACTTTTGATTGCTTGCAGAATTTATGATTTTCATTCTCAATTTCTTAAATGACTGGAAACGCGTGCATGGTTCTTTGATTTAAGGTAAGTATACTCAACTTACCTTCATATATCAATCTCAGGAAAAGGCACTCGTTGACCTTCCTGAGAATTTTTTTCATGCTCGCTATGTTGGGATATGAGGAAATACGCGGTTTGGACGACTCTGAAGCATTTCTGCGTTCCTCCAGAGAATTTGAAGGGATAGTAATTTTTTATGTCCACAATGCGACTTGCCAGTTATTGCCAAATAAATACTCACCAATTCTACCAAGGTCATCTCAAAATCTTTGAAATGCGCTTTTCGAGTTTCACAACTGCAATCTGGAGTTGTTTTATGTGCTATACACGGGTATGATTTGTGGAACAAGAAGACCAACATCAAATGATCGGAGGGTACCCAACATGTCCCCATCCTTTAAAACAATGTAAAAGGTTAATCGAGTGCATAAAATCAAAAAATCGTGTTTATCTCCATGTAACCCAAGGTCGTATGTAACCACAAATAAAGATGTTTTATCTATTCTGATCAGTGTTTCTGGCTTATTTTGATGGGATCAACACTTTCTGAGGGGTAAAAAAGCTCACCATGCAAACACTTTCGAGATGATCCGGGGGTTAGTAGCCAGAGAAGCTGGATGGAATCCGTCATCCGAGGTGACGCTGAGGTTGACAACATTGTGATCTGAGGACTTTCTATGCTACTTATCAAGGTCTATTTTTTATTTTTGCGTGCAACTGAGCCAATAAGGGCAACAATTTTCCGACAGCGGCAGCAGCTGCGAGAGCGCGCTTCCGGTGCCAGAGTTCGGAAAAAATTATTTACAACAGCCCAAAATAGACATGTGGGATCTACATGTATCACTCTAGAGATGGTGTTTTGAGCATTTTTAAGAGTATGCTCGAGCCTGCTCGTAATTAGTGAAATTTCAAGTCTTCTAGCCTAACGTGCTCAACACGTTCACTGCGATGTGCCTCACCGGTGCGGCCCACGACTTTCGATCTCACAATCTTTGCTGACTTATATTTGCTCAAAAAGTATTCTCAATAGCCATTTCCTCTAGCGTTTCAATCTATCAAGGGGTAGGGAGACATAACTCACAGAGGACATAACTCCCCGAGTATTCTTTCTCCCCGGGACAAAACTCCCTTGGCATTCTTTTCCCCTGGACAAAACTCCCCGGCTATCATTTTTCTCCCCAAACACAATCCTGCGAACTACTATACATCCCTGAATATGTATCCTACTGAAACGTTCTGCTACCGATCAAGAAACATCAATTTGTTGTTGCTACTAGCTAATGTCAGTCTCTGATCACAAGGAGAGGTCATGTTCTGACCGTCATGGATTCGGCTGAGAGTTTGGCTATTATGACCTTCTGGCACCAAAGGATAATAGTATCCCTTACTGGCCTCATATTCCTTTGTTTGTTCCTTTGGGACGTTAGCATGGCCCGTACTAGCAATGCTATAATGTCCCAGTGTGTTGCTTGGAAACGCTCGAGGAGACTCTGACAAGGGGAGTCCGGAGTCTCCGGGTCCTGAAATCTCACCAAAATTTACAGTCTCGTACCACCTAGAATATGAAGAACCCAAAGCAACTCTTGACGCGTGCATACACACATCTATTTTTTCTGTCGATCACATTGTTTTCCGTGTGTATCAATTAAAATCATCCTCATATCATTTCCTAACATTTGTAACGCAAATTCCACATGTAACGACTCTTAGCGTTACGTAACGCACCGGACCATTACGTAACGTTCCCTTTCAATACGTAACGCAGTTCTGCGTTACGTAACGCCACCTACCGTTACGTAACGGCGCTTGCCATTACATTACACGAGTAACGCAGCTTATCGTTACCACAAACACCGCCTATATAAACCCGAGCTGTCCAAGCTTTAGACACAGTCCAAATTCGAACCGCCGTCGCGACGCATACTCCACGACACTTGGCACAGCCGTGGCCATGCTGCTCCGTTACTCCGACGTATCCTGGTACCGTCAGGAACGTCGTCACCGCGACCTAGTGAACATTCCATAATTGTTTTACGCACTTTGGTTCCTGTGTCAGAATTGTGTGGAAATATTGTGTGTGAATTCACTCAACCTCAACTTCATCAACCTCATCCACGAACCTGAACATCCTCAACGTCCGAGTTGTGCCGAACGTGACCAGTGACAAAGGATCCTTAGGGGCACCATCAACACCCAATTTTTTCATCAACACTAGCTCCCCCTTTGTTACTCTGTCAAATGGGCCTCCCGTTCAGAACTACAGCCTATGACGTTAGCATTGCCCATATAGGCCCATGTCAAAATGTGATATATATGAGTCATTCTGGAGCAAGCTGGACAAAACCGTCACCAGAAGGGTCTGGGAAAATTCCGCAAAATTTTTTTTCCGTCAGTACTATGTTGAAATAATACGAAAAAAAATTCTTCAGATTTTGTCGGCCCCCCCCCCTGTGGGCCCCAAGGGCCCATGAAAGGGCTATTAGGCCTTTTTTTAGCCTATCCCAGGAAAATCATAGTTCCAACGCAATTCAATATTTTTCAACGTACTTGGGCGCATTTTTCTAATCAAGACTAGTACTTTTGAAAGAAAAATTGTCCAAGGCCACTTAGTGAGCCTGACGACTTCTGCGAGCTAATTATTGAGAGCAAATTTTAGCGATTTTTGGGCCTGCTTCAAAGCAGGCCCAAAAATCGTTTTAGCAAAAACGGCATCATCGACCACGGTCACATATGCTCCCATCTGGACTGATGTGCACCAATCTGTGTGAAAGTACTCCCCAAAGTACCCCCAAGTACGTGTAAGAAGTTGCGGGGACGAGCCTCTACCCAGGAGCGAGCTGTAGGTTCTATTCACCGTGTCCAAAATAGGCATTATTTTGGCTATTCGAGCGTAAGCGACTGAGAGCATGATTTTACTCGTTCTGGCTTACAAATGAGATAATGGGCTAGAATGAGGATCCAAACATATTTTTCCGACTCAAAATGACCATCTGAACACAATTCCGAGGTCAGTTTAGCTCTAGGATGTCGTCTAGTGCCTCAACGGTGTCAGAACCCGTCGACAGAATCTAAGTTCTTGAGGGGCAGAGGGACGACTGTTTAGAGCAAAACTGACCTCGGAATTGTGTTCAGATGGTCATTTTGAGTCGGAAAAGTATGTTTGGATCCTCATTCTAGCCCATTATCTCATTTGTAAGTCAGAACAAGTAAAATCATGCTCTCGGTCGCTTACGCTCGAATAGCCAAAATAATGCCTATTTTTGACACGGTAAATATAACCTACAGCTCGCTCCTGGCTGAAGGCTCGTCCCCGCAACTTCTTACACGTACTTGGGGGTACTTTGGGGAGTACTTTCACACAGATTGGTGCACATCAGTTCAGATGGGAGCATATGTGACCGTGGTCGATGATGCCGTTTTTGCTAAGACCACGAAATACGGCATTTGGTAATGCTCGGCAAAAAAAATCAAAAAAAAATAACCTCCGCCAAATTTTTTTTACTGAAAGAAGATGTCTGAGAAAACATTTTCGCACAAGTTTCGTGAAGAAAAATTAAGATATATTTTTGGAATCGAGTCCTGAATTTTCGACTTTTTCGTAAATAGCTCAAATTGTATCGGCTATAGCTCCTATAAAAAGTACGATAATCGACTTCTGCAGGTGGTCAAATTGTAGGTTTTTTCAAGACCTTTAAAATGACTACCTGCAAGAGTCGATTATTACATGTCTAGTAGGAGCTAGATCGCTTTGAAGCAGGCCCAAAAATCGCTAAAATTTGCTCTCAAAAATTAGCTTGCAGAAGTTGTCAGGCTCACTAAGTGGCCTTGGACAATTTTTTTTTCAAAAGTACTAGTCTTGATTAGAAAAATGCGCCCAAGTACGTTGAAAAATATTGAATTGCGTTGGAACTATGATTTTCCTGGGATAGGCTAAAAAAAGGGCCTAAAATGGCCCTTTCATGGGCCCTGGGGCCCACAGGGGGGGCCGACAAAATCTGAAAAAATTTTTTTCGTACTATTTCAACATAGTACTGATGGAAAAAAAATTTTGCGGAATTTTCCCAGACCCTTCTGGTGACGGTTTTGTCCAGCTTGCTCCAGAATGATTCATATAGATATACTAGCAATGTTGACGCTGTAGCTCTGAACAGAAGGCCCATTTGACAGAGTTGCTTTAGATTCTTCATATTCTAAGTAGTACGAAACTGTGAGAAAATTTTGGTGAGAATTCAGGACCCGGAGACTCCGGACTCCCTTTGTGAGTCTCGACATATCATCTCGTGCTGAAAAAAGATGACTCAAAGTTTCAGCCGAATCCTTGGTTCACAGTTCTTCATCCGATTTACTCTAGTATTTTTAGTTTCTTGAGTGAAATATTAGAGGAACAAAAAAGTACCAAAGTCATGGTCAAGCAGATTTCTATCGGCCAGAAAATAAGAAACAACCGTCTTATGAAGATTAGCTCTTTAATATTGTGTTGAATCATGATACTTGTCCATACAGAATAATACAATAACTCACTACACAGATACATTGGTCATGATTTGAAGCCCTGCATAATTTTCGTGCCATCTCAGCAGAAATCGGAAAGTTCAAAAACATTGGAAACCTTCGGGGAGTGGTTCACCCGTTCACTATTTTGTCCCCTCCAGGGGACATTATCGATTTCCAACAATTCTTGTAATGCATCGGGAAAATCTGAAAAAATTCTGAAAAATCTCTGTCGCTTACAAGGAACAAAATGAAACTCCAATGAGGTCTCAACGTGGAATTATGCGAGAGAAAAAAAAATAAAAAACTAGAATTCTTCAAAATTACAATTTTCCCATTTCTCACCATTTTTCCACGCCAGAAACATATTCTGATGAGAAAAATTGCATTCCCGATAGCAAGGGTAATTTTGTATTGAACGGGTAAAATAATGAATCCGATATTGAGAAGGAATCATACAAGATCAAGGATATACTGCAGTTATATATTGTGAAATTTTCAGAATCGGAAAGTTATGGCCGTTAGAAGAAATTACTAGGGGAGTTTCGGTCGCGGGAGATTTCGACAGGGGAGTTTTGGCCATGGGGAGAAATAGGCGGGGAGTTATGTCCCGTGGAGTTACGGATGGGGAGTCATGACCCCCATTCTATCAAGAGTGTAAATGATAAGTCTGAACAGAATTTTCCTCTGTACACTTGCATTAATCAGAAAATGAGGGTCGTGATGATGACCAACCAAAAATTACGAAAAACTGCCTTCGCATTGACCGTGTTAACCCTTAGAGTACCGGCATTTTAGAAAATCAGAAAGCGCCAAAACCCCTAATCAAAGTGTCTACATGACCCTTATGTATGTCCAAACCAAAGGTGGACGTTGGTCGATTAGACCATGACGCCATATGGCGTCATGCCTGTCTTCGGTGGTAGCGGCCCATGTTATAATGCACTGTATACTTTGGATGGCTCTATCTCAGGTCCCTATCAGCCGATTTTGACGTTCAAAAACGGAAATTAAAGGTTTTTCAAGAACAAACAAGATGAAATCAGTTGCATGAGTGAACTCGGCTTGATTTTAAAATAGTGGCCTTCCGAAAATCACCCAAAAATTGGCCCGTCTAGCGTGCACAGGGGTGGCTCAGGGGAACATGCGCTGACTTTGAGCTGCTGAATCTTAGGTCCTCTTTGATGAGCTCTGGCTTTCAAAAACGCGAATTAGAAGTGTTTTAAACGGAGGAGGTAAAAAAACTGCTTTGGGAAAGTTTGTCATTTTTGATGCACGAAAAATCGAACTCGCTCGAGGAATCACTCGACTTGCCATGTAGCGGTCGGTGTTGGAAAATTCTCGCACTCCGAGCAGCTTCGTCTGAAGCTTTCCTCGATCAAATTATCATACTCTTGCACAAAATATAGAGATATCGCAGATATAAGAAGGATGAATTGAATTACAGTGACAAATTCCAACCGATTGTCAGCTGTTCCAGAATCATGGATTTGACACACGTTTTTCCGCATAGATCGACTCTCTCTGCAATCACGGTTCCAACTTTGATAAAAATTATTTCAAGATTGATTTGGATTCCTCTTTCTAAGACGAATAGAAGTACCTAGATTGCATTGGAAAGTTCTCTGTTCTAGTTGAATGGCCGGACCTAAACAAGATAGTATTTCTAGCGGTGAATCGTTTCATCCGAAATAGAGCTATATGGAAGGCCTACATGAGCTCCGGGTGGAAAACAATGTGAACTTGATTGATTCACCTAAATAATACATATAACGAGGATCACTTGGCATTACCAAAGTGTAGCTCTTTGAGACTTGAGATATTCTCTGTGAGAAGAAATTCTTTCAGTCACGTAAAGGTCGTACCAAACGAAAATGAATTTTCTCACCTTGTAATGTTGAGAGTACTCATGTTAACACGTTCGCTGCGGCAGGGCCCGACGGTGGGACCCGCGTGTCTTTCCCCCAGTGCTGAGAGTTTCTGCCTTATGGGAAAGAACATTGAACGGGACCCACTGGTGAGCTCCGCCGCACCTGAGGGAAGACCATCGATTTCCGCCTCCGCAGCGAACGCGTTAATTATCAAACGAGTAATCTAATTGTAAGAGTTCCTTTTTGCAGTAGTGTACTGCGGTAATGAAGCGAGACCATTCGAGCAATTTCGAAGGCCCACGAGGCTCGTATAATTCGAGATTTGCTCCATCAGTTGAAGGCTTGAGCTCACCTCAAAAAGTGCCCAGAACAAAATCTTTGGAATGATACAAGAGGATCTCACGCGTCTATTCTTAGGCCGTTGCAAATAATTTTTCCTCAATATACATATGGAAACGGAGAGAATTCGCTTTCGTGAACTCAAGAAGGATGTTTCTCGTTCACCATGAGAACACTGAAAGCTAGCATTTTGAGATCAGTTGCGGTATCAGGCAAATGTTGCTCGTAACTACTGAAAAAATAACCCTGTCACTCAGTCCGAACCCATCCTAACTGTCTCAAACCACTGCCATCGTGTTCAGCAGGTCAAAATACGTAGGAGATGATAGTTTCAATACGCTCCTGGTTCACTACAACCATGCGCTGCCAAAGCCACCAATTCAGAAAATTGGTAAAAAAAATCCCAAGAATCGCGTTTATTGTAAAATCAATTATTTGCGATTCGAAGAAATCATGATGTGCAGGAGCAAATCTGGCTACGGGTGCGGTTTTTACATCAAAAAATACACAACTGTGAAAAATTGTTTCCCCAACTGGGTTATTTTGGACCGGAAATTTTGATCCTCGGTGTAAATTATCCTTCGTTGCAGGTCATACCAATCAAATAGAGTGAGGTGTACTGATTTTATGCCAAATTTTCGTCAAGTAGGGACTCAAGTGGGAACCAATTAAAGTGGAGTGTGTTGTTCCTCACATCGCTGGTCTGTTTAAATAAACTTTGAAATATCTGATGAAACGTCCAAGATTCATTCTTATTTTCTGTGTTATAGCGACGTTACCTCACATACATTTCTTTCAAACATTGGAGGTCCGTATGAGAATCTTATTCAAGAATCAGATGAGCACGAATGGCATTCCAATATATCTTCAAATATCCCGACACCGTTTACACATTTCAAATTTTAAAGGGCAAACCGAGAAAGCTCAAGCAAAAATAGTTTTAGACTCTTTGTGAATCCCACAGCTCGGATCAGTATTCCATTACTCACTATATGACCTCTCGCACCGTCAGAATAATATTAGGTATTTATTGACGCGTGCCTTTGAATTACTAGGGCTGATAAGCTTCTAAATCATCAGCCAAAGGTTAAGCTATACCAACGTGTCTCGTTCCATAACGTCTACCCTGAAGAAACACCGCAACGATCAACCTCTCTTGAACGCTGCAGGTGATTCCTGTACATTAGCCTCCCAATCAGCCGTCAAATTGGCCTAAAACCCACACACGCCGATCGAGTGAACCAGTCGGAACCCGTAGTAGTAAGGTAAAGTAAGTTCGGGACAAGTTGAGATTATCGAACGCTCAAAGCGTGTGTTCGATATATAATGAAGCCGTGTGCCAGAAGAGAGAAGTCTCTCGTAGAGCTCAAACCGTCTCAAAGTTCGAACGCCGATATATACTATAGAGAGAGGTTAGGTACCTATAGTATCGAACAAGAAATGCGCCAAACGTACGTCGTATAACCGTAAAACAAACGACCGCTAACGAGTACAAGTTTTATCGTCTGCAATCGTGCGGCCCTGAACAACCGCCCTCAACTCTCAGGTTTCGTATATCTATGTATAGGGATGTGTGGTTGAAGGGTATAGGGGGTATGTTAGAGAGGTTAGGTGGACGATTGGAAATCCGAAGCCACGGTGACCGCAAAGCGATCCTCGATCGGATCTGAGCCCATACAGACTTGCATGCGTGTATGTACAATTTACATGGTTCAAAGAGTATTGGTCCAGTATGGTCAGGTACAATGGATAGAAACATGGTAGCAGAGCGTGGTTTGGGATATAGATCGAGTTTGAGAGATGCGGAAGAGAATTACACGACGTGTTTAGCCCTTGTCTCTGCTATTGTTAACTTGGATGCAAACTCGAGTGTTCTTGCGCTCTAATTGCTGCGATGTCTTACTATTCCTAAATGTGGTAAAAGCGGCTGAATACTCAGCAGTGTTGGCCAAAGAGTATCGGATTGATAAGTTTTGCGAGGTGGTGACATAATGTAATTCCTACGGGGCTCTGCAGGGAATTCGAAGGGTCCCAGAGATTGTGGTTGTGATAGTTGTCCTCAACGCGTCTGTTGCAACGAGACCCACCGGTAGGTCCCACTTGACTTTCCTGTGTATTGAAGATTTCTATTTCACGACATGTAAACTTAATCCCAAGAAGTATAATCAGTTGCATTCTTATAAGGAAAAACTGTAGGTAATTCGTTGTGGTCAATAGAACAGCAAACCGCTCGTGGTAGTAATCGTAACGCTCACATAAAAAACTATGATGTTGCCCTGGTGATCGACAAGAGTAGATTATTCAATAAGCTGCGTTCCACCGTCTCAGCAGTCTAAAGTTTGATGGGTGCTCTTTTTCTCCCGAGGCAAACGACTGTGGCTGATTACATTCTGATCCGCCAAGCCAACGACGTCTTATCTATTGATTTTATTTGAAAACGAATAAAAAACAGATGTACCTGTTTGTATAGATGATTTTTTCCGTTGATGCCATGAGTCTAACTGTAGACTTGTTTGATGTTGCGACAAAGAAGGCCTGCTCTACAATTTCAAACATCTTGAATACACTGTTATCAGAAGCAGACCTATCCATTCATGATTGAGTTGTCGAACAATTACCACCAGTGGTCCATTTTTGTTCTGAAACTCTTGAAATATTTGAGTGTGTGACACTCGTGTAAAATGTATCGGGGAGATATTTTTGGGAGGAACAGCGTTTCGCAAATACGTATATTCCTATTCTGCATACCAATCAGTCTTTAAATAGATCAAATATGGTTAGAATAGTAAATTTTGCACCAAGGTTATGAGGTTGTAGCTCGCTTCTGAGCGATTGGTTTTCGGCCCGAGCCGCAGGCGAGGGTCGAAATAATCGCTCGAAAGCGGGAAACTTCATGATCGACGCGCGAATGCCATCTTATGCAATTTTGTAAGCACTCAAACATCGGAAAATTGCATAAAAATTTATACTGAATATTGAAAGGCAGCTCGGTTTATCAGTGTAGCAGAACAATTTTGTATTATTTATCTTCGGATTTGATAGGCGTAACATCGTATGTGACTGTGAAGGAATTCCACCTTCCCAATTTCTCAGATCACAATTCACTGTAGATTGTCTGTTAGCTTCTAATGTATGAGCCCGGAAAAGCTTTCTGTTCGGGACAGGGTGGTCGACTTGTGGAACCCTGGAGCCCAGGAGTTGTGGTTTGAGTACTTTGAAACGAGGAAGTGTGGAAGCGTGAGATTTGGTTATACGAGCACTCGTGAATTTGCTATGGAATAAACTGACTATATTCTATAAACCGTGCTGCTCCTCAACCTTCAGTAACAATTTTTCTAACCATATTTGATCGATTTAAAGACTCATTGGTATGCAGAATAGGAATATACGTATTTGCAAAACGCTGTTCCTCCCAAAGATATCTCCCCGATACACTTTACACGAGTGTCACACACTCAAATATTTCAAGAGTTTCAGAACAAAGATGAACCATTGGTGATAATTGTTCGACAACTCAATCATGAATTGATAGGTCTGCTCCTGATAACAGTGTATTCAAGATGTTTTAAATTGTAGAGCAGGCCTACTTTGTCGCAACATCAAACAAGTCCACAGTTAGACTCATGGCATCAACGGAAAAAATCATCTATACAAACAGGTACATCTGTTTCTGATTAATTCGTTTTCAAATGAAATCAATAGATAAGACATCGCTGGCTTGGTGGATCGGAATAAAATTAGCCACAGTCGTTTGCCTCGGAAGAGAAGAAGCACCTATCAAACTTTAGACTGCTGAGACGGTGGAACGCAGCTTATTGAATAATCTACTCTTGCCGATTACCAGGGTAGCATCATAGTTTTTTGTGAGCGTACAATCACTACCATGGGCGGTTTCCTGTTCTATTGACCACAACGAATTACAGTTTTCCCTAAGAAGAATGCAACTCATTATACTTCTTTGGATTCCATTCTTAATTGGATACGTATTCTCAGAGGGAACCACTACACCTTTCCCTACGTGTAAGTATAAGAGAAACTAGACTAGACCTTTGCTTGTAAAAAATATCCTGTATTTAGATCTCCAATTTTCACGTCGGCCTCTAGAAAATTCAGCCATTTGATTACACACCAGTTCACCCTCATACCGATTTCCGGGCCCGGAGCATTTCTACATTATTGATGAAATTCTCTCTTTTGGACATCCTTGAAATTCTACTCTCTAGAAACAATCAATGATCGAAGTACTCAGTAACATTGCTCTCATTTTCGACTATATCTAGTTCTAATGTACGTTCATCCTTTACATTGTTCCGCAAATTTTTCCAGCACCAGAGAGCTCCTCAAATTTAGCACGACAACCGAATCGACAGTCCCAGAACGCTCGCGTTCAAGAAACGTTAATCTGTAGAATATGTTGTGCTGCTTTCAACAGTCGAAGATCGTTGACGACTCATATTCATAGGGTTCATCCTGGCGAGAATGCGTATCGTTGCGAGTTCTGCTCCAGAAGTTTTCCCTTCGAATCACTTTTGGCTACTCACATGATTACTCACCCAGATGGAAGACGCTTTTCGTGTGAGCTGTGCCAAAAAAGTTTCACCAAAAAGAGTAACTGGAAAAGACACATGTTAGCTCATCATAATGCGAGATCTTTCTCGTGCACAGTTTGTTCTGCAAGCTTTGCGAGTCAAGCGTCTTTGACAGAACACATGATGTTCCACTCAGATCACCACCCTTTCTCATGTGGTATCTGCAACCAAAGATTCAGAGACTCAGGCAACTTACGGGATCACATGAGGACTCATGAATACGAGATCTACTCGTGTCAAATTTGTACAAAGAAATTCAGTGGTAGTCCAAGTTTGGAATGTCATGTGCACACTCACGGGATCATAAAGCCGTACAAATGCAGATTATGTTCCCGCAGTCACACATACATAGGAATGTTGGAGAGGCACATAAGGACGCATCACAAAGTTCCGATCAGACAAAGTCATTTATCGCAATCGCAATACGGTGGAACTCAGATGGCATCCTCATCAAGTTTTCAAGAACTTCAAGCTCATCAAGAGCGTGAATGCGGAGATACTTCTAGAAGTGAGTGTCACACATTTTTTCAGAACAACAACAGCGCGTCCCAAATTTACTTTGAAGAACTCTGTCACGAACAAAATTTCACGGGGGAATGTCAGACGATTGAATCGCCTTGTGAGTAAAGGCCCTGGTATGAAGCTTCCAGTGCTGCGTGTACATTTGTAGCCGAAAATTAGCCATGTAATCAAGTTATGTCAGGTCTATGCATACCATGGTACCCAACTAAGAGTCAATTTATCTAGGCGGGAACGATTTTTTTTCCATCAAAATGTTATAGGATTAGATGAACTCTACATGGAGAAGTTTCCATGTCGAATCCCTTATTTTTGCGAGCGATTTTAAGGCCAGTCCATAGTGCTTACACTTGCTCACTACTCCATAGATGGTGCTACGGTAATTTGCATAGCGTAATTCCAACAATATTTAATTTCTAAATAAGGTAAGTGTGCCTAATTTGCCCCCACTACTTTTGTTTTGTTTGCCATTCTAATTCTTCTCTATATTTTTCAATGTATTTCAGCTCATTTTAAAGCATGTTTCAAGACCTTTTAAATGGGCTGAGGTACGTTCAATTTCAACAAATTGGAGCCGAGATATCTTGGTTTTTGCAAAAGAGAATTTTTGGCGAGTTTTCAACAGTGTGTTCCTAATTTGCCCCCACGTGGAACAGAGGTCGATTTCCATGAGATTACACGTGGTTTTCGTATAATCGGGATATCTCGGCTCCCAGACTTCCAAATAAGACGTACTTCAGCTCATTTTGTAGCTTTTTTGATCCTTTTTCGAATGTTCTGAGTGAGATTGATGTTCTTGAATGGAGTGAGGAACGAGTTTGGAAAAAGACTATGGGGGCAAATTAGGAACACTGCACTTCTTCTAGTAATATGGCCGTAGAATCGACTAAAAATCGAATTTTGCAATTCTGCAAAAAGCATTCTAAAGCTGGGACAAAAACAAAGGAAATGAGTTGAAGTACGTTGGGATTGATCACATCAATTTTGTTCGACAAAGCTTTTAGTGATCAACAAAAAAGAAGTCAAAAGCACCGAAAACCACTTTTTTGTTGTAAAAAATGCGTGTGTCATTGAGGATCGATTCAGAACAATTATTTTGTCATATTCTAACGTAACAAACATGAAAAAAATGCGCAGCAAGGTCTGCGGGTGCATACATGTGAGAACTTGAGTGGGGGCAAATTAGGGAATGGGGGCAAATTAGGCACAGTTACCTTAGTTACAAACACTTTTCGGACCAAATCATTGAGTCAGCGCACTTCCCAATGGAATTTTCAATAGTTTGAGCTTTGTTGCGTCTCAAAACTCGTGATATATTTTACGAGATTTAGAAAATGGCAATCGTGCATGACAGCGTATTTTCTACGATGAGGCAGCCGAGCTCAAGATTGCAGATTTCCGAATCCTGCAAAATATATCGCGGATTTTGAGACGCAACAAAGCTCAAATGATTGGAAATTTCATTGGGAAGAGCGCTGACTCAGTGATTTGATCCGAAAAGTGTTTGCAATTATTTAAAAATTAGATATTGTTGGAAAACCTGCATGTACTCCGGTGCGTGTCTGGTTGCGGTATTGCGGGGACTGCGGACTGGCCTTCAGAGCAAAATGTCAGATTCATGTATGTCAGGTCCATGTACTCAAAATTTGTTCCCTGGAACACTCGATAGCACGAAAAAGATGGAGAAATGAACACGAATCTTAAGGTCATTTGGTCTCACCGCGTCAGGATTTCTCACTAGACGATAAAATGTCTAAAACCGGAAAATGTCAGGTCCGTGTACTACTTTCCCTATGTCTCATACATGTGGAAATCACATATACCGTTCTAACTGGTTCCTAAAAAAAATTCTGTACTCAATATGCGAAAAGGATTGGAGAAAGGTAGGACAGAATGCGGGGCATCAATTTGCATCTTCTGGATTTTTAGATCCAAAATGTGTAAGTTTCCGCGAGAGTGCCCACATACATAGTTGACTGGGCAAGATTTCTCCGTTACCCCGTCGGAATTCTATTGAAGTATTTGATTCTAGAAACTGATGCAAGTACTTTCTTGCAAAAGTTCTAACCCTGAAAAGGCCTAGCGACTCTTCAAAACGCCCAGTAGAATACCAAAAGATTCTAAAACTAGTGTTACATTTTCATCGATCTTACAAAGGAGTGGAATGGACCCCAGAACTCTGGAGAGAAATTTCCGAGGGAATTTCAGCTAAAATGTCACAAGAAATGAAGTTTTTCTTCCAGACACAATTCCTCAAGAGATGCCTGATCATGGAGCAGGAACATCATCAGATGCTTGCGGTGCGTGCTCTTGCCCAAAAGATAGTAAGACGATGGGAGGAAACTATTGTGTATTTGAAAATTTATCTGGTCTACAACATACTGGTAAGCATTACTTGGACTAAGCCTTTGTGGTCATGATTTGAGACAATGATTTGGGTAAAGCATCATTTGAGCTATTACTAAAAGTAAATAGATCATCCTGAATCATCACACTATTTAAATTGTGAACTGCACTCTTTAGGGGTTGAATGCATGGAATTCCTTCGGTCACGAGGGATTCAGCGTTGAGCAACTTATCACGATCAGTTGGAGGCCCCGCACTTGCGAACACAGATATAGGTATTAGGCCACACTGCGAGACGCGCGTACACACCTCGCGAAAGCGTAACAACGACCGCAGTCTATTGGGCACACAGCGCATGGTTTTTGACAGTTCTCATGCTTCTATGGAGTCTTCCCTGCACTTTTACACGTGTATGTTTTTCAAAGAATTACCGTTTATCTTCAAATAATACTAGAACTCAACACGCGCGCAAGCGCGCTGATGGTTCGAAAAAAGAAGTGAAATTATCGAGAGAATATTGGTAGTTTTTGTCAACCTTGAGCTTTAAATGATGAAAAATCACGGAACATGATCTATAATAATGATGCACGTGATAGTTGCTTCATACACTCTCACGTGCATTATTATTATAGATCATATGTTCCGTAATTATCATAATCTTGACCTGCTAATCAAGTAGAAGCTTACACCAAAAGATTAGAAATCAAGTAATTTTCTTCAATAACATGTAACAGAAGAAATTGCTAGATGTTTTCTGTGGACTTGCTTGGTTTCTTTGGATTTGTTTTCGATATTTTCCCTCTCGAGTGAGCATTTTTTACTCGACTCATCATTTTACCTGAAGAGGTCGCAAGAAATTAAGTAAGTGAAGTTCCAATAAGTAACCATCGTCGTTGATTTATCTTTGAAGGCAGAAATTGGAAGCCCAGGAATAGATATTTAAAGAGTAATATGAAAACAGCGCGTGAGTAAAGTGACAGTGATCGGAGTGAACCAGCTCAGATATATAGTATGAAAATACAATCACCAACAATTATTCGAATGCATATGCAATTGAAATCACTATCGAATATTGCACTTGAATCACTACTGATAAAACAGTAAGAAAACATAGTAGGAAATTATTTGGTTACACACAAAGCGCTGTTCGCTTCGCATACTTAGGCGAAAAAAATTCCAGCCATAAGATTTCGCTCCCCATTTAATTTGAAACCGAGCAACTTTCCCCGAGGGCCACAATTACATTATCCTTGGAAGTGGAGTGCCTAAGGAATATATAACAGAGATCAATACTTATCAAGATAGATGCCATGAAATTCAAAAAATCGTCGAGCAAAAGATGAATTAAGGTAGTTTATTCGAGACTCAGAAATCAACTCTTGGATACGATGCCCCACGCGCTGTGTACTCTTGCATTTGGATCAAAAATGGATTCAGATCAAATCTCACCCGTTTTACCGTTCATCATCAAACATTCGCTTTATTATAACACTATCATGTTAGGATGAGAAAGAATTTCAAACCCATATGTGTTGTTCTGAGTGCTCGTTGTTTTCATCGACTTCCAATTTCGGTTATATTTACTCTCGCTCAAGCTCTGGTGGTTGTGACACTTTGATTCCAAATTTGAAGCGCGCATACATATTCATTTTTGCGAGAGACGGCGTACTTTCAAAGTCCGAAATGTAGCCAAATTGCGACACAGATCACTTTTATAAATTCCGGATATTGATGAGAGGAATCAGAACAGAAATAGACCTGAACCTCAAATTCCTTGCTTGACACAACAAAAACATAAAAAGCAAAACATACCAAAAAATGAATTGACACACACATTCATTGGATGCTTATTTTCACACATTTTTGCACAAAGAACAGATATCGAAAATTTCGAGATACGCCAACTCCTCGATTAGCCTGCGGATTAATAGGAGGGATAATCTACAGCACCGCTCATAAATTCTGGGACGGTGAATCCAATATGACCCTTCCTCAGAATAGCGATATCTCAGACTCTATGCATCGTAGAACAAATCTGTAAGGAGCATCTTCAAGAGCAGAAAAAATGTTAACTTTTGAGTGGTTTGGATAATTTATATCGATCAACTCGAAGGTACTAGATTCTGGTCAAAAGTTAGAAATTTTCGAAAATTTCACTTCCATTGATACACCCGCATTTTTGTTGCAAATAAAGATACGGCCATTCTGAGAAGAGCACCATGTAGATGAGCGGAAGAAATGCCACGTGTAACTGTCTTTTGATTTATTTTTTACGTCCCACGTGTGGAAAAGTATGAGCTATAAGATCTAAGAATAAGATCTGCCCGGTAGGGTGATGATAGTCAACCTGCTACGACACATATCTTACGACACGACACCGCCCGACAGAACACGAAATTCATTCCTAGGGGTCCAATGATTGATGGACTGGACTCATTTTCACAGTGCCAATGATGGATCGTGAGAATGAATCAAATTCGTCGATGATAACGTTTCTGTGACGAAATTTTCAATAGACTTTCTTAAAAAGCTGAAAGGGCTGAACTCTTCTCTTTTGAGCGACCGAACGTAGGATGGTTCAGAGTACCATAAATTGTCAGATAAATAACGGCTCTTCGAACATCCTGTATACTCGCTGATTTTGATCAAAATTCTCTGTTTGGACCTTATTGTGAATTCATCGTGTTATTCACTCCTCAGGCACTCATGAAACATACGAGATGACCACGGATTTGAATACTTTCGATGAATCTGTGAGCGAGCAGGAGGCAAGAATGATGCAGTATCAATATTTTGTTGAAACAAATCACGAATTATACGTGACCATGAGTGAAGGTAAAATTAACCATTAAATACTAAGATAATATAATTGATGGTCCAAGTCCTAATATCTTTCGCCCCAAGGCCCTAGCCATTCACAGGAGCCTGATCAATTTTCAAGGATGTTACTTGGGAGCAGGCATTCATCCTACTGTAGCGATTATGATCTTGATCCAGAAGAGATTGAACGTGAAAATGATCAAATCGCTAGGTTGTTCTGTGAGACCCAGGGAGCAAATCATGACAGAGAGGGACCGAATCAATTCTTTGAATGATGAATAGTATATGGAAGTGTAGATTGTCCAATCCACAGCACGGTCATGGTAAATTCACTTCATTTCTTAACAATTTTGTGATCTCTCACATAGTCTGAACAATTTGATATACGGATGTCCCCCGTATTCGTGGGGAGTTGTTATGTCCAAAAAATCTATCGCGAATACGGAATTCCGCGAATACTGAATCACTACTCTTCTGAAAATATCGAGATAGGGGATCGTTTCTCTGTCCGCAAATTCCGCGAATATGTATAGAATCCGCGAATACGGCGGGTCTGTACTGTTCTGATAAGCGCATAGGTTCTAAGAGCACAGAATTCAATTGCACCTTTCACGATGATCTCCCAACTCGAAATCTTCGTACTGTGACTGATACCATTCCTTACCAGCTAAGCCATTTATACAATATGCTTTTGAACATACGCCTCACTATGCTGTTCCAGGCTTTGATAATACTTGAACTACTAATGCAACTGTCCCAGTTTCCTTACATGCACGGATTATCAACTGTCTCGAAAGCTGTATCCAACAAAACAGCGGTTCAGAAAGTAAAGGATAATCAACGCTTGCTCAGACGAATCATCGCTATACCCTTTGACGCATCGATAGGCATCGCAGCCTCGAGGAAAAAGAAGCCATTTTTCACATTACTATATGTACTATATTTGTCAGATCGATTGGTCAACCACCCCGCCTATCACAAGCTGAAGCGTACGCAGATTTTGCCTCTACTCGGTCAAAAATTGGAATTTCGTCATAGAAAAAATTCCACCACCAACTCACTAGAGCAAAAATAATGGACATTGCACCCCAGAAGGACACCGTATTATCGAGTTTGTGTGGATCTTCAAAACACCTTACTGGCCGGTGGGAAAATGAAAGTATTCTTGCCCCAACGCGGGAAACGGCCTGCTCGTCCAAATCGCCTAATTTGGGAGATTCGCTTATACACGGTCAAAATGACTTTTCACATTTTTACAGTAATGGCTGCATTGGCAACGTGGCTATTTTCATGATTTATGTGAATAAACAAAGTGAAATATGTATCTGCGTGAAAAATTATGATGGTTTGCATGAATTTTCACGCATTCGACAATCCGTTTATATGCCATTGGACAATTTTACATTGGACAGGGTATTGGATTCGTCTTGGTAAAGAAACTCCATTCGTTATGAACATGCATTCTTTTTCGCTCTCCAAGACTTCGCGTTAATCATACTCTACTGTCTTCCTAAATTACTCAATTAGATTACTATGATTCAATCATTGGTACTCAAGAACTCCGTTCCTAGTCATTATTCTCACGGTAGAAGATTTCATGTGTGACGTGGAGTCAAACCATTCATAACATTTATCCGCTCTCAATTGAAGGCTAACTTTAGAGGATCTTCAAAAAAGAAAAAGCTCCATTTCTTCACTCATGAATTATTTCGCCCCAGTTCTCATATTCTGATCAGGGATACGAATATCAGGCTAACTTAGCAAATGAGGAGTATCGACATAAGATTTTGTCATTCTATGCAACATCAATATATCTTGATATTTAAAAAAAGAATCTAAACCACAGATTTGGAATCTCTCTGCTATTTTAGCGGTATTATCTGAAAATGGATTCATTGGGGTTCGGAAAAAGATCGATAGAAATCTTCACAATCCGTTCTGAATTGACTCAAGGCAACCACGATTGAAAAGCATAAATCACTTCCGCTCTCAATAATGTCATGTACACTTAGGAGCAGTCTGAACTGTCCACACTGTAGCCAACTTAAAGATCACTCTCCCATGCTATTAGCACAGGAGAGAGACCTTTCAGTTGGCTGCATTAGTGGACAGTTCAGACTGCTCCCGAGTGTACAAATCAATTGAAGTCTCAGAGTTTCTAGAATTCACTGATCTTTTCTTGGCAAATACAAACATTCTGGGTGCCTTGTATTCGATATTCCTAGCATGGCTCTCAACTTTTAGCTTGAAATCGAATGCTACGCCTGAGATTCTCAGCACTAAAATCTAGTCACACTCAGCTATAGCCAAAAGATGAATGAATCCTCCTTCTGATTTCTAATTCAAGCACTATTCATAAAATAAGGTTTTGATCAAGGACCATACATGATCAACGAACACTATGAAGTCGAGATCAGCTGCATACTGCACGAACACTGAAATCATCAAGCATCATTAAGAATAACCTGCTGCACGAAAAATCTGCAGCTTGCAGCAGCAATCAGACAATATTCGGGAGATGGAAATGCACCTCTTGATTCGCGAGATGGAAAAGGACCTCTTGGTTATTGTTCAATTTCTGTTCTGCTGCTCGCCTCGCTTTGCCCCAGCCCAGCTGACACCGAGGCTTACCGACGGTGGTGCTAGCGGCAATTGCACAAATGCACGAATGCACGGATGCACGTGTAATGCACGCGCGTGTAATGGACGTGCAGTGTATTTTAACAACTCTGTGAGAAGTTCTTTGAACTCATAAACTCTCTCGAATAAATGGTCGTCCAGAATGTAGGAGCAGCCTCTTTTCAGATCTTTGAATGGAGGATGACTTCATTTAGCACTTTTTCTTCCTAAATTTCATTCCGAAGTCACCGAAGCTTGGCACTTCTGCATTGAGATCTCTTTGAAGTAACTCCTTTTGTGAATGTCATTTTCAGACCCGATTTCTTTGAAAATTATAAATGATCAGCGAAAAGGTTACTTGTTTTTTACTACCACGATCACCGCGTTAATCAGATTGTTAAAAATAGAGTTTCGGTATGAGACCCTTATTGAACACTTGATCGAGCATTAAAACTTTTTGATCTCTTTCTGGGGATTCTTACACTTTGAGATCTGCTTGCGATTCAATCCATGAAGTAAGTGATCTATTGACACTCAAATTCGACTATATGCTTCCATTAATTTTCTATGATTGACAGAGCCCAACGCGAAAGTTTTTAGATGCATACGTAACATTGACTTTATTGTTCCTGTTTATTGCCTGTGTGAAGAACTCAAGCAAACTTGATACTTTTATTACGATTGGTTTCCTTGGTACGTAGCCATCTTGTTCTTCAATGATATACGGTTGCAACAGCAAATACTGGTTTTAGAAATTGATCTGCGATGATCGAATAACTTGATGCTTGTCTGGACTTTTGAGAATCGATGAAATACAAGATTTTTTCCCATGCTTTGGAAAACACATTATCCAACAAGAACTTTGTGAAGAGTATACTAAAGAGTTCAACAAGGGCATGCAACCATGAACATCATTAGTAACATGCCCAGGGAGCCTTTCAAATTGACAAGTTCTCTCATCATTTCATCATGAGTAAGGCTATTCATTGAAATGAAATAACGTTACTCTAGTGTAGATAATTCAGTGTAACTACTATTAGTAGCTTGAGCTGGCTAGAGTTTGGCAATACAAAAAAGGTTGAGAATGCACATGTAGTATGAAATTGTATTACAACCATGTTCGACCCAGCTACTCTTTGATCTGCAGTTGCGATTCTTTCAACTATTCTTGACTGCTTATAGGCTCCTCAGTATGCAGAATAAAAATAGCTTGTAATCTGCTGTTCCCCTCAAAGATAACTTTTCGATACAATTCACTTGAATATTATGGACTCAAGTGTTTCGAGATTTTCAAAACAAACATGAACTATTGACAATAGTATTTCGGCAACCTACCAATCATACATGAATGAGTCCGTCCTCAATTACAGTCTACTGAAGCCATTTCAGATTTTAGAGCAGGCCTACTTTGTCTCAACATCAAACAAGTCTATAATTAGTTTCATGGCACTGGAGAATATGAACGAAAAAATCATCTATGAAAATGGGCACATCTGTTTCCAATTCGCTTTTGAATGGAATGAATAGATAATACATCGTTGGCTTGGAGGATCAGAATAAAATGAGCCACAGTCATTTGTCTTGGAAGAAGAAAAAGCACGTATCAATCTTTGAACTGCTGAGCCGGTGGAACGCAGCTTATGAAGCAAATACTCATGTGCGTCCGCGAGAAAGTTCATGAGAGTTTGTGGAAAATCTACTCATGTCGATCACCGGGGCAGAATCATAATTCTTCGTGAGTGAGCGGTGACTTTCACGAGCAGTACGCTGTTCTATTTATCATAGGGGATAACAGTTGCTTCCATCAACGATGAAACTGATCATCATCTTTCTTGGGATTCCATTCCTGATTGGAAGAGTATCCCCAGAGGGAACCACCACACCTTTCCCTACGTGTGAGTATGAGAATGAATGGACTAAATCTTTGCTTGTGAGAAATATCCTGTTGTGAGATCTCCGATCTTCACCTCCGCTTCTGCAAAATGCACCGATTTACCCACACCGGTTCACCAACCTACTCATTTTCAAGCTCAAGATTCTACTCGATGGATCGATTTCCCTCTTTTCAAAATTCTACTCGCTGAAAACAATCAATCATTGAGATATTCATTAACACTGCTCCATTTTTAATCCGCTCGTAACATTCACGTTCATTCAAATTTTACATTGTTCCAAAAATTTTTCCAGCGCCAGAGAGTTTCTCGGATCTAGTAAAACAACAAAATCAACAGTCCCAGAACGCTCGCATTCAAGCAACGTTTATCTGTAGAATATGTTGTGCTGCTTTCGACAGTCGAAGATTGTTGACTACTCATATTCATAGGGTTCATCCAGGGGAAGGTGCGTATTCGTGCGACTTCTGCTCCAAAAGTTTCTCCTACACGTCTAATTTGGCAAATCACTTGAGGAGCCATACAGGCGAGAGACCCTTTTCGTGTGAGCTGTGCCAAACAAGTTATCCAAGGAAGGAAAGCTTGAAAAGACATATGTTAGCTCATCAGAGTGTGAAATCTTTCTCGTGCACGATTTGTTCTGCAAGCTTCACGAGTCAAGCGTCTCTGACCAAGCACATGATGTTCCACTCAGATCACAACCCTTTCTCATGTGGTATCTGCAACCAAAGATTCAGAGATTTAGCTGGTTTACAGGATCACCTCAAGACCCACAAACATGAGATTTACTCGTGTCAAATTTGTAAAAAAAAATTCAGCGACAGTCTTAGTTTGGAATGTCATGTGGACACTCACGGGATCAAGAAGCCCTATATATGCAGATTATGCTCCAGACATTACAAATTCATGAGAGGTTTGGAAAAGCACATGATCAGGCATCACCAATTTTCCTTAAGAGAAAGTCAGATTTTGCAATCGGAATACCGTGGAACCCAAGAGGGACCCTCATCAAGTTTCCAAGATTCTCAAATTCATCAAGAACATGAATGCGGAGATACTTCTAGAAGTGAGTGTCGTAACTCCTCAGCGTGAAATTTTAGATTTAGATCATAGACCGGGGGTCGCAGATTCTCTTCTAATCTGGCGATGTACCACTGCATATTGCATGTTTAAACTGATTAGATACGGAATAGGAAGACTACCCGACCGATGAATGAATCAGGTTCTTCCTGATCTTAGAGGACTAGCTTCCTCGTCTGGCTGACGAGCTAAAATCAAGAACTTAACATGATATTGTTTCTTCTGCCCAACACTATCGTGTTAAACATACTTGGTTGTAGCACGGTCGTTTCGTTACCCCAGCGTGGGAAGCCTAATGAAACATCTAGTCAGGGGGCTGAATATGCTCCCCTAACCACTGAAAAGTGAAGACATAATTCGAACGTTTCCCCGTGTATTACTTGGTGTAGATTCCAAATCTGTTCATATATTTTCGAGCAATGGCGAGAAATTATCCTCAGGAATACGATTGACCTAAAAATCGCTCTTCTTGCGTGGATGCGGGGAAAACCTACCAAACTACTTGGACGGCCTCAAGAAGATAAAAGTATCAGCACAAAGTCGGCCAAACATCGTTTTCAAATACCTCACATCCGATATACAGGGCACTGAGTCTCAATTGGAGTGTGGTTCGTGTATTCGAGGTGCCAAAAACGGATGTCCCTCTGAAAAATCTGACTATTATCATTATTACTTCATTGAACCATTACGGTTATAGAGTGCTCTATATAATAGTAATTCTCTCGAATAGATTGGTATTTCCTGCTAAAATTTATTGTCAAGTAGCGACGTTTTGGCTGTTATACTACAGCCCAGTGCAAGCTAAAAACGACCCCCAATTGAAAGATTTTCTCTTAGATTATTTTAAGCATTTTCCGTATTCTTTTTCAAATTTTTTTTCTCCAACTGTTCCTTCAAACACCACAAGATTACCTGCTCTCTCAGTTTATATACTTGTTCTGTCTTCCCCAACTCCGGATTCCACTCCATCTTAACGAAACTTGAGAACAATATACTTGAATTTCATATTATAGATGACAAAAATATCAAACATCGGACACTCCATCCCAAACAACATTTTCAATCTCATCTGAACCATCAAATCTATTTTCCATGAACGAATTCTTCGGATCTCTTTACCGAGAAAGAGCAACGTGATGCTGTCCATGGGCGGAAAGCGGACATTTTATATAAATACCAACCTTATCTAAACTTTGACGTTGAGACTTATTAATCGTCATTGCAAATACCCAGACCACATGAAACTGTTCCCTGTGAACTACAAACGGCAGGAAACACTCACCGTTGGTTGAGGTTATCTTAGGTATGAAAACTATTCTCCCCATATTCTCCCAGTTATAACTTCCGCTTCAATATTATGCTTGTACAATTCCCTAATCTTCAATTGAGTCCTATTGAACAAACCCTCTGCTACGCTCAGATTCCGAGTCATCCGATTCCGAATCAACATCACAATAGCATTTACTTTCAAATCAAGTTTATGTGGAGTTAAATCATCTCTCATTTTATTCAGAAACTCGGTCAGATATTTCAGATGAATGTGCTCCTCAGTTTGATCTGCACTTTTGTGAGTCGCATAATCAACGCTTAGCGAGAGGATGTAGGACCATCAAACATTTCCAAGATTTTCTTAATTCTATGATATTTTCTTCATGAGATGACAGAACAACTCTATTCCTAGAAATATCTTCATTGGTGTCCTTGAATATGGTTCTTCGTACATCATTACTTGCTTGCTCAGGTCTCCTTTTCACTTCATCAATTCTGCCCTCACCTCCGCCACGAAGATGTTGGAAAAATTAGTATCCTTGGATCTCAAATTTTAAGTCAGCTTCATTTCATCAAACAATGGTCATAAGGCTGACGATGTGATAGTTCCCTGGATTATATAATGTATATTCCCATTGGTCGAAACTGGCAGGATTTGTCTGAAATCACCGTCTGGAACCATCAATTTTCTACCAGAAGGCGAGTCATTGAAAGAAACGTCACGGAGTGTTCTATCAACCACCTCTAAAGCTTTTTTGCAAATCATTGATGCTTCATCCCAGATGATGACATCTGCTTCCCTCAAATTCTTTTCATCAGCATCAGATTTCAGGAAAATACTTTCAATACTTTCTAGATCCAAGGGTAGTCCGAAGTGTCTATGTCTTGTCACACCTTATGGTATAGAGAATCGACACAGTACCTGTCCACGCCATTGACAAAACCTTCTTCTTTTGGGACAAAAAATAATAAACGAGAGACCTATACAAGGAAGTTTTTCCACAACCTCCAGGGCCATCAATCAAATTGACTAGATTTTCATCACTTCTCAAGTTGCTATGCATGGATTATTGATCCTTCACTTCTTCAAATCAATAATCAGGGGCAGCGGGGGTTGGCGAGCGGAGCAAGCAGGAGGGCTTGCCCCTCTTAGTACGAATACTACTCGAGCATCTTTCCCGAGTATAGTTTGGCACAAATCTATTAATGGCTAGTGATTTCATCGAAAGCTCATGTGGCATCGGGAGTAAAGTAACTCAGATTCATTCGTGATGAGTTGGAAGGGGCATCTCAACACTTCAACACCATGTATATGGGGTCTGTAAGGCCTAGATCTAGTGGAAATAAGCTGTATCAATTATATGGTTATGGAAATATGCAATAGCTAGATGATTCATCAGTAAATCTACTTTTGGGCCCTCGAATACACAAGAGAACCCCGATGGATCTTCGACACCCTGTAATTCGGATTTGAAGTATCTGAAAATGATGTTTAAAGCTTTCTGTACTAATACTTCTATCCTTACGAGGTCATCCAAGTAATTCGGTAGATTTGTTCCCTTATCTGCGCGAATAAGCCAGTTTCAGGTTGGAAATTGTATTTTTGAGGTTGATCACAACCACTTGTTGAAAAATACCAACGGTTTCGGAATCTACAGAGAAAAACACTTTTAAAAACATCTTTGTGATATTCGCACCTCTCTGTGTATACATGAGCCTATCCATCTCTCCGACTAATTTGTTTCTAAAGAATGTTACTTGTACATTCTGATGCAAGTTTCAATTCCGAAGAAGCCTGGGGAGTCCTTCAGAATGCCTGTTGTAATATCAAAAGATTCTGAAAATATCCCCCCCCCCTTATTGATCCTAGAAATGAGTAAGATAGATCCTAGAACTCTGGAGAGATTTTCAGCTAAAGTATCACGAGAAATGAAATTTTTCTTTCAGACACAATTCATCAAGAGATACCTGATCACGCAGCAGGGACATCATCAGATTCCTGTGGGGCGTGCTCCTGTCCAACGAATAGTGAACTGATAGGAGGAAACTATTGTGTTTTCGAACATTTATCTGATCCACAACATACTGGTAAGCATTACTTGAACTCAGCCTCTGTGGTCATGATTTGAGGCAATGACTGGGTTATAGCATAATTCGAGCTATCACTCAAAGTAAATGGATAGTCCTGGATAACCACACTCTTCAAATTGTGAACTGCACACTTATCTGATATTGCAGAATGCATGGACTTCTTCTACTAAGGGAGGCTCCAGCGTTGGGCAACGTATAAGGAGTAGTTGGGGGCCCTAACTTGAGCCCCGGCACTTGCTAATACAAACCTGAGGCCACGAGATGCGCATACACAACCTAGAGTGCTTACGGTGTCTAAAGCTTGACCAAACAAATTCGCCCGAACCAAAACTAACTATTGGATATTTTATTGCTTTCTCATTGCTCTACTTGAAAAATTGCTCTCCAACTGAGCGATATACATATGCATATTTAGGCCTGCTTGAGCCCAAAGCTGGCCTCAACATCGAATTACATTGGTCCGATTGCAATCCAGCAAGGCTCAATTTTTATTGATTCTTCATCGCGCCAAATATCCGTTTCGAGCCTCCCTCTAAAGACAATAGGGATGGAGGAATAAGGCGAGTGTACCCAACATGCCTCTTTGAGCCGAGTCTCAAATAGTTTTCGTCTAATTGAATATTTTGCAACGTACTTCAGCTTATTTTGAACCTTGTTCCAAGGCCTTCAAAATAAACTTCAAAGTAAATTCAATCCTGACCAACCAGAGTGGAGGTATCACACTTTTTCCGAAAAAGTGTATTTCGAAACGACTTCGGTTTTTTACGCACTGCCGAAAATTTTTACATACGAGGGTAATAACTTTACGCACTGTTGAGATTCTTTACGCACGAGCGTCAGCGAGCAATTTATTCGTCTGCATAGACCGACCGATATTCTACGCGTTTCCCCACTCAAGTACTCAAAGACCTGTAAGGTCCACCAACATATTATGATACTGGGAAATTTCTCCTGTTGAACACTCTAAGAGATATATCTGAGTGTTCCTTTTCATTATAGAGGAGAATATAGTCTACACATCTCATGTGGAGTATCGGAGAATAATTGTGTTGATAATGTGACTTTCCCAGACACGATGTCTCCAAGTCATCCATTACCAGATCAGCGAATAGTGGTGAGATAGGGGAACCCATCAGAAATCCCAATACCTCGGTAAACATTATGCCAATGAACCTGAAAAAAATATTCTTAGGAATAATTATGATACATGCCATCATCTCGTCAGAGGAAATCTTTGACTCATCATAAATAAAATCAGCCCGTTTGTCTAAACTGTCAAGAACTAATTTCACTGGTATGGTTGTGAAAAAAGCGTCAGCATCTGCAGAAAATGAACCTTAAGCGGGAGGGATGGTCTTATCGGATTTCCCAGCCTGATAAGGTTGACTGATGGCCGGCAAAACGTAGTAAAGATATTAGTATTTTGACCTTTTCGGAGAGTATTCTACTCCTATTACTTTATCCTCCAAGATCAAGACGTACCAGGACAGTTACCATCACTGATATCGGCATATGGAGGCTTGTCGGGTACACCTACCTGTCATCGGAAGTTCACCTCAATATTATACATCACCTTTTAATGAGATAGGAACAATATACTCGCTTATTTTGACTACAATTTGCATTTTGCCTCTCATGGTTATTGGTCTGTTTAAACTTCTCAGGCATTCATGAAACACATGAGATGACCACGAATTTGAATACTTTCGATGAATCTGTGAGCGAGCAGGAGGCAAGAATGATGCAGTATCAATATTTTGTCCGAGCAAATCACGAATCATATATGGCCATGAGTGAAGGTAAAATTAACCATTAAATACTAAGATAATATAATTGATGGTCCAAGTCCTAATATCTTTCGCCCCAAGGCCCTAGCCATTCACAGGAGCCTGATCATTTTTCAAGGATGGCACTTGAGAGCAGTCATTTATTGTCTTGTAGCAGATATAATCTTGATTCGGAGGCAATTGAATGTGAAAATGACCAAATCTTCAGTTTGTTTTGTGACACACAGGAATCAAATCGTGAGGGAGAAGAACCATATCAGTTCTCAGAATGATCAAAGAGTTCATGAAAGTGTAAACTGTCCACTCCATTGCTTGGTTGAGGTAATTTTACAAAATTTGTGAATGATTTTGTAATTTCTCGCATTAGTTCATCAGAAATTCGTTGTATTGAAAAGCGCATACGTTCTAAGAGAGGAATACCATTTAGAATAGACACGTAAAAAATAATGATGTCTAGGCTCGGTTCGTCGTATCACTCATTGGATTCTATGGCCCATAATATGAACTTTTCACCCACAGAGTCGAAGGAGCCCAAGAAAATGTCAAAAACGCCTGCGGAGCTACTTCTCTTTTGCCTTTTGATTTCACCAGAGTATGAAAATCATGATATTTTTTTTTTTTTTTTAGTAAATTGCATTTATTTCGAGTTCGGCTCAAATGGACGGAGCGCAGTTCACGGTATTTGAAAGACCTTGAAAAAACGTATAAAAATACCCTTGAAAATTCTCGTCTAGTCATTTCAGGCCTCGATCAGGCATAATCCGGGAAAGCCAGGCTAGCCCAATTATCTCGAAAACAACTCTTCAAACTCCTCCGAAATATGATTTTTCCCGTCAAATTGCCGATCTTCGCGATGAAATTAGTTGAAAGTCGTTTGTCTAACGTTTTATTCGGTTTTGGTCAATTCTTTGAGTTTACATTCCATGACCAGACAGAAAACAGCGATTCCTGTGCATGCACGTGGTTCTATGAATTCCAAAGTAGTTTCGAGAAAAAGCTGGGATTTGATGGGAAATCACCCCTTGCAGTAGTTGATGCCATGTCCCCATTCAATAGCCCCGTCAGTTTAACTGAGGAAAAAGTATGATCAGACCGAGATGACCTACTTACATCCTGGGCCAGAACTTCCAGCCTTATTACCCTGCATCCATGTTGTTGATGATGTGAATAATCTTCATGTCTAAAGAGTCCTGTATCGTCCGTCCAAATCGACAAAATTGACCTCGACAAGTGGTCATTTCGAAAAAAAATTCCCTTAGCTTCCGATTGAAACTTTTTTGGAATCCGTAGGACCACGTGTCTTATGAATTCGTTATTGGTTTTCGGTTTCTGGTCTAACTCTGGAGAAGAAAGCGGCTCAAGAAAGTCGAGCCACGACCGGGAACCGACCCCAAGCCTATCGGGTAGAATTCTAACGCTCGAAATCACTGAGCTAAGTTAAGCTGCGCTGATCATCTGAACAGATTGAATGGAACCCGCCCGCGCTCGCGTGGTTACGGTAGCCAATAGGCTCGTTTTTCATAGGATGCGCTCAGCGTATGAGCGTACGTGCATACGCTCGTGCACAGAGCACTTAATGCAGGGAATTCCATGAAGCAGTCTTACCAGTTGTTCTCTACACGGGATTTCCCCAAGGGATGAGTTGTTTGATGATTGGTGGACTCCGAGTGACATTATCGAGCCAAAAATCAAGTTTCTCCAAGTTTTTCGTCAACCAATCAAAGCAAAACATCAGCGTTGACCACCCTAAGAACTACCCGCCCTTTCATTATCGGTTAAATACGGGACTCATGACATTGAATGATGGCGGTCTCCGTGTGACATCTTTGGGTCAGAAAAGAAATTTTCTTCATGTTTTTTCGTGAACAAATAGCATAAACCAGCAGTGGTGGTACCACGAGCCTTTTCCGGAAAGAATATAGGTTGAGCAACAGTCCCACGATTCAGTATCCGGATTGGTGACCAGCCGTCTTAGTTTGCAAAGACTGTAACTCTGTTTGGCATCAGAAACTAAGCAACAGCAAAATGAGCGGTCACCAATCCGGATACTGAATCGTAACAATGTTGCTCAACCTATATTTCTTTCCGAAAAGGCTCGCCCGGCCAACGTTGATGTTGTTCCCTATTTGTTCATGGAATAACACGGAGAAACTTGACTTGTTGTCTCGATAATGTCACTCGGGGCCAGCAATCATCAACCAACTCTTCCCTTGAGGGAATTTTGAGTGGAAAACGACTGGTAAGGCTGCTTCATGAAAATCCCTACATTGAATGCTTGCGCTCAAAGCATTTAGAACGGGGGGGGGGGGGGGGTAACCTTTGGAACAACCCGTGGAAGAGTGGCTATCACGCACAGTTGGTTAGGCAGATGATCCTGAGGCCTTGATAACGGTTTCCTCCACTTGGGACATACATAAACAATGTCCCGCATTGGCGCGCCGGCTTTCATCAGCTATTAATTCATTTGTAAGCTGACTTCTTCAGAAGTCTTTTTTCAATCCAACAAACAGTCTCTCGGAAAAAGTGGTGTGGTTCCGACTTCAACAGGTCGAATCCAAAGTAGGTGAGCTTGATTTTACTTTTTTGTACACGTATCTGGACGAATACATCGTTACATTGGAGTATCCTTCGCCAGTTCCAATTTTGCGCAGTAAAAACTGACAAGTACCTATTTTTTTCAGAAACTGGGGTAACTTTAGAACACTTGCTTATGTACTTTCAATTATCTACCAAGATTTTTATCATCATCAAATTCTATTTACTTGAGTAGTCGTTTATGAGAGCTTCAAAATGAGCCGAAGAACGTCTCATTTCGACCCACAGAAGCAGAGTTATGGCAGTTTTTGTCAGAAACCGACTGTGGAGGTATTTTCCCCCTCGAGGCTCAGCCGTGGTGCAGACAGTGAGGTATGCTGAAGGTGTCTATGCTCGATTATAAAAGTTAAATTCAACTGAATGGACTTTTATAAGAGATCAACGGAAAGCTAAGACACTCAGCTTTCGATTACTGATGGTGAAAATCGATTGCGTGACCTAGCTTATGAATTAATTGACGAATAATAAATGATAACAATTTCTGTTCCAAAGTTTCCCCAGTCCGTGTCTAACTTTGGAACACCACTTTCAGCGCTCATTGCTCCAACCAGAGATGTCTAACAGGACCTTATGAACACCGCACTTAAAAGCTGAAACTGTAAGCTTTCGATTGACCCCAGATGGGTAGTTCTCACGACTCGTTAACATTCCTGTTACTTGGCCTCTAGCACATTCCTTGGAGCGATAGGCCAACAACAAAAATCCTCAGACATAATTCGCAATAGGTACAACCTGATAGAAAGAGTGGTATTTGTCCCGAGCCACGACCGTTTCAAGCCGAAAAAATTCATAAAAGTCGATTTTCATCGTCCGCGCGGTGTTACCCGCGCGTGATTTTGGCTTTTCCAGCCTCATTCCCAAAAGACCCCGCCTTGGAAATGGTTCTAAACTATGCAAATACATTCATCCCGGTGTATACCATCATATTTTTGTCGTCAAACACGTGAGCCTATCGATGGGTGGAAGTGCGAGCTACTACAAAATCGTTACCCCGTTTCGAATAATTCATTTCTTCACTCACAAATGGCGTAAAATCTGAATCGAATGGTTGAGAGCTATAACTGTATAACTCGAAAAATTCATTTTTTGGAAAAATGAGAAGTTCGTGGAAAACCATGTTCAAGTGCTCCAGGGATTGCAAGACAATTCACAGCTCCACCACTGAATCTGACTCAATGATCGCAAGTGCAGAATTGTGAGAAAGAATATTTAATCGCGAAAAAATAGAAAAATTTCCGAATTGTACCGTTCTTGCTTAGAACTACTTGGATACTTGTCAAATTTCATCATATTTTCACCACAAAATTGTTGCTATTATTCATCGGTTGTTTCTCACAAGCTTTTCACTGAACGCCATTGCGGAACGTGAGAACAGTTGTTTGACCATCCGTGAAAAAATTGAACAAATTCCCAAGTTACACGGTTCTTGACTAGAACGACCAAAAATTCGTGAAATTTCTTTTTATTTTTACTGAAACTTTATTACTCTTAGAAATAGGGCTCAGAACGAAAGAGCATCTGTGGAAAAAGGAGCAGTTGTCAACCTAATAAGAAAAGAGTAAGGAAGAGTCCATAAATCAAGGGGAAGGGAGTGACTCTATTTGATCTTGAGTCTATATATGATGATGATAAGGTGAGTGCGTCTAATTTGCCCCAACTGTGTAGCAGCCCTCACGCAAAATCTTAAAAGGGAGCAGCAGCGTACGCAATTTTATTAGATTTGTTGCGTCAAAATATGGAAGAATGAGCAATCTGCGATGACCCAGAACGAAGATATCGTTTTGACAACCTTTATCTTCTTCCTTCTCGGACAGTAAAAATGACGTCAAAAAGGGATAGCTCAATATGTTCCAACGTTCCTCATCTCATTTCTTTCATCTCGTTCCAGCCCTAAATGCACTCCGCAGAACTGCAAAATTCGATACTAACTGATTTCAAGTGCATTTCACCAAAAAATGATGCAGTGAGTCTAATCTGCTTCTCCCTTCAGATAGCATTTTTCTACATTTGTTCTCCACCCCATGAAAATCTGTCTACGTCATTCAAATAACTGTAAGAATTTCGAAAAAGCTGCAAAATGTGCTGGGGAACGTCTCATTTGGCCACTGGGAAGCTGAGATATCCCAATTTTACGGAAAACACATGCAATTTTCTCATATTAGGCCTCTCATGCACGGTGGGAAAAAATTGGGCACACCCTCTCGGAGACTCACAGAAATTTTTTCTTCCAAAAATGAGAGTTGCATTAAAAAATGTTGAGATTGGCGAAAAAGATGAACGAAACAAGAACTATGAATCGGGGTAAATAAAGCACCCTCACTTTATATGAGTCGTGATGGGTTGAATAATTTGACGAAAGGAATAATGGATTCCGCATGAAAGTAAAGAGATGCAAATTATCTTCAACCTCTGATAGAGCCTGTTCATATTGGCATCGGATCTCATGTATTTTTTACGCTCCGGTTCACAGGAAAAGCGCAAGAGATTCGCAGGCGAGGCGCAAAAGCAGCGTAGGAGCGTAGAGTCTTGCGTTTTTCTTGCGAACCGGTGCGTAGAAAATACATGAGATTCGGTGCCAATATGAACACGCCTGCGATTCACAGGATCGCAGGATTGTGGCGTTGAAGGATGGTCACCACTCAGTTATCACTTGAGGTTTTCTTGTCTTTATATTTACATTGATGATAATTGCTTATCAATCAAAATTCAATTCTATTATTGTAATAACGATCGTCACCGGATGAGATGATAATATTGGTGTCAACTGATGAATCTGATGAAAATCGAACATCCGTAGCCGAGTCGCTTGATCTTGCATTATCTGCATATACAGAGCTATTCTTTTGAGAATATTTTTTTTCGAAATCATGTGCGTAAAGTTAGTGCGTAAGGAACATTTTTCCGTGCGTAAAGAAATGTTTGCGCACGGAATGCGTAAGGACCCGTGCGTAAAGTCACCAACAGTGCGTGAGGCATGTCTTTACACACCGGTACGTATCTTTACGCACTGCCGTATTTTCTTTCTAGCCTGATATTCTACGATATCTCTTGAAGTTTCTGCGTAGACTGGCAAAATGATCCCTGTCCTAATTCCCTATAGTAACTGAGTGCTCCAATATTTGATTCGAAGCTGTCCAAAGCAGGTGTAATGACTCCTTTCACTCGATGGAAATAATACTTATGAGCTCTCTGAATTTTTATACTCAATTTTCTTCTTTCGGCTAGTTCATAGATCAAATATTCTGATTGGTCATCGAATTGTACATGGAAATCGGTCGCTTCGGTAGAATATGAGTTTAATTTAATTGGCAGTACAATATGTATATACAAATAATGATTATAATTTTCCACGTTCTTTCTATTGAACCGTGGATGCGTTGATTTACTTTTGCCTGTCCTTGGCGACATTCATATAACTCTGTAATAATTTCCCTCAAAATTCAAATTTATACTATCTTATGAACTTACATATCTCGGATCTTGTCCACTACTAGAACTTTTGAGAATTGAGATCGATATTTTCAATCTATGCGGTAACATATGATAAATCGGACAAAAGATCTTTTTCTGATACATTTTCAGAATTTTTTTTCAGTCGGGGGGCTCCGCCCCCCAAACCCCCCAGCGGGGGCTTCGCCCCCTGCACCCCCACCAGGGGCTACCGCCCCTGGACCCCGCTCTGCGCCCTCTTCCTCCATCTGCCCCAATCGCGATTGGGTTCAACGTATGAGGTAACCGACAGAATACTAACTTTCCGCACAAAATTTCGAAAAATATCGTACGCAACTCTGTCGAAAGGTTTCCGCACTCGGAAAACCTTTACACACGAGATGTGAATCTTTACGCACTGTTGAGATACTTTACGCACTCGTGTGTAAAGATTTTCACTCGTGCGTAAATCGAACTTTTCGACATCGTTGCGTAATATACTATTTTAGGGCAAACTCATTTCCCAGGGTGGAAAATGTCAAGTCGTATGTGCGCTCAATCTACAATGTGCTACAAAGCTCCAACCGCATCTCATCAAAAAACTAATGAATCTTGAATTTGAATCTTGAATCAACAAACGTAAAAAAATTGCACGAACATTAACGAGTGCCCAGTTCTGAGATCGGCATATGGGAACATGTTGGGAACACGTATGTGCCCAAATCTGGAAAAGCTTTTTGTCACTGGGCTGTTGTTTCAATCCAAATCAGATCGGGTCCTCAACATCTTAGAATTGGAACCTAGTTTCAGGATTTCAAATAGCAGTCCAGAGACAAAACAGCATTCTCAGATTTGGGCACCTATACGATGTACACCGAGTCTACATCATGTCCATTGCGTCAAAATTTTTTTATCCTGAAATACTCTTAAGCGAGGTACCTACTTCTTGACGATACGATTTGAATCAGACTCGCCGCGTGAAACTTGTGCCAATAAATTCATCACACCTATCAATATCAGTAATATGTATCCTTCCTCGATCAAATTCAATTTAACTTATTTCACAATAATTTCAATCAATTAACATACAAATTCACCAATAAGATGATACTATCTTACCAAACGGATTACCACCGATATATCCTGCCCCAGTTTGCACTACCATGTACACCTATTATATCATGCCATATACTCATCATTCTGTTATATGCTACTAACAGAGAAACACATGAGCTCAGCACCATAGCATAGCAGATCGGGTTACATCACGTATAATGGTAGCATGGCTCGGTACACTTTGAAGCTCTTGAACGGATGAACGCATTTGCTTCATACGATCTCTATACATATACATATATAGAACGTTCCGATACAACATCGTCAATGGGGTGCTGCACTATAATATGATTGGCCAAGTGTGATGAGAATATTCATGTATGTGTGAGAAGCATTAGGGTGATGATAGATAGATATATTTGTGTATCTACTTGGGATCCGCTTGCCACGTAATTCGCTAATTGACGGGCGATCGTCGGTATAGGGTGGCAAATGTTCGCAAGCTCAAGTAGGTATATGAGTGCGTTATAACCAAACGCGTGAATCGATTTGTGATACATACTAGATAGGAGTGGTAACATGAAAATTGATATATTGACATAATGTACAAGTTCCATCAATTTTGGAAACTTGATCTGACTTAAATAAGGGATCCAAAGTAGATGAGGGCTATGTTTTGACCCGGTAAGGTGGAATTTGTCAATTTTTCTATCCTAAATTGCAAAGTAGATGAGGGCTATGTTTTGACCCGGTAAGGTGGAATTTGTCAATATTTCTATCGTAAATTGTACATTAGTCTAGGAACCCTTGAACTTACATGAATTAAGATTTTCTCCATTGGTAACTCAAGATATGAGGTATGCCAAATTGCTACTGCTGCTGAGTTGACGATATAACTTAGCATGGGCGTTCTTTAAAACGATGGTTCGAAAACGTATCTTCATACTTCGAATTTGCTGCAATTTTTCATATCAGCTGAATGTCAACTCTTATCACGAATGAATCATCCACTCGAATTCAAAATTTACAGAGCAAGAACGCCCATTGATATTTTTCAGCTCCGCCAAAGATGGATGCCTGGATTCTTTATCAGATTTTTCATTCAGTAAGAGATGTTAATACTGCATATTCTGACCTATTTCAAAATAGGGCAAAATTTTCTTGAACTCTTGATCCAACCAACGTTCGAATATCATAAAATACTCCATCGAGCGTTTTTGTAAAGATGGACTACGCCGGGAAAGCACTGTATGGATCAGTTATTGAAAAATTGCTCTGATGTTTTGTAGACAATCCTTATGGATGATCACATTATTTTATTTTTGTTGCACAGTACTTACTATTTCCTCCGTTTCCAAAATCAAAGCATTCTAGTTGAGTCATGGGTGATTCCGCTGAAAGTGAGATTTTTTGAGGACAAAACTGTCACGAGGAGTTATTTGAGTCGAAGGACCATTTCAGTTGTCCGAACGAGTTTGGGTGGCTCGTTGCGGATTCAATTTTGGATGTATTTGTGTGAGTAGATGATCACATCATAGGTTCGGAAAACTTCATCAACAAGACTTTGTCACGTTGATGGGTAATTTGCAAGCAATTTTGGTGCACACCCATCCTCAAAATATCACATATAGTTATCCGCGAGCTGAGGGTTCAATTTCGACTCGCGAAGTGGTGCATCATGTTATTTGAAGCTATACAATTTGAAGTGCACATCGGTTACACTCGGGAATTTTTGATCTGCATGGGCGTCTTAGTGAATTCAAAAATCAAAATTCGATTTTCTATACAGGGGACGAACAGGACTCTCCGATCCTCTATCAAGCATTACAGAATACGGAAACGTTGAAATCGTTCCAAAACCTATGAACATAGTCGCACACCAATAGAATACACCCTAGAAAATTGCTATGATATACATTCCAAGTCGTAGAAACTTTCGGAAGCTGAGAACACGGAAAATCCTACTTCCGGCGGAATTACTCATGTATAGGGTGTTTTAAAGGTAGCGTATTTCACGAAAGTACTTCGAATTTCAAATCGGATGGTGTGTTTTTCTCTTATCATTTCCTCTTCAAAGGTGAATAGACTTCGTTGAGACCAGAATTCTTTGAGGAAGAGTATTCCCCCAAACCCCAAGTGAGAACGACCAACCTAGTACTAATGCAGTTCCAGTCCCAGACTCATGCGTCAGTTCCGCGACAGTCCTACAGGATTTAACCGGAACCGCGACAGCACTAGCGTGGCAGTGCCAGTTCAAGGCTGATCTGGGAGCTTTACGACACATTTTCGGAACTTGGATGGTACCACAATAGCTCTAATTCAGATGTACCAGTTCGAAACTGATACGGGAGCTTTGCGGCACTTTTTCAGAACTTGAGTTGTTCCACAACCTTACTAGGGCAGCAGCTTTAGTCCAAGATTGACGCGGCTGGTTCGTAAGGCTAATACGACTATTAATAGTACTTTTGTGGTACCATTCGAGTCCCAAAGAAGTGTCGTGAAGATTCCGTATCAGCCTCGAACTGGTACTGCCACGCAGTTACTGTTTCGGTATAACTCAGGCTCCGAAAAAGTGTCGCAAAGGTTCCGTATAGGTACTACTGCGCTAGTACTATTGTGGTACCCTCTAAGTTCCGCAAAAATGTCGCAAAGCTCCCCCATCAGTCTTGAACTGAAAGTACCGCGCTAGTACTGTCGCGGTACCGCTCAAATCCTGTGCAACTGTTCGCGAAACTGTCGCAAGAGTCTAGAACTTGTACTGCATGAGCACTACGTTGGTGATTCTCAATCGGGTTTTGGGAGAGATGCTCTTCTTCGAAAAATCCTGATCACAAACAAAATCTTTTCACAACTGAGAAAAGGAGGAGGAGAGAAGCATCATTCGATATGAAATCCGAAGTACTTTCCCCACTTTGCGGGGAAATATCTACACTACTTTCTGCACCTGTACTGCTTCTATAGCATGATAAATGTCCGGGAAAAAAATCTGAATTTCATACACATAAAACTTAACTTTATAACTCTCATACGCAGTTTCCATCCAACGAAAAATTTCTGGAACATTTCACAGAGCAATCGCTAAGAAATTCAGTAAATTTCTCTGTAATGATTCATCACAAACCTCGATAATAATGTTCTCGCAACAGCTGACCCAAAGCATCGTCCAACCCACAAACAGCTAGAATTTTCTCTTTACAAATGATTTACAACACCGCAAAATGCATCTCGACCTCTTCAAAATTCAATTAAGACTAGAGTTCTCATTCACATACGCACACACAAGCGCGAAAAGCTTCCACCTGGTAATCATCATCCAACGTGCAAGCTCATTTCATACCGATCAAAGGCCATGCACGCTACCAAAACACAATACTTACGCACAAAAAAATGAAGCTCGCGAAAATTCCCACATTTAAAGAGTCTACTATTCCCAATGTATGAACCAACTTTCACATGCGTCCTCAAGCTTTAATCCAAAACCTATATCTTCCACATTTACAAAATTGAAGTACGTAAAAGCGGCACAGCTGTGCTGTATCCCGAAAACTATTTAATCTCAAGTACAGACTCGCTTCCATATACCTATTGCTCGTAGCAAAATAGTCGTATTCAAAGGTTCTCGAAAAGGTTCGCGTTCTCTCGCAGCTTTTCCTAATTGAATCATGAATTAATAATGCACGGAAACAAAGGGACGAAGCCCGTTAAACATGACTTGGCCCCATGCCTCGCCTTCTTCATTAGCCCCACGCCGCACTCGTTAATTCATTATCCTTCCCCCCTTTCTCCATCCCCGTTCCTCTTTTCCTTTACTCAGCTCTCTTTGAATACTGCACAATTTACGCGCCATAGAATCTCTTTTCCACCGTGTTCAAATCCAAGAGAAAGCTTGCAATGTCGTGAAAGCTCGTGATATTCGTCATTCTGAAACAGCGTAAATTCTGTAAAATGACGAATTTTGAGAATTCAAATTTCGCGCCAAAATCCCTTTGCAAAGCTTGCAAAAGCTTTTGAATAGAGCTTTTGCACATAATTTGTGTGTGTGTGTATGTAAGAATGTTGGTGTGGTAAAATTTGCCTCGTCGAGGTAAAAGAGAACACGATATCGCTAGTTTTATCGGGCGTTTGAATCACGATGTAGAGCTTGCAAGCTCTAGCGCTCCGCCACTGTAGACACTTTTATGAATACGACTTATCAAGCATCAGTGTACATAACGACAACGAGTGTACTTAGAGCCTTGCGCGAACGCAAGCACTGAATAAGTTATCTCACTACCGCACACAGAGAACCAACGACGAAGGTATACATAACCTTCGAAAACTGAGAATCTGAAAACACGAGGAGCCAAATTGAATTTACCATAGCTTACGGTAATGGAAAAAGGCATCCGTTCATCCGTCTCAATTTTACCAAATGTATTTCCTTGTTTCGCGTTTCGTTTTTCCAATTTGTCCCGAGAGCTTTTACGAGCTTTGGCTTGTATCGGAATTTGTGTAGCCATCTTTCTTCTATTCTAATTTTGATGTAGGGTATGTACTTACTCTTCGGTCCATAATAGAAGTGTGTGAGATGAAAATTTTTGTTGGGAAAGGTGCGTATTGGTTTGCATAGAGGAATTGCTATCAAGATGTGAACATTTGTTCTGATGGAGAGGGATGTTTTATTATATTTCTGTCTCTGGAGCACATGCGTCCATTCCGAAGTCTGGAAAAAATCATGCTTCGATTGAAGGGAAATTTGTGGATCTGTAATAGTGTGCATGAATAGCCAAATAGCGAGGAGATCATATTTTGGAATTTTCATCTTGACGTTTCTTTCGAACTTGGGTTGGGAATAGTACGTTTCGATACAAGGGTGGAAAATAGTAGATTTCGCACCGAGGTTATGAGATTATAGCTCGCTCGGGCCGGGAAACCTCATGATCGAGGCACGAATGCTATTTTATGCGATTTTGTAAGCACCCAAACATCGGAAAATTGCATAAACTTTTTTTCGCGTCCGAGTGACGGGTTTGGGCCGTAGGCGAAGGTCGGAATCAACGCGAGGATGCGAAAAATAGGTTTCACACGCGTGTATCGAACTGTGTCTTTCGACAAACTATGCGAGAAAGTGAAAAGTCAGTACGGAAAAGACACTATTCCGCACAGCATGTCAAGAAGGTTTTTTTTCAGTGAAAGTAATGAAAAATCATAACAAGATATTGAAATGAATCTCGTTATGATTATGAAGGGCTGAAGTTTCTAGAACTATTCGAATTTGATTCTTAAAATATACGTGCCAGTTTTTGACAAGTGGTAAATCTATGTGAACCGTTTTCCTAAAAGAAGAGATAAATCCATCTCCGAAATTTCTTTTTCATTGAAGTGAGATATTCGGAGAGTGAAACGTCTTCACTGGACCTGACACTGTTCAAGTGGATATCGAAGTCCATCCTCATTGCACACTTACCGATTTTGTCGATTTTTGAGATTCTTGAGTGGATTTTTCAGATATCACAAATATTGAAGCTATTGCCAAGCCAAACGTTCCGAAAAATCAGCGATAGCTTGACTCTTTGTGATACCTGAAAAATTCACCGAATCACTAACATCAGCTTTGAAACCACGTTGAAAGCACTTGAACGGAATCTCAGTGATGCCGGCACCGAGAATGGAACCCACAACCTCTGATTGAAAGGCAAGAACTCTGACCCTGCCGTTATAGTAAAAATCATTGCAAATCACGTACAACTGCTTTAATCCGGTGAACCTGCTAATAATACTCGAAAGTCACGGAAACTAGAAACTCAATAGTACGTGTATAATTTGGGGGTACAAATCTATAGTAATAGTACTCCGACCTGCAGTCCGAAATTTCAAGGGAAGGGAAGAACAATCATTAGTATTTGAAACTCTCAGACGATTCTTACTCATACAAGATTGGAAAAAAAAGCGAAAAAAATCTGAAAATCTCATACAGGGATTCAGCTTTTGTATCTCGGGTGTCTGGCTTCCGCCTCCGACCCGGCTTGTCCCCATGGACGTGCGGCAGGGATACTCCTTGCCAGCGCGTCGGTTTGGAGGATGGCCAGTATGAGTCTACGAGTGGCTCCGCAATGACCTCTCCTCCTCGCCGACTGCCAAATTCCGGTCTCGGCCCCCCAGCACAAGGCCGAGCCCACTCCTCGGTCGGGGGTTCGGGGCTGTTCTAGGCTTCCTTGGAGCCCAAGGAGCCCCTCCGAGTGGCTGAATGAGTCGTCCAGGCTCGCATTGTGACCATGCACGGACGGCCTCAATACGAATCCTTCGACTCACCCATTTCCGGGCATCGGATGGAGATGTGCGTCCTCCGCACTCCGGCGAGCACTGACTGGGCCGGGAGTTTGTTAGACTCCAGGGCTAAGACACCGAGTTGCCTCAACCCCCGTTGCAGTCTTTCGAGATAGTCCAAACACGCCGAGCGTCAGTCTCGGGCTCGATGCGAGGCTTCTTCCCATCAGATTGTGGCCCAAGCTCGGGTACAATATGTCGTTAACTGGGGCCCGAGGGTCGTCACATCCTAGGATTTATTATCCCCCTTGCGGTTTGAGAATTTTTTCATACAGCGTGCTTTTGCGCAGATTATGCGCACTTTATCGGTTTTCCATCCCCTTTTTACCCCACATCTAGGATCGAGTAAGATCATAGGCTGCTGTCCGATGTCTTATGATGAACATAGAAGAAAGCTGATAGAAGAACGCAGAAACTGTTTCGTCGCTACATTTTCATTGAAATTTCTTCAGTTGCGCATTAAGTCGTAAAATACCTTGCACATTGAGATAAATGATTTTATTTGGTCCTGAAAATGTGGCTTGAAAGTGCATCACATCCTTGTCCAGATAAAAAAAAGATGCAGCATTGAGAGCTTGAAAATTTTGAAAAGAATGATTTGATTTTTTTCAATCATCAGGCTTTGATTCTTGAGAAAAAGTAGGCAAGTTCGTCATGACCGCCACATCACAATTATCGAGATTTATCTTACCTTCTAACTTTTCATGTCGGAAATCTGCATGCAGCACATAGAATCGCATTGCATTAGAAAATGAGTTTGGCACCACATCTGCATGTTGCTTCAAAGATTTTACTCACTCTTCAAGGTGAAACCCGCGTAAAAATCTGAACAATTGGCAATATAGCCGCAATATATTGGCAACATCGATTGGCAATATCTCTGCAATATATTGGCGGAGTATCGCCAATTGCAATTGGCAATATATTGCGAATATTTCGGCAAAGATCATGCTGCGCTACTCCGCCAATATATTGCGAGTTTTCGGGGAAATTTTTTTTCTTTTGAATTTAGCAATATATTGCGGATATATTGCATACAGGAAGTTTTCAAAAATTGAAATTTGGATTCTGTCATAGTAAGAAGACGGATTGAATTTAATTCCACTTTTTATTTTAGTCTCGCTCTTCGTATCATACGTAACTTAGGCATTCTAGTACATTTATCATGAATAATAATAATAAAGTTCGTCAAGAGGATGATTTGCCGCGAGGCTCACATTTCAATTGGTGGACTTGAGATCTGCTTCAAGTGTCATGCGAATTATTAGAGTCCACGTCAAACAGTTACGAGTACAACAGTTTAGCAGCATTCAAGCTCTATTAGATTTTTCGCAAATGATTTGAGTCAGCGCAGAGCCCATCGCATCAGCTTGTGGCGGTAATTTTCGATGGCTGTCGTTGCGCCCGTCTGACGATGCGGCTCGACGTGTTGTGCACTCCGCTGACGGAGAGGTCAGATCATGGTGCATCGATGCCTGCTGCTCTCTGTAACACCGCCGAGATGGTCAGCCTCGTGCGTCCAGCTCTCTACCTGCAAAATACAATTTCACGCACAAAGCATCAGGACTCTTCAAATTTGCGACACCGACGATATTGAACGTGCGTGATAGCAATATTGCAAATAGTGCAACGAGTTGTAAACTTGACCCTCGACTCAATGTTTTCCTGCTTTCTTATGTGAAATTAAATCAAAAATCACAAAACGTCGAGGGACCCGATAAAAAAAACATAACTTCTAGAAGAGGTTATCCAGATGAAAAAATTTTGATGCAGCTCGTTGGTGAATTTTGCGGATAAAGCTAATGTACTTATCTGATTTGTCGGTAGTCGAGATGATTTGATGCAAATTCAGTTTTTCATGGTTCGAATTCTCACCATAAAATCGTTACTCGAAAGACTCAATCCAATGGGCTATGGTTTGATGTAGCGCGATATTTTTCTTTGCAAGTATCCAGCAGACTGATTTGTTTGTTTACCCGGCATATAACATTTATGCTCGATCCTCGAGGAGGGAAAATCGTGGATTACATTAGGATGCTGATTTGTCCTAGTGGAAGATTTTATAGTGAGGATTGGACCACCGACAACCGAATTTGCATGCAAATCAGATAAGTACACCGGCTTTATTCGAATAATTCACCAACAAGCTGAATCAAAATTTTTTCATCTGGATAACCTCTTCTAGAAGTTGTGTTTTTTTTATCGGGTCCCTCGACGTTTTGTGATTTTTGATTTAATTTCACATAAGAAAGCAGGAAAACATTGAGTCGAGGGTCAAGTTTACAACTCGTTGCACTATTTGCAATATTGCTATCACGCACGTTCAATATCGTCGGTGTCGCAAATTTGAAGAGTCCTGATGCTTTGTGCGTGAAATTGTATTTTGCAGGTAGAGAGCTGGACGCACGAGGCTGACCATCTCGGCGGTGTTACAGAGAGCAGCAGGCATCGATGCACCATGATCTGACCTCTCCGTCAGCGGAGTGCACAACACGTCGAGCCGCATCGTCAGACGGGCGCAACGACAGCCATCGAAAATTACCGCCACAAGCTGATGCGATGGGCTCTGCGCTGACTCAAATCATTTGCGAAAAATCTAATAGAGCTTGAATGCTGCTAAACTGTTGTACTCGTAACTGTTTGACGTGGACTCTAATAATTCGCATGACACTTGAAGCAGATCTCAAGTCCACCAATTGAAATGTGAGCCTCGCGGCAAATCATCCTCTTGACGAACTTTATTATTATTATTCATGATAAATGTACTAGAATGCCTAAGTTACGTATGATACGAAGAGCGAGACTAAAATAAAAAGTGGAATTAAATTCAATCCGTCTTCTTACTATGACAGAATCCAAATTTCAATTTTTGAAAACTTCCTGTATGCAATATATCCGCAATATATTGCTAAATTCAAAAGAAAAAAAATTTCCCCGAAAACTCGCAATATATTGGCGGAGTAGCGCAGCATGATCTTTGCCGAAATATTCGCAATATATTGCCAATTGCAATTGGCGATACTCCGCCAATATATTGCGGAGATATTGCCAATCGATGTTGCCAATATATTGCGGCTATATTGCCAATTGTTCAGATTTTTACGCGGGAACCTCTCAGACAAACATTTCTCAGACCCACTTGCTTCATTTTTTTCCATACCTGAAGGCTATAAAATTTCATTCAAGGATTGACCGTTCATCCACGGAAGAGTAGTGTCTCCTAGATGTTGAAAATTCCTGCGCCGAACTTCAAGTTCTCTTAATCACAATGAAAACATCAGAATTCAAAATCAAAACATGTACAGCCCGACACAACCGAACAAAGATGAAGTATCAAAAAATTCGAGATACACCAACTTTCCGATTAGCTTGCACATTAAAATGAGGGATATGTCCACCAATTACACTCTTCATGACAAATGTCATAGCTAATTAGGAATATCCACAGCGGATGATCAAATGAGTTCATTCTTTTCATATGTACTGGGAATATCTACCTTATTCATGCTATTGGATTTCTATTGATTTTAGCTTAGAATGGACTTGTTTCGTTTGTGCATCTCTTTTCCATCACCTTACACTTAAAAAGAATGAGAAATCTCATCGGAATTACTCAAACTTTTTAATACCATCCTTGATTTGAATTACAAGGATCAAGAATCAATTCAATCTGTAATCAGTCAATTGTGAAATTAACACCAAAACAACACCAATTTGGAAATTTTTCTTTACTTCTGACAGCTACATTTGATAGTAGGACTGTATCATCCACTCATTGAGCTATTGCGTGAATGATATCATAGATTGGATTTATTCTATATCGATAAAATCCATACTAGAGGATCAAGTTGGCATTTACTACCGTTACGACAATAGAAAAAGCTCAATTGGTCAGTTTCGCAAGCTCCCTCCTCCGAACTCACAATCACTGACAAAACGAAGCTCCCCCCTCCTCCTGCCTCCACTCAAAGAAAAGACACGCACAAAGAGCTCATTACACCGGACTTCCCAAACAAAAGAATTCAGAGCTTGCAACGTTCGAAAGGACTCCCCTAAAAAGAATGAGGGGAGCTTGCATCAGTTACTCATAGTGGACAACGACGACGACACACGTGCGCATCGATTTGACGAACGATGAAGAGAAGGGAAGTCCTCGTGCTTGCAAGCTCTCAACTCACACCCAAACCGAAAGCAAGGAGCTTGCAAGCTCTCGAGTCGTCGCTTCCAACGGAATGAAGACGCTCTTCCTCATTCCATCTTCCTAACTATCTCTATCTCACTCTTACTCTAATAAATACCACCAGGAGCTTGCGCAAGCTCTCCCTCTTTTACACAACCTGAGCCGGGCTATACGGAGCTTGCGCGTAGCAGAGTTCTGTATACCACCTCTGCTGCTGTCGCAGTGAGCTTGGATCTGATGCTGCGGATACTCTTATACCCAGAACGAGAGAGACTCTCTCTCTCTCCTGGTATTATAGCTGATGTGTAGAGTATAGTCGAGTCAGTGTCCGAGCTGAGCTCACCGAATGAGGTTCGATAAAGCTCTATCGTTGTGATATTTAAATTGTGTTTAGTGTACCATATACGCGCGGGATATTCTTTGTCGCGGTATTTACAAATAGTGTGTGCGGGCGGGAGATATGATCCGATTTTAAATTGTGATGAATTTTTAAGTGTTTCTTTTTATGGAATTTTGTGATGATTTGAGGTTAGGTGATAATGATATCTGTGAACATAATAATTATGGAGGCGATGGAGATGATGGTGTTTTGCTGATCAGGTGAGCTATTTTTCCTGTATTACGTACAATATAGAATGTGGGACGAGTCGACCGGTGATGCGGGTTAAAATATTACATGTGGGTCAAGTTTACTAATTTTTATTCTCAATTAATATATTCATCAAGTACGTCGATCATCCCTTACCCTTACATTCATAAACAAGCGTATTTCTTTTGTGTATTTCCATTACAATATTTTTCCACAGTCTGGCCAAAATGTATGTCCAATTTATCGTAAATTCGGGTTCGACTCGCCAAATCATGAACTATACAAGCTTTCAAAGCAAAGTTCGATGAAAAAGGGAATGGGGAAGATTGACAGTTTTGTGCTTGCAATCTGTACGCGAACGGAATGCAAGATGTGACTTATCGAGATGCATCAATCACTCCTGTCGTAACCACCCCCTCGTTTTCGTTTCACCCAAAAAATTTCTTCCTTTCTCTCTCCTATCTCATCTCTATATAGCTTACCAATCTGTTCTATCACAATTCTTACCGCGTCTGTTTATTTTTTAAGTTTCCGAGACTTGCGACCTACATTTTCGTTTTTCTGTGTACAAAGCTGTAAAATACACATTTTTTTATACAACGAAAAACATAATGATGTACTTTTAAAGTAGATAACATCCATTTTCTCTTCTCATTCAAAATTTTTTGTTCCACTAGAGTGCGAGTATTTTGTTTTCTCTTCTCATCGATTAGAATGGATTCATGATTGAAATACACACTAGCTTTTCCGATGATCTCTTTCCCGTTTACTATTTATACCGATGTAACTTTTTCTCTCAAATCACTTATTCACATCTCGTACATATATATGCAGTAAACTAAATTATATCCGGATAGTATTCCCAAAACTTTGAGATTCAGAAACAATCTTTCACGAGCATCTGTGTTGTACAGCGTGACACGAATTATAGGTTCAGTGATCGATCGTCATGCATCCGTGTATATATATAGAGAAAGGGAAAGAGCCGAGTCCACGTGCGCATCGATCGTAAGCCTCAGCCTGAGGCTGATCTCAATGTGAAACTCGTAGATTCAGCATGTATGTATAGATGTATGTGTATGTATGGATAGTAGGTCCAACCCTTGTGTATATTATGTCAAGCATCTCAGAATAATTTTGCAATCTATCATCGGCATTCGACGACCCCTTGCAGTTAATGCCCTTTTGTGTAGTGATGATGATGGACTGTTCGACTTATTTTGTTGATCTTGGGTGACGTCCAAAATTGATTTAGAATACATTCTGAGACAATAGTTTATTTGAAAGTGTGACAGTTTAGAGTCTGGAAAGATGTGCTGAATAGGTTAAAGAGATAATTGGAATTGGTCTCGCGTGAGTATAATTTAAAATGAGGTTCGAATGTTTTGATGAATAAGACATTGATTTTATCGAATTTATTGATCGAATGATGATTTTTATGAACTCTTCATGAATTCATTGTTTTTTACGAGTTATGGCGCTCTCATTGAACTGAACCGATGGATACCATATATGAAATTCTTTTGTGTATTGTTGGTCATCTTTGGCATCGGTGTCCCTTGATCTTTGGGCAGATGAAATAATAACGTGTTAAAGCCCGTTATTTTTCAATTTTTTTGGAACTGTTGTATTTATTAGCGTCATCAGGTCGGACTGATTAGTAGTTATAGATATGTTTGAGGGAAATAAATTCATGGAATTCATGCACATTCAAACGATTCTTGAATCGCCCTCTTTTTTTCAAACAGCTTGTCAGAAACTTAATACTGAAAGTCTCACATTTCATATCCAAAATCTGAGATAACAAATTTTCTAATAAAGTTCCAAAAAAGTTGAATATCAGAAATTTGCGGAGGTTATCTCGTGTAAGTGACAACTTTTGTAAAGTGTACAATTAGTAGTGAAGGCGTGTGGAGTTGCGGTAAAACGACAGCTGGACAAACTTCGTCGACAACACCTGATGGTCATATAGATACGTCCTCGTCTCTATGCTATATACCTTCTACGTATATAAGCAGCGGAAGTTTGACCCTGTGTACCCCTATCTCAATTGTAGCGTGAAATCACAGCGTCGTGAAATCATGAAGTGTAAAAAGCTGCTCGTTTGACCGTGGAAATATCAAGCTATGCAGAAAATGAATCTCGAATACTTACGCGACGTGTGAATGCGTTGAAAATAATCGTGCGTTCAGTAAGGGTTGAAAATTCAGTTTGCGATTCCTCAATGATGTTTAGGTTCACTGATTTTAAATGTACGAAGATAAAAGTATCACGATTCGTCAAGAATTGGGGTCTTGCATTTTTTCTGACCCTCTCAAAAAAAGGTTTGGCAAATTCGAGCAAATCGAGACAAGTATTGTGCAATTGGAAAAAAAAGTTCCCGAAAATCTTTTTGACCGTACGCTTCGCAAATTGTTCAAAGTCTACGACTGTATCTCTGTGACGTCACACGGTGCAAGTCGTCCTGAAGTCAAACCATTTGAGTAAGATGGAAAAAAATTTTGCGAATTTTTTTTCTAATTGCACAATACTTATTTCAATTTGCTCAAATTTGCCAAACCTCTTCTTGAGGGGGTCAAAAAAAATTCAAGACCCCAATTCTGTGCCATGTCCAATACGTGAGTGCTCTCTGTTTACAGTAGGCAAACCATGAATTGCGAATGTAATAACACATTGTTAAAAAATTTAATTCTGGCAAATGATTTCAATGCTCATCCAGCTTTAGAAAGACGGATTCATGCTCATTCATCTTCTTGAAAGGCCAAAGATCTGGCCGATAATTTTATAGCAATGAATGAGTCGAACTTTGAGTTCATGTCTTTGAATGCCTTTCTCGCTCGCGCTCCTCCGACTTGTTCTTGATAAGTCAGAGGCCCCTGAAATGCTTTGGTAGTTGAAAAATAATATTTGTAAAATGAAGGGTGATAATCAGTTGATGGTATTGAAAAGAGGTTCCTTATGAAGTTCGTAAGGATGATATCGTATTGAGCTTGTACCGCTGATAGTTATACACACCCACCATGGGGTTTACTGTCTGTTGTACAGTCAACTTACAATTACCATGTTATTCTTATGGCAGTCGAAAATTACAGCCGCCATGAGAATAACATGGTAACTGTCAGTTGACTGTAGAACTGTCTGTAAACCCCATTAACTTTCTCACACGGTAACTTGCCTAGCCACTCATTCATTAACCTAGTCAACCACCCGTTCTACTAACCATCAACCTACCCACGTATCGAATTTTTCACGCCCCCGCTCATAACCCTCACGGCCATGTATTATACATATTTTATCCACCCCATCAGCCACCTATGACCATGCCAGACCGTACCAGACCGTGCCAGACTATGCCAGACCGTTCCAGAATGGCCCAGACGGTATAAGATCATTCCAGACCGGTCCACACCGTGCCAGAACGCACCGGACTACCCCAAATTGTACCAGACCGTCCTAGGCCATCTTACACCATTTGTGACCGGTCCAGACTGGATGTGATTACTTCCATCTCCCATCTCCCTACATAGCAGAGTTTGACCCGAAACTAAATTATTTGCGGTGCCCCGGTAGTTTGTTTCGTTTTGGATCGGTCACGTGAGTCCGATCCGAAACATAATCATTTTCGTACCAAAGGTCCGAAAAGTAACTCAAATGGTGTGGAATTATGTTTCGGTGCACCGAAACCAAAGTGCATGTCGGTTCTAGGGCCGAAATCCGAACCGAAACTATTCTTAAATTGGTTTCGTAATGAATTCCGGCCCAAAACCGAAATCCGGTCCGAAACGAAATTGAGTTTCGGGTCAAGGAACCGAAACGAAGTATTACGTATCGAGGATTATGTTTTGATGCACTGAAACGTAATTCGACTTTGGTTTCGGTTCGCATTTCGTGTCAAAACCGAAACTCCAACCGAAACGAAAATGAGTTTCGTACCATGAGGCAAAACTGAACTCTGATATCGTTTCGTTTCGGATTAATAGCCGAAACTAAATCAATGTGCAACGTAATGTTTCGGTTTCTGAATTGAAAATCTGTTAATGTGATTCTAGCTTTGTATGAGACAAGAGAGGTCACAGATGGAGTAAAAACTTTACTATTATTATCCAACTCATAATAACCATACCTGTATGATTACCAACTCCTACGTATATATCTTTTTTTTTGCTCTGGTAGACACACTAAACTTCCACTGAAAAATTCGCTCGAGATCGAACAAAATTTCGAGTTACGCAATTCAAACCCGAAACGGAATAGTTGGTTTGAATTTAGTGTTTGAGCGACGAAATTTGACAAAAAAACTACTTTTGCAGAGCTAATCCGAAATAAAATGAGACCAAATGATAATGTTTCGTTGCACCGAAACATAATTCTAGGTTCATAAAGTTTCGTTCCGGATCTTCAAACCGAAACTCAAATAGTTTCGGTTCGAATTTTGGTCTTTGGCACGAAACTCGGCCCGAAACTAAATTCAAGATAGTTTCGGTGCACCGAAACATAAATCGCCATTGATAGCATTCCGTTTCGTGTAATCGAGACAAAAATTGACTCCAGTTTCGGGTCATATTTCGTATCTAGCATGAAACCAAATTCCGTTTCGATTTGAATTTCGGTTTTGATACGAAATGCGAACCGAAACTAAATTGCAATTATGTTTCAGTGCACCGAAACTTAATTCGGAACACATTAAGTTTCGTTTCGGGTCATTGGCCCAAAATTCAATTTCGTTTCGGATCGGACTCCGGTTTTAGTCCGAAACAAAATCCAAACCGAAACTAAAATAGGCTTTCATGATCCGAAACGAAACGAAATATTTAGTTTCGTGCAAAACCCTGCTACATAGGCAACCCGATATGCAGGGTCCGGACAGACAAGTCTTGATTAGGCGTTCAATTATCATAATATTACGTGTGAATATCAAACGTGAGCCCACGAATTGTTGACTTGGGCATAATTATATACTAGGGTTATTGCCTACCTCGCTAACGCTCGTCCGGCTTGGAAGCGTCTCTCATGTGGTATGAGCCCCTGAAATGCTTCTGTAGTTCAACAATGTAACGTTGAGATTTCATAATGCAGTGGTTTCGGAAAAAATAATTCCCTTGATGTAACCTAGTAACTGTGATTGAGAACTATTGAGTTGTGTAATGTAGCCCCAGACTCAGCCCCAGCTCCAACCCGAGCCACAGCTTCAGCCACGCCCCATCCACGGCCCCAGCCCCAGTTCCAGCCACAGCTCCAGCCTAAGTCCCAGTCACAGCCTCAGCCTCAGTCCATCCTCAGTTTCAGCCCGGCCCCAGCCCCAGCCTTAGCCCAAGACTCCGCTCCAGCCTTAGCCCAGCCTCGCCCCAAGCCACAGGCCTTGCCTCATCCCAAGCCACAGGCCCAGCCTTAGCCCCAGCCACAGCCCCGGTTCATCCCAAGCTACGGGCCCAGCCTCAGCCCAGCCTCAGTTCCAGTACCAGCCACAGCCCAGCTTTAGTCCCAGCCTCCGCCCCAGCGTCAGTCTCAGGCTTAGCCACTGCCCCAGCTTGCAACAGCCCCATCCTCGGTCCACCCCCAGCCTCGGACCAGCTCCAGCCCAGTCTTAGCTCCAGCCTCCGCCGTAGCGTCAGTCTCAGGCTTAGCCACTGCCCCAGCTTGCAACAGCCCCATCCTCGGTCCACCCCCAGCCTCGGACCAGCTCCAGACCAGTCTTAGCTCCAGCCTCCGCCGTAGCGTCAGTCTCAGGCTTAGCCACTGCCCCAGCCTTGGCCCCAGCTCCAACCCCAGCCGCAGCATAGATGAAAAAAGTTGAAAATTCACTATCATATTTGATAACTTGGATTGCGTTGGAAAACGAGTAACCCGATGAAAGTAATAACCGTAATTGAACAGTTGCAGGTGAGGGCTTCCAATTGGTACAAAAATGGGGTTTTGTTTCGAACAAAACATGTACGAGCAATTGCATTTGTGAGTTTCAAATTACGTTTGGGAATGATTTTTCCATGATTCTTATACAAAAATAGATCGTCTATGGAATCTCGCGTGAGTTTGACAAGACTTAGAAGGAACCAGATGATGAGAAATAATTTTATGAGAATCTTTTTGGTTTCATACTTGTTAGAGTGCCTAAATTCAATTTGTGAATAAAAGCGTATAAATGTAATGATTCAAAATATGGATCTGAAAATTTAGGGTACAAAAATCATCATCCAAACGTTATATCCAGCTCTGGAACTCTTACCAAAACCGTAGATGCTGACGCAAATAGGTACCAAAATCGCGAGTTTGTATTTATGCACATGCATCGACCCACCAAATGATTCACCGCGATGAAGAACCGTTGCAAGTTTGAATCAAATCTTGTAACATCTTAATCTCATTGCCTCATCTCCTAGTTCAATAAACGCCTTCCGATCACAGCACTCCAAGATTCAATCCTTCCATAACCTCAAATTCAATTTCACTCAACGAACGATTCAACTATTCATCGCTATCCACTAGAGCACCTCGTACAGACCGCGAATTTCAAATCGTCCAAGCTTGGCACTTCACAGAATCATACGATAAAATATTAACGAACAACTCGGAGAAACAGGCTCCGCTCTCCACTTCTCTGATCACAAGAAGCGAACATTTCAAAGGCCTTAGGGTATACCTATTGCACTATAATGCGACAGCTGTACCAGAAATACCCTCATACCGAGAAATCGTATATACATATAGCTTCAACGTTCCATTAAACATTGAATTCTCCAAGAGTGAGTTTCCTCTTCCTTCTCTCTCTTTTCTCCAAAGTCCCGTCTTTACCTCCTATGTATTCTACCAAGGAGTCTAAAATGAAGTTAGTCAGACGGTTAACCAGATCAAACGATTAGGTTCTTACTCTCCCGCGGATATCGGTTCTATATAGGTTCTTTTAACCTCTTCGTTGGTATAGATATTGGGTAAAAATTTTCCTCCAAAGCCAACTCGAGCTTAAAAATAACGAAAAATTGCTGAAGAGGGAGTTTCTATCGGATCATACAGCAAATCTTTTGGTGCATGAATTATCAAAGGTTTCCAACTTTTCGAATGTAAAATTTTCTCTTCTACATCTCTCCTCAATCACTTGGCAAATTTCGATTGCATGGAAAATTCTCGAGAATAGGAGATATATAACCTCACTCTAATCGAGTTCGATCGCAGCAAATTTCTCTGTACTCTATAACCCATATCCCATTCGATCGAGAAATTCGAGAGTCCATCCTCGGAAACCATTAAAACTGACAAATGCCCGGCATTCGTCATACATACATAACCTATACCGTTTTTCATGGAATGAATTTTGCCGTTCCACGCGCGAAGCCAGAATTACCATAGAAACTGTGGTGGCATGAAAAAAAGGGAGCATTAATCACTGCGGTTATTATCTTTCATCTCGCGGTTGGCTTTTGAAATTGCTGCCGGTACTCTAATTCCAGGGTCGATATCAAACCACCTATCGAAAAAAGAAAAAAAAAACGATCGGGCTATCATTCCGCAATGATACCACCATCACCAATTCAATCCGATTAAATGTTTAATATTTCGATGCTGATGCTGCGGGGAGGGGGGGGGGGGATTGCAGGCTACGCGTAGAAGTAGAATAAATAACCACTTGTGTAACGTAATCTTTTGAAAATTTCACACGAGGGCGTACAACACGATTTGTGTTAGCCTGCCGGTAACATAGTTCCCGCCCTTATCTCGCACCCGCTTTAAATCCAGGGTAGAAACTGCGCTTGGTTTTGTTGAAGAGGGCAAGGGTGGTGGTATATACTTACACCTTCTAGAATTATTTATCGCCCCGGGGGTTGTACGAATAGTGCAGAGTTCACTGGTAAATTTGCACCAGGAGCAGTAGGAGTAGCAGCATGTAGGTCGAGCTCAAGCCGGGCGTGTTAAGCCTCATCTGCAATTAAACGCTTCGATTCGCCGACTTTGCTCTGGGTGCGAATGTAGAGGGATGAATCCTGAATTAAATAGAGCTGCAGCTGTACTGTGATGTCGGGGTCAAAGTAAAATTTCTAACAACGAACAGAGGTTCGACTTGGTCCTTGGTTTTGCATTCGTAATCTGTTACAGTTTGTATTTTCTGCTGGATGGACGAGATATTTTTGATTTTTAACTCGGACGGGATTGAGCGAGTGATGGGGATGTAATTTTGTAAACTGGCAGTGCCATTTTGTAGATAAAAAGAAGCTATTAGATTTTGATGATATGAATGTTTTAGATTGACTGCTCTGGGGTTCTTCAAAAATCAACGATTTACGTAGAATGTTACTGAGGAGATATCATTTCCTAGGGAATCGAGCCTTTCTCAGGTTTGATCAATCGTGAATCAGATTATTTCGGTCTGTCCATAGCTATATTTCTCTGCGACTACCTAACGAGAACAGGGACAATCTTGTGGAACATGAATCTTGACGAAATTCTGGGAACTATCTTGTTTTGATGAGAAATGAAACCCCCTATTGCGAGATACACCTACATGTCAGGTTAGTATATTACCAGTATACAGAAGGATCTCCCAATAGCGGACACCCGTGATGCACGAAGAAAGTGTCCGCTAAGAGGAGGTGTCCGCTATTCGGACATTCTAATGTATTTGTTGTCACAGGAACGGTGCGTGTCGAAATTTTCCGGTATTGGGAGGTGTTTGTTATTGGGAATGTCCGTTACAAACTTACCCAGAGTTGAACTGGTCTTCCATTACGACGGACCAGCTCCAAATCACTCCATTCAGGTTTTCCTACGCGTATACTATTGGAATACACTTGGATCGAGAGTTTTAGGCCGATCCGTCAAGTCATAATTTTTATTGTTGAAGATTGAGGGTCGAAATTTCAGTTCCTCGGACTGTGATTTTTGGAGTTTCGCTTTTCCGATTTTCAGGTCCAGCGTCAGAGTCACCAATACAGAGAGTATTTCCGGATTCTTTCCAGTTATAATGCTGAACTAACTTTGAGATGTCTCATGATTAAAATGCCCAGATTAGACCTCGAGCCTTGCATCTCTTTCCTATTATGGAATTTTCACTAGAAATGGGAAATTTTTCTAATTCACTACAGCGCATCTCAAATTAATTCTGAGTAACTTCGTCCTGAACAAAATTCCAAGGAAAAGGCCCAGGATTAAAATTTCGAGTACGGCATGAACATTATAGCCAAAAACTTCGTCGCTTCCATATACACCACTCTACCCCACTGAAAATCACTCATCTGATCGAAAACAATTTTTTCCATTGATGTATGGTGGGAATATATTAAATCCGGACAGAGAAGTTTTTACGTCAAGTCGATTGTTCTTGAAAGTAATTTTAGTGCCAAATATCAATTCTATAGACTCGCAAGCTGTTTTCTGGGATATTCAATAGGACGAACGCACACAAAAATGAACTTCTCCATACAATTTATGGGAAATTACCATTCTATATGCAAAAATGAGGTGAAAAAGTCGGCACAAGCATGCGGGGACTCAATTTTCAAGATCCAGAGTCTTGGATACAAAATGTGTGGGTTTGCGCGATAATGCCCATGTATGTGCGCTTTTGTCATAGGCGTGTACTGGCAATGCTAATCTACATAGTTGAATCTCAGGATAGGAGGCCCGTGGGATTAAACCCTAGAAGACACTTGCTTATCTTATTACAACACAATGATTCATCGATTTTGTGCCGAGATCAGGGTCCACAAAGTTGGTGTTCCCCTTGTGATATTCCAGCAACATTTTGTAGAAAAATTGATCGTTTATTCGACTGTACAACAATCATTTTGAGACATCGCCGAAAGCTCACACAGATACTTCAAACCTGTTGAGTAAAGTTGGTTCCAAAAGCAGCTGTTGAAGTATGAATAGAATATCCACATTCAATATGTTAACCTATATGACTAGTCGTAAGATATCCATTTGTGAGGGGTCAATGGCTTTTGATTACATCGAATATAATACAATAGAATTATGTAAAGAACAGAAATCGATCAAAAAAGTTCCTAAAATATAAAAATCGATTCATGACACCACCTGGTTCGTGGAGAACCACCAAACGGTATTCCAATGGATGTTCAAATTTTCATTGAATTCTCTAGGAGTTTCTGAATAACTTTCTGAAAAAGTCGTATAATATAAACGACGAGATTAAGTTGGCAAAGGAAAAAGAAAGAAACCAGCGCGAGGGCAATTGCTTTTTTCTCTAGCTACTGTACAAACACAATTTCTTTAGGATTCGAGTTTCACTGGATTTCTGCTCTTCTTGGAGAAAAGTCGAGGAGAAGCAAGACGTTTTCGGAAATGATTATTTGACTTCATACAGAGAGCAAAGCCTCAACTTCGAGACTCGGCTCAGGTAGAATCTCTCTTCAGAAACTCGGTCAACACGCGAACAGGCGATATAAACTTATCATGACGGAACAGTACACCATGCATCGTTGAAAACTCTTAGAAACTTGGGGCTATCACGATACAGGATGGGAAAAATGATGAATATAATTTGTTATATTTTCTAGTTAATCTTGGCCCATTCACATATGAACTCTCAGTCTACTCGAAACCACTCTGGCACATATTGACAAGGGACCTTTTGAACACGTTTATTGTGATGGGCCTCGACACCCATTGCATTTTACATTGAGTTTTACCAAACGCCAAATAGCGGATTCATGTTCATGTTGTGCTCATGTTGTGTCATTTCTTGTTGTTCATGTTGAAATGAACATTCGTAACAGCCAGTTTGGATATTTTACTTGGTTCTGGTAATTTTTTGCACAATTTCCGAGTTTCACGCAATTTCTCATTAATTACACGAGATCAAGCGATGGATGACAAATTACTCACTTTAAACTCGCAATTTACAAAAGATCTCAAGTTATTTAGAGGATTATTCCAGAACCTCGAGATTGAGCTGAAATACGATGAAGAATACTGAGTACAACTTGAGTAATCTTCAATTACGCGAGAAAATGTTTTCAGCTCGATAGAAAACACGTATTTACGCGTAGGGTTTCTCTGCTCCGTATTATCTGTTCCGTCACTTTCTGCAATTCTGGAAATTCAAGCTATAGCACAGATGAATCAGATTGGAACTCTGATTTCCTTACACTGTAAAAAATTGGTTGACTTTCCACCAAAATCGTCAACCAGTGGTTGGTTGTCGAAATCAACCAGCTGGTTGGAATTCAACCAGCTGGTTGGAATTCAACCACTGGTTGACTTTGTCCCCACAGCGAAGCCCACGATATTGGTCGATGGTGGTCTCCGGTTGACACTTTTGATTCGGAAAAACAAGTTTCGTCATTTTTTTTCACAAACAAAGAGGGATAAACATTAGCCCCGGTCGCGTATGGACGACAAAACGGGTTGCCTGTCCTGCAGGAGTCGAATACACGTCGTAAGACTGGAGGGATGGATAGATGGACGGATGGGGTGGGAGGGTAGATGGGATGGATGGATCGATGGATGGATGGATGGATGGAATGAAATGGAACGGAACGGACCGGAATGGAACGGAGTGAAATTGAACGGAATGGACCGGAACGGAACGGAATGGAACGAAATGGAACTGAATTGTATGGATGTCTCCCATCCATATAATTCAATTCCATTCCGTTCCGGTCCATTCCACCCAATTCAACTCCGTTCCATTTTGCCCCACCCATTCCATTTTGCCCCATCCAGCCAGCTCCGTTCCCCTCCATCCAATTTGAGTCCGTTCCATTTTGCCCCGTCCATTCCATTTTGCCCCATCCGGCCAGTTCCGTTCCCCTCCATCCAATGAGACTCCGTTCCATTTCGCCTCATTTCGTTCTATTTCGCCCCATTCCGGTCCGTTCCATTCCGTTCCATCCATCCATCCCATCTACCCTCCCACCCCATCCGTCCATCTATCTATCCCTCCAGTCTTACGACGTGTATTCGACTCCTGCAGGACAGGCAACCCGCTTTGTCGTCCATACGCGACCGGGGCTAATGTTTATCCCTCTTTGTTTGTGAAAAAAAATGACGAAACTTGTTTTTCCGAATCAAAAGTGTCAACCGGAGACCACCATCGACCAATATCGTGGGTGCCGCATTCATCCTTATATATTCGTTGTGGGAAAAAAGTCAGCCAGTGGTTGGATAGGTAGTCAACCACTGGTTTGTGCCAAAAATCAACCAGCTGGTTGATTTTTGGGATAAACCAGTGGTTGAGGGAAAAACTGCAACCACTGGTTGCAGTTTTTCCCACAAATTTTTTACAGTGTACGCTGAAAAGATTTCCATTGCAATAGTGAAACGCATACCAATGGGAGTCAAAGCTCGACGAAACCATGGCCACAACATTATTTTATGGTGAAGCAGATATTAAAGCGTAGGTCCTACCAGAGGCTGATAACATTGACTTTCACAATTTAGGTTGATACAACTGATTACCCTTATACATATTATCTGCGTTATAAAAAAATTTTCGGGTCCCACCGATCTGGGCCCACTAAAATTCGCATGAATAATGTGAATAGATGCCAAATTCATGATCTTCCACAAGGTTCAACTTCCAGAAATGCTGAAATGCATGTTCGTACTTTCTCGCAATCTAGATCGTAATTGCTATTCCACCTTCGCAGTCAACGTGTTGAGTTGTCTATTTTCTTCTGTGACCCCATACATTTACTTTTGGACCTAGGGATTTCAATCAATTCATTTTCACCATATTTTGACAACATCATTGGTGAACTTGAACATACCTATATCGAATTTCGGAATGTGCTAAAGCAGACTAAGGATCACTCTGGAGGTATTAATATGAGCTGCCGAATTCAGTTCCGGTTTCAGAATTTTTCGATCTCGTCAGGCTTTTGGGACGATTGTGAACGCTATATTTGTAACTTTTGTCAAAGCTAATAGAAGGAAACAGAAATTTTAAAATTGTGAGTTTTTCGATGTACACACAAGAAGAAGAATAGATTCACAAAGTGAAATCCACGTGTGAATTTTCTCTTTAGCTGCTTGCCACATGCGAAGGCTACTGCATTCGTGCATGCACAAACGAAGAATTCTGAACAAAATCGGTTCCCGTGCACTCATTTGGACAAGGGTGACGCAGAGAGCATTTTTCACTACTCTGACATCGGTTATCTCAGAATTTTGACGTGACGGAACAATTCTAAGGACTAAATTAGGATACAGCAGCTAAGCCTTATAATGATGGTCTTTAGTCTGTAATAGTATACGGTATGGTTGAAAAAATACCGGACCCACCCTCCCCCCCCTATATCTCCGAAGGACGACGTCTAGTGAAAAAGTGTTGAATACAGAAACTGTTGGATCTTACGTGAGGGTTTAAATTAACCCCCACCCCCCGTGTATCCCATCGGAGCCAACTTTGAATTTTCTAGAAGGAACCCCCCTTTTCCTATCTCAGATTCTGAAAAAGCGATAAATTCTACGTCTAGATAGGTTTTTATGACATTGGTCAAGGTGACCTCCAGAGGGTCATTGGGGGTCACAGAAGCCTACGAAGTACGGGGCTCCTCTGAATATCTCCCAAGGGTGACGTCCGATAAAACCGTGTTCAATACAAAATTTGTTAGATATCAAGTGGGGCTCAGATAAACCCCAAATACAGCTTGCCCCCCCCCATCCGCCCCATTGAGGCTGACTACGGATTTCCAAGTAAAAACTCCCATTTTCATCTCAGATTCTGAGAGAGTAGAAAATTTTACGCGTGAGGTAGAATATGGGGACTTCTATCAGAAGAATTATAGTTGGCCTCAATGGGCAGATTGGAGGGTCGGGAGGGGGGATATTATGGGGGTTCAAATGAGCCCTTGCTTGGAACCCAAACCTTTTGTATTCAGCACTATTTTATTAAACGTCACCCTTGGGATATGTTGGGGGGGGGGGGGTACTATGTACGTTCTTGTGACCCTCCATTGACTCCTGGAGGTCACCTAAACCAATGACATAAGAACCTTTCTACACGTAGGGTTTCCCGTTCTCTCAGAGTCTGAGATGAAAATGGGGGAATTCATATGAAAATTTAATGTTGGCCTCGATGGAGTGAATAAAGAGGGAGGGGGGTAACGGGATCCTCAGGGGGGCTCATCTCAACCCTTACTTGATATCCAACAACTTTGGTACCCAACCGTTTTTGTAGAGGAAAACCTCTACGCGTCATCCTTGGGAAATGTGGGGGCAAGGGGTTACTTTTTAAACATATTATATTTCGCAACGAGTTCATGAAAGTGTAGCACACTTTCCAACGATTGATTTTTGGCCCGAGCCGCAGCCGAGGGTTGCATTGATCGCTTGGGAGCGGGGTACCACATAGCGAGCCGCGAAAGGTATTTCTTGCAATTTTGTAAGCACCCAAATATTGAAAATTTGTGAAGAATACATTCATAATCATATTTATCAGTGTGACATATGAGTCATCTATGATCTAGCTGTCAGCACAATTTTGCCCTCACAATTTTGCCCTAACATTTTTTTACGGCAAGTATGACCATTAGTATCGCATTTCGCGTTCACTCGAACTCCAAATCCATCTTATTTGTTGATTCCTCAAAGTTCCACAAACATTGAATAATTATGATGAGATACTAAGGAGTAGCTAGCAATTAATCACAGAAATTTGAGTACCACATAGAAATTGAATAAGCTACTAAACTCGCACCATCAAAAGCTCCTTTACCTGTACTCACAGTCACACAACACCACCTCTCAACGTCCTCATTACTTCGATCCTTTCGCAAACTCGCAACCTAAGCTATCTATAGATATATTTATACATGTGAGTCAAACTCTCTCTTGAAGCTCACAAAATTCATACGAAACATCATCAAATGTATAACATAAGCTGTAAACTGGTAAACCCTTTGCTATGCACGCATTGAATACATACGTTACACTTTGCCATAGTGTGTATAATAGCATCAGGTGCCATATACCTCGTAAAATACACACACACATACATATAGTTTTAGGATACATCTAGAGTGAGATGAACTTTGTATTTGCATTATGCAACGCCTTGGCACTGTTTAGAGATTATAACGGGTGCACGAGTTGTAAATGAATTTACGCGAGAAGCAAAGGTCCTAAAGAGAGAGAGAAGCCAAGTTGGCTGTATAATCTATTCCAATTTCTCTGTTGTAACAGTAGACCTGACGCAAAAGCGAAACTCAAAACTGCATAGCAAACGAGGTGAACTATATACTGTGAAACATTTTGTAATTATATATATATATATAAGGTAAGTGTACCCAACTTGCCTCTGTACCCAACTTGCCCCCATATGCCGATCTCAGGAATGGGCGCTCGCTGACCTCCCCGCAATTTTTTTTTTCGTTTTTTATGTTAAAATATGAGAGAATACGTAGTTTTCAACGACCCCGGATCATTTCTGCATTTCCCACAAAATTTAAAGTGAGTTTTCCATTTTTCGTGTTTGCACGGCTAAGAAATCACCGAGGAAATCACGTTCACTAAAACCGGTGCCAATTTATTTTTGTTCGACCAATCTTGACGTACCTTAGCGCATTCGATTCCTTGTCTCAAGACCTTCAGAATCCGCTCTTCAGAGTTGCAAAACTCGGATTTGGAGCGATTTTGTGTATAAAACACGGAGATGGTTTGAGAATCAAGAAGGCCGACATCGGAGTGTACCCAACATGCCCCCGTATGGTTATCTCGGAAAGGCGTGCAGTATGGCATTTTTTACCACTCAGAACGTGTTCATCACGTCAAAATAGGTCGGAAACAGTGTTTTGGGCCAACTAAAAGCTACAAATGTCGCTGCACGGTGATCAAAATGGATCGAAGCGATTTTATTCACTTCATCGCCGATTTACATTGTTTTAAATGATGGGGGCAAGTTGGGTACACACTTTTGTAAACTCTCGAAAATCAACGTTTGGGAGAATTCAAACAGCTCGGCTCCACTACTTCATCCAAATTGGACGTATCTTAGCTGATTTTGAAGGTCTTAAGACAAGATTTAAAATGAGCTAAGGTACGTTGGAAAATATTGAGATTAGCCAGAATTATTAAGAAAATGGCTTAATGGGGGCAAGTTGGGTACACTGACCTTATTTATTTTGAATAGTTCTGGTAGAAATTATTACGATCTACTGGTCAGAGAATTTTTTTTTTTTCGAAAGTATACATAGGTGTACAAGTCCACTACTTATACCAAAAGAGTTTACAGTGACAAGTTTGTAAAGATGGACAAGAAATCTATAGGTATATATTGAACGAACCACCATAAGATGGGCATCAGGGATATTCTATACAATTGTATACATCTGCAACAACTGCACAGCTCGTGTTTTTACACGCTTGAGCGGTCTCGGCTCTGATGCTCCTTTTCTAACTCTTCGTTGAGCTTTGTGCGAATAAAACGCTCGTTCAAGTTATTGAAGCAAGGGTAGGTAAACAGAGGCTGTACTTGGGTCTCTACAGTTTTAGCTACTTGTTACATTTTGTTGACGATGGGGATTTTAACTGGGCGCCGGTTGGCTAATTACAGAACAGCTGCTTCAAGCAGCTCTGTTTATACCTTCTCTGTGCTTTTTTTGCTTGTTTTTTTTTCTTCCTTATAGAGAGGAAAGGAGATATTCTGCTTTTGTGATGCTTGTTGTGTCTTCTTCCGAATCGAGTTTTTGTTTTGTTCGGAATGTGTTTTTGTTTTTATATCTTGTAAGACAATATTGAGAAGGGAAAAGATGATGAAGTGAATTTATGTGAAGATGTTACTCAATGATTACAAAATCTTAAGATGGAAAACATGAGTAAGTTTCGTTTCCTTGAGAAAATTTTACACGTCTTCATTTTTAAGGGCATGCAGTAGCCGTGCAGCCCGGCTGTACAGTTCCATTCACCACTCATGTGAACATTTTTATGGTACAAGGTTTGAGAAGAGTTGTCTAGTTATTGTTATTGTCCGATTTATTCTCGACAACTCAATGTTCAGCCCAAATCATTAGATTATTGCAGAAAAGTGGAAATCACTGGGCGCCTGGGACATCCTAACCTATAATATACACACATTTTTGTTCCAAGAATTTTCGAATTCTTTTGCGATTTGAGCTAAACGACGAATTGAGCCATTCAAGTTAGATTATATCAATTGTGGCATAACTCGTCGTTTATCCCAAATCGCAAGAGAATTCGAGAATTCTTGGAACAAAATTTAGCTTGCACGGCTACCGCATGGCCTTAAAACTATCTTCTAGTGTTACACATAACCTCATCAACATACGATCTTCGTCATATTTATGACTCTGGATTTTATTGCAAGGTGTTGCTGATTTGATTGATAGAAAAATTCTTAATTTCCTCATTATTCCGAGTAATCAGTACAGAGATCTCTCGCTATCCGCGGGGGTTCGGTTCTAGAAGAGTACAGCAAATAATAAAACCGCGGATAAAAAGACCTTAATAGAAAACAGGGGGTTACGTTCCACTGAGTTGGCACATTACGAGTGACGTGATAAATCTATCAATCTCTATATTGAGTAGAATACTTTTTATGGAAGCCATTTGCAATATTGATACATGAAAACATCGAATCTTTGATGTCGGTGGAAGAATGAGTGCTCCATCCTCCAAGAAATCTATCAGAAACTGCTTCAAAATTAGGACAAATCTGTCATGTTCAACAGTTTTGCTGGTCTCTCGTAGTCTTTTGCGTTCCTTCAAATTGTTGCCCTGAACTATGAAACTGAGATTCTCAGTCATTACGAGGTCATGAGTCGTCCGACGGGTCTTTTTTCCACCATTCAAGGTCTATCATCTCAACATCATTTTTAACCCCGATGTCTGCTCATGGGAAAGATTCCCTGTCGGTGAGTCATATGCAAGTGCTTTAACATTTCTGTGAAGAAAGTTGATCCGGGCGAGAGAATCTGAGATTAATTGAATACAAGATTATTCTAACCTCATAGTTGAGATACATATCTTGATCAATGTGATTACGGATCATTGAAGACAAGCAAAGTTGCATGGAAAAAAGATAATTACCGAGCAGCAATGACCTTGATCCGCGGATAATGAGACTCAGCCCGCGTATAACAAGGGACCAGCTCAAAACAATGATGCGCGAGTCTTAAAATCCATAGATAATAAATCCGCGGATAATGAGGGATCCCTGTGAACTCTACACATTCATATCAAAAGTATTTAAATTTCTCAATCCATCTCAATTATGGTCCCACTCAATAAAAACTCAAAACTATATTCACAAATGGTGAATTGAGAGATAATAGTACACTTGCTTTGTACTTGACTTGAACAGCGATTGTGGAAATCCCACTTTCCGTTCGAAGGGCAATATTCGCATGTAAACTTATGTTAACCTCACTTTTCTCAAATTTACAGTGCGAGACTAGGTCCGAAAACTATCTAGAGGATAAGAAAGTCGACTCTTTCAAACGCTATTTGAATTTGGATTTATGATGGAACATGAACTCATTCTGATGTCCCCATTTTCATTCTGTACTCGACAAACCGGGTTGTAAGATGAAGTTCAGCATAACCCAAAAATCATAAGACCAGTGATGAAATTCATCAGTTAGGTTGATATATTCTCTCCGAATACTTGAACTAATGTGACATTATTTGAGCGTCTTAGCCGACACTAGTATCTTTCTATAAATTTCCCTCTTTTCTAAGGGGTGAAAGGAGGAGCAAGAAATGCGAGGTTATGTAAGATTACCCCTGTGAGACAAAAATCTTCAAAACGCTTCAATCATTTCAAATCTTACAAAATGACACGATTCAAATCATTAGGTCAGGAATCGACAAAACCATACGTACAAAAGTGGCCCAGTCTAAATATTTCAATGTCTAAACAAACAAAGAACAGCACGTAAATTAGCTCCAAGTAGAGTAGATCAATCATTTGTCAGACCGATCCACCCCTCACCACACACACACACACACTCCATCCTCTTACTCCAAACCATCCCTTATCTTCCGAACAAAACTAGGTCATCTCAACGAACAATAATGCTGTTAAACTTCCAAAGGCGTCAAGACAAAGCACACCAAGCCGATTTACCCATCACAAGTATATGAGTGATTCCGCCGAAAGTGGGATTTTTTGGGGTCAAAATCGTCACCGAGCGTGTTTTGGGCCAAAAAATTATTTCAGCCCCAGACGAGTTTTAGTGGGTCGTTGCAGTTGATTCCCACTTGTTTTGGGATAAAAAGAAAATGCCTAGAGCTACGTAGCTCAAAATTAAAGTCGGACAAAGATATGTCGAGTTTAAGGGGTGGCCGAGGGGACGGAATTGACGGGGACGGAATTGACATTTCGCCTTAGAAATATTCTCACGGCTCGCCAACTAATCGGAGACTCTGGTCCACATAGATTTGATCCAACGCAACCAAAAACTTCGAGAAAATGTGTTTGAAAAAGCGATACAACGCTTCAATGAGAAGCACAACATGGGGACGGAATTGACCGAAAATTTTGTACGCCATTCTGAAAACACGTTTATGTGGTGCGCCTGGGTGCGTGTTCGAGTTTTTGGCTACTGTTGCGCATGGATGAGGCGTATTTGGGTTTCTAGAAATCAACCTTAATGGTTAGAAAGGCTCAATAGACGATCGGGGACTTTGCCGACCTAATTAGTGTTGTGCAAGCAGTTTTGGTGCAAACCCGTCTTCAAAATGTCGGATGGCCGTGCGCGACCTGAAAATCTAATTTTGAGTCTCACAATGGTATTATGTTGTTTGAAGTATTACAAATTGAAATGCATAGCTACATATAGGGGTTTTTGACTCCGCATATGCATGGTGGTGAAGTCAAAAGTCCAAGTTCAGTTTACTACAGGGGACGGAATTGACATTTCGGCCCTTTATGAGGCACTGCAAATCACGGGGACGTTAGGGTCGTCTCCAAAACTATTAACATAGTTGCGCACCAATAGAATACACCCCAGAAAATTGCTGTAGTGCACATCTCGACCCATAGAAACTTAGAGGAACATGAAACACAGAAAATCCCACTTTCGACGGAATCACTCATATAAATCCGTAGAAGAAAAATCTTACAGCTCTCTCGCGTGTGGCTGTTATAAACTCTACTACTATACCATTGCATTGACTTTTTACCACTATAAAAGCCAATCCTACTCTACTTTTGCAACTTTGATCGAATCGCGTGACTTTAATTTTATATATATATATATATATATATATCTATATATTGGCTCTCGGTGTGCATCTAGAACCTATATATAACGGGGGTGGGCTGATACGGCAGTTGGAGTCGTGTTTGGATTAGGTCAGGCTTGGCGCTCTCAGCTTGACTTTGTTTTTTGCACCAAGGTGTATAGGAAAGACGACGAGAAAAGGGTGGGTGAATGACACGGACACGGAGCTTTGCAACGTCTTTTCACTGCCTCCATATATAGATATATGTATAAAACACTTTGGTAAAGGCATATAGTCTTGCTAGTTCGACATTGTTCCTTTAACAACGTTGTTTCTGCACTCTCTGTCTGATACTCTAGGCTTTACTCTGTCGTACTTTCTGTCGCGTGAAATGCAAGAGAGAGGGAGAGAGAGAGTCAGTCAGGAAGTTGGATTGAAAGGAGCAAAATAATTGGCTGCAACTATCGAACGATTGTTTGCGTTCATTGAGCATTTGAAAAGAGGCGGGATGCTGAAACGTTAGAGTCACTCCGATTGATTGGAAAATACTATTGGCTAATTGATTGGGGTTCAATTCGATGCTATTTGTTATTCTAACGACTTTTATCGAGTGTAAGGTTGACAGGTATTTTTATAAATTCACTCTCAATTTTATGTAAATTGGTTTGCAATTTTCCGATAGCAATCAATATCAATTTTTCATTGATCCTAATTATTCCAATTACTGACTAGCGCTATTGCCTTACTCACTACCGCTCATTCGACCTGTGAATGTTCTTGATGAGTCAGAGGGTGGTTGTGAAATAATCATTGATGATGAATTCCAGTTGACAGGAAGGAAAATTCTTATAAAATTCGCAAAGATGATAAACTGGTGATGCTTATTATGTTAAATTATGCCTGCTAATAGATGTTATTTCAGAAAATCTTGAAAACGACTCAGTTGAATATGGCAAGCTCTCGAACTGTTTGCAAATTTTTTTGATGAATAGTTGGTGTTTTCTCTAAAATCTTCGACGCAATTATGCACACCTCTCTTGAAGCTGCGATAAGTATCACAAAACTGACACTAAAATCCACCTATGGGGTGTTTTTCAGGAATTCCTACACAGTAAGGATCCGTTTTGACCCAAATCGTACCGGTTCACGCCTCGAAATGGCGAGTAAAATCATTTCCCCCGTATATAAGTATATGGAGGCCCATTTCGATAAATTGATGATTTCGCCATGTTTCCTCATTATTCTTTTAAAAACTCGAGATCGGTCCGTTTTATCGAAAAATGTGTAGAAACTTTTTGTGGAGCTTTCAAAGATCTAAAAAATCATGCTCTGAAAGTTTCTCAAACGGTGCGTCTACTCCGAGTTGTGAGGCATCTTTATTACAAGTTTCATGGATTTTCAAATATTTCCATAGGACATCATGTCTCAAATTTCATATTTCTAACCTCTCTTGCAATGTTGGAGAATGGTTCAGGTAACTTTTGAGAATTTTCCAGCATCCCATAGTATGTTGAGAATATTAGGTTTGAGATATGAGCTACCATAGAAATATTTGAAAACTTATGAAACTTGTAATAAAGACGCCTCAAAACTCGAAGCAGATAACCGTTTGAGAAACCTCTCAATTTTTCAATTATTTCAAAACTCCAGCCCATACAATTGTCATACAAATGACAATCTACTGAAGGTAATAAATTACCTGTGCGCAGAACTGGAGAGATAAAACAAAAAAATAACTTAAGACTAGGTACCAAAGCTATAAATAGATAAGTAAGAAGATAAAAAAGAAGAAAACAAGATAACTTCCAAAATATAACTCACTTCATCTTCAGAATACTATTCAACTAAATACGTTTTCAACCATTTCTGTATATTTTTTCTCAATGTTTGTTTTGTACATTTCTGTTCCTTTATTTCTTTGGATAGCATGTTGAAATATTTTATTGCCACATATTCTATAGCTTCTTGTTCTACTACTAATTTTACTTTAGGCAATGGTGATATCTTATTCCTAGTAGCACTGACATTCTTTTCATAAGTAGTCCTCGAATATTTGAATTTGTACATCAGTACTTCTAGTATGTATGTGCTCTTGATGTCTAAAGGCTTATTATTTGCCCCTCCTCTACACAGTATCTGATGCTGATTATTCATTTCTAGAATTTTAAAAAGTCTTTGTTGTAGCGTTTCCCCAGGCAATTATACCATAGGTGGCTACGCTATTAAATAAACCGTAGTAAATGTTCAACAAAGACTTTTTCGGTAAGTACTTTTTCAAATTCGCAAAATTATAAAATGGATATCTACATCTTGTATAATATTGAGATATTTTGCTTGATTCACTCTGATGATTTCTCTGCCATCTATATGAATATTGGAAGCATGCGGTTTTGTATCATCATAATTTGCAATAGTAATATACACAGTTTTTTGAATATTCAGTGCGAGTGTATTCATCTGTAGCCATTCAAATATCTCGTGTAGATACTCATTCATTTTTTTCTCAACTTCGTTCCAGTTTTTACCTGCACACAGAACAACTGTGTCATCAGCATAAGATATTAAATTTTTTTGGCATAAACTTAGAAGATCATTTATATATATATGATAAACAGTAACGGACCTAGAATAGTACCTTGAGAGACACCTGTTTCAACATTGAAATTTTTACTTTTCTTATAATTTATCCTGACAAACTGGGTCCTCTTTGTTAGATAGTTTCTCATGAGGTCTAAAACTTTCCCTCTGATGCCATAGTGCTCAAGTTTGCTTAGCAGGATGGAGTGATTAACTGTATCGAAAGCTTTTGCTATTACTTTCAGATCATGATTTTTTAGATCTTTGAAAGCTCTACGAAAAGTTTCTCTACACATTTTTCGATAAAAGGGACCGATCTCGAGTTTTTAAAAGAATAATGAGGAAACATGGCGAAATCATAAATTCATCGAAATGGGCCTCCATATACTGTATAAGTATACACGGGGGAAATGATTTTACTCGCCATTTCGAGGCGTGAACCGGTACGATTTCGGTCCAAACAGATCCTTACTGTGTAGGAATTCCTGAAAAACACCCCATAGGTGGGTTTTGGTGTCAGTTTAGTGGTACTTATCGCAGCTTGAAGCGAAGTGTGCAAACTAGACCACATTATATCGAACCAGATCATAGTAGACCGTAGTGGTACCAGATTAGACCGAACTAGACCGGGCCAGACAAGACTAGACCATACTTGACCGTATTAGACCAAACGAGACCGAACGAGACTGTACTAGACCGGTACAGACCGCAATAGATCTAACTAGATCAAAGTATATCAAGCCAGGCCGTATAGGATCGTAATAGACCGTACCGAAGTAGACTGAATTAGATTGACCTGAACTGAATTAGATCGAAAGAGACCAAATTAATTTCATTCTTTTTTATTTTGTTTCGTTTTGACTGGATTAGACCAAAATAGACCTAATCACACCGAACTAGACTGAATTACACCGAACTAGACCTGATTGGATCGAACTAGACTGAATTAGACCAAACTAGACCAAACTGGGTACGGCGAGGCTCGTACGGTACTAGTACGATGATTCTTGTACGGTACTAAATAGTACGATGATTCTCGTACGGTACTATTCAGATGATTCCAGTGGAGCACTAGTTCATTTCTAGTTTGGTACTAGTACGGCATCAGTACGGCTCTAGTACGGTACTAATAAGGAACTAAAACGAGACTAGTGCGGTATTAATACGGTACTAGAACCGCATTAGACCGATTTAGACTGGACCGGACCAGACTAAACCATACATCCATCCTCTCATTCACCCGCCCACCTAGCCACCCATCCAACTATTCAGCCACCTACCAACCCATCCAACCACCAACCCATCAACCCATCTACCCATTGACGTAGGCAACCGGATACACGGGATCCGGACGGACAAAATTTGACTGGCGTACATACAGTCTACTTAACATGGTTTCAGACTATAGTGAGCTGAATTGTGTTACCTGCAACTCTAGCAAATATGAATAAATAAGACATGGAACAGACAGGATATTCTCAGTGATTACTGACAGGAATATTGAATAATTATTATTATTCAGAAGCTGACGATTCAGCGCCTTTTTTTCTTCTTTTTGATAGCTCAACCCGAAATTGCGCAGGTGGTGAATATTTGTCAAACATGAAATTTCAATCCCATCTAAATGTCTGAGTTTCTCTTTTGGGATTTGTGGCACACATTTCAATCTATCAAATTCAAAGCCACCGAATTCGAGATTATAAGAAACGACTTCTCCCAAAACATCGCCAGCACAAGTATATAAAATCCATATCCCGACGAAAACCAAAATTCTCATTTTTGATAAGTTCCTCAAGAGCGAGCTACAACAGCTCCTTTGTAGACTAATTATAATACGGGTATCATATTTGAAAAAGAATCTTAGCACCATTGGATACGATAGTTTTTTCAGGATTCGTAAAATTTTTCATCGTTTTCAACTAAAAAAATAACTGAAACTTTTACTGGAATTTTCTCTACGAAACGTTGGACTTTACGCATGGGAGGAAAATAAGATGGAGTCATTTTCGTGAAGTATGAACTAAGAGTAAATTTTCCTAGTTAACTAATCGTAAGACTTGAATGGATCATAATCATGCCAATATTGAAGTTCTAGAAGAATCAAAAGTAAAGAACATGCACTTGACGATCAGCCAAAATCAACAAAACCCATACCCAACCCCAAAAACCAATGAACTAAAATTCATCACAAATCAAGACTTAAAAAGCCAAGATCGACTGACCCACTCTCGTAACAAGCTTTCGCAAAGCATCGCATCTACTTACTTACTTGCTACCAGCAATTGCATTACCGTAGCTCGACGCGAAATTCCCTCTGGCATGCAGCCGAAAAAGTTGAAGCCAGGCAAGCCATAATTCAGAACAGCTTTGCAAGGATCACACCAACTACCTCACTACAGCCAAAGTAAAATATATATACTTTGGCAACGACGTATGGGCTCTGCACTACACATCACGAAAAAAGAAAGGGAGTGAACCGGTGGCAAACGGCGCAAACGTGACCCTTCAACAATTTTTTCGATTTTTCTCGACACATACTTTTACGCATCAAGATACTTTCTCATAGGAGATGATCTCAAAAAACTTTGTCAAAAAAAATACTTGGAGCAACGAATCGGTTTCTAAATTTGTAGTCTCCTTGATTTTTTTACGAATTCAGGAATCTCAAATTATGAAGATATAATTTTTTCGGTCTTTGCGAGTTAAAGTCAGCAGATATTGCTGACGTTTTTTGGCATCAATCGAGAATGGATTTTACTCCACTCTCGATCAATGCACCTTTAGAGCCTCGTATGGTTCCGAGGATGCATCTAAAGGATTTTGATGGAAAGGAATGAAAAGTAAAGATGAGAAATGAGAAACTTTATGAAAAAATTTTTGGATTCTACGCTGATGTTATGCGTGTTTCGCCCTTCAAAATCCTTTAGATGCATCCTCGGAACCGTACGAGGCTCTCAAGGTGCATTGATCGAGAGTGGAGTAAAATCCATTCTCGATTGATGCCAAAAAACAAGACCGAAAAAATTATATCTTCATGATTTGCAATTCCCGCGAGTGATAAATACGATATCCGATCATATCTATCGAGTGTCAATATTAATTCAGGAATCCTTAATAACGCATCAGCTACTCATTCGGTAAGGCATTTCCGAGTATCTAGTGTCAAATATATCTATATATCAAAGTCTGATGTGCGCCTTGGAAGCTTTTTACGCTACGAGTAAAATTTTTGCCCTCCAGTAAAATCCATAAGTCTCGCTACGCTCGGGAATTCTTAATTAGATCGACGGGAGCATGGCTCCCCTATAGTACCTTTTTCGGGTGCAGAAAGCTCGTTACCGAACCGTTTTCCTCTTCGTCTTTTCAAAGTGTATGGGTCTAATGTGCGAGTTGAGAGCGTTTCTTTATTCAGAAGACGAAAACTAATTTTTGTCCCTCAGTAAGATTCGCCTTGAGAGTTTTGGGGTGTGCTGAAGGGTCTTTTGAACGGATAATTTTTTTCGAGGGTTGTTAAGCAATTTTGATGGAAATAAATACTCTGCGTTTCATTTTGGAATCTTTTTTTGGTGTCTAGTAAGGTATATCAAGATGGGTAAATATTTCAGAAAGGTAATAACGCCATTTTTATGAAATATTCTGTTCTCGGAATGTCATTTAAGGAGAAACCCGAGCATGTGAGTCTCACAGTGGACATAAAACCACATGAGATATCGGATTCCAAGGCATTTTACGAGCGAGCTTTTGCACGCAGAATTTTTCAAGTCGAAATGGAAACTGAGAACGGCTTCGGGAGAGAATATAACATTTCAGGGTATCAAGGCATTTCTAGGAATTTCTGAGGATATAGAAGATGATCTGAGGTTTACAATGAAAGTGTTATTTGCAAATCGTAAAAAGGTAAAAATTGGAGTATAATTTTCAGGAATGAAGAAACAAAGTGAACAGTTCCAAGGAAAGGATGTAATAAATAGATCGAATTCGAGATATTCTTGTTCTCGTCCAAAGTGTTCTAAATTCAACTCAGAATAAGATTGCAAGTGCATGGCAAAGTAATAAATCCCAAGCCTATCAAGATTGAAAGTTTGAGGAATGCACTTTTCCTGTTCTTGGGCACTAAATCATTTTCATCCTTCTCTTCTTTGGCTCAAGTAGTAGTTTCACGCGAATATATTTGGAACAAAAAATACGAAAGTTGCTCGCAAACTGGCTTGCAGGCAACGCGTTCACTTCTGAGTGATGGAGGAGTTTTTAAGAACACTGATGCGCTTACTGTTTTCGTAGAGTTTTTTTCAACTTATACACCTTGCGAACGCTCTGAGGCATGAGCGTCAAGCTTCGAACAGTATTCAATACTTAAAAAAAATATTCAGTCTAATTGTCCCTCAATGCCTCTAACAGTTTTTCGTGTCTATGCAAATGGCATTCATTTGAACTCTACCGTTTGTCATTATTAATCAAACCAGAGAGAAACACATCCTTAGTGGACTCAATTTTTTGGAAAGCCAAAGATTCGGAACGTAAGAATTCGGATGATCGAAAATTCAGGAAGGATGGATTCCAAAATACAAAGTTACGGTGAGCGAAAAACTCAGAAATCAAAATATTAGAAGAGTGGGCGTTTGAAGCAAAAAATATTTCAAACGCCGAGCAAAGCGAAAAATAAAGGCGATCAGAACTCGGATTGGCGAAAAGTTCAAAGTAATTTTTCTAAATCCTCGGATCGAATAATCATCTTCGGAGTACGTAAAATCACTAATTACATAAATCTCCATAAAACATAGTCAACACAAACAAAGATTACTGATTGAGGCCTCTAAGATACTTGCAGTGGACCCATCAAATCAATTTGCAACTCGGATTCCGATACCATCTTCACCGGAATGCGCGAATATTTTCCAAATTACCCTAGATGTTATTTAGGTACCACGGAGTTAAGTCTTATAAACTAAAGATTCCCAACTGTTTTCATGTAATTGATTGCGGATAGAGAATGAAAATTCATACTTGGATGAAAAGTTTTCAAATAAATTTTCTGATTTTTTCGAAGATCTAGTCACTCTAGTTTCCGTGCGCTAGCATCAATTATTAAATCATATAGAGTGAGTGAGTGGTGGAAAATAGCCCAAAAGGAGGTTATATGGTTTGTGCACGATCCTTTGGTTCTGTTTCTACCCATGATAAATTTTAGATTATGTAATCATAATCCCAGAGATTATACAACGAGTACCATATTGCAATCGACTATTGATATTTTTTTCATCAATCATCCACAAGTATCTAAATCAAAGCGGTCAAATCATAATTGAACAACTTCAAAGTCAAAAATTCTGCAGCTTGATAATCATCTCTGAGCCAAAGTCCAGCACCACTCAATGCAGTATCCAAAGTAATTGACTGTGCATCTAAAAATGGAATTGTATGCTGTCCCACATCTACACGCATGTTGGTGACTCTAAAGTGTACTTTTTTCGTATGTGTCCCAGAAGTATCACTTGACTCCGATACTTCAAAATTTTCAGAATTGTTATTTGAATGATCTTTTCTGCTGAAACGTCCCAAAAAAATCCAGGATAAATTTTCTCATGCGTAATATCAGTGCATCAGATTGAACTCATTAGCCTTCGATCAACTAAACTTACTTGAACTCGTAATTTGAGTCTGACCAAGAGGTGCCCGCCTCTATCAACTTCCCAGTGGACAAATCGAATGGTGTCTTTTGGATTTGCAGAACCAAGTCATTCTCAACTCGTGCGAATCTCAAACCGGTCAGTATTTCGTTTGGTCCAGCTTTAACTTCTCCTAATTGGACTGTATTTTGATCATACGTTACAGTGTACAAAAAATTTTTGTGGTTCAAAGAACTTGCTGAAGAAAGAGAAACCTCATCAAACTCTTTCCATGTACGATTGCCTTTTATGGTTCCATTCGAGTCTAGTTTCCCTTGCTGAATCTGTATGTAGATTACATGGTTGCGTTTGACTAATTGAGCTCCTGTCACGACCCTAAAATGTTATTTCATGTATAGTAGGAACTCATCTATCTATCTGGACATGAATTCTTCAACATTTAAGGTAACAAAAAAAAATGATCGAAGATATTTACATATTTTCTTTGATATCCGATGTGACATTCATCAGACTAAAGTGACGATCTAGGTCCATTCGTTCATCTTCACAATCGCAGAAACAGAATTTGCTAAATATTCCATAATCAAATGTATGCACTTGGTTACATTGGCTAAAAATTGATCCGTAAATTTGACCATTTTCAGTTTTCACCCAAGTATACCTGCGATTACTCTGCAATGGCTGCGTAAAAAAGTCATTATAATGAATTAATTTTCTCTTATACGAAGGAAAATTACGAAGGAAATATCTTACGGAAAAACAAACATCCACACGATGTGGAATAGTTTCACAGTTACGTATTACTCCTTGGCATCTCTTGTGTTGTGGAAGCCCCAAGCAAGAGACCGAATCACATCTCGGTTTTTCTCTTTTAAAATCTGGACATGAATCAAAAGTCGACCGCCATATATTTGTAATGTCAGACTGATGGACCAAATATTTCTGAAAAACTTTTAACCTCAAGGCATCTACCAGAAAATGAAGCATGAGACAAATTTTTTGTCGTTTCATAGAATAGGATATTTTTCTGGCGTTGCTTTTTTACCTTCAAGATCTGTGACAGGGCACGTTGAAATTTCTCGTGACGCCGAAGATAATACATCTCTCACCGTATTAGACATTATTTCCAGCCTCTGCACCAGGTGCTCCTTTTCTTCATTTTTCAGTCTTTCGTATTCAGCTTCAGTGAAAATATAGGAGAATAGTGAATAATATGAATAGGGAAGGATTTTACTACTATCGAGAATGTAAAAGTCTCATTGGTCTGTTACTTACAACCATCGAATTCTTTCCTCATATCGTATGCATAAAGTATCACTAGGACTGCTTTAGCATCGGACAATGATGCGGCTTCGTAAAACTGGTATAAAAGTTGTTGTGGCGATTGATTTTCATCACAGAAGTAATACTGCTGTAGCTATGGGGGAAAAAAATTCTATTTTGCAATAAACCATTTGGAGCTTTAAAATAGCCGAATGAATCTTACCGAACTCGACTTCCTGGCAATTTCTATTAGATTCTCTTTTGTGAGTGAAGAAAATTCTAAAGCCAAGTATTCACTAGCCTTAATCAAGTACTTTGTGGAGGATATCACGCGATTCGAAAAATTTCGACGTTGTTCGTAGCTATTATTTCCAGGATTGCGAAAATGATTCAGGAATGACTCGTAAGATTCTTGTATGTCACGCATGTACTCAAAAATTTTCTTCATCTTCTTTGATAACGAATTCCCTTGTCCAATTTTCTGGTACAACTTTTGTGCCACAAATTGATAATCTGTATTTAAGGAATAGAGTTGCTGCAGAACTTTCTCTTTTTCGAATTTCCAGTCAATTTTTTCACTAGAATCTTGCAAATTCTGCACATTTTCAATCATTTGAGCGAAATTCATGGCTCGGTCAAATATCTGCCTCGAGTGACTGTCCGACAAGCTTATAGTTTGCCAGCAGATCCAGAAAAGAAAATACATCGATCTCAGCCGTATGGTCATGATTAGTTGTATGTGCAAATCTCACAGCTGGAACGGAAGTATGACCATAATCAAAATGACAAGACTCCAAGTTTTATTCGAAGAGATTTGTAAGTACGCTAGGACATTGCAGACTTGAAAATACCTGATGAATTTTCCCGTTAAGATGCTTCTTATATTCACGCAACTACTGATTGATGGGCAGAGAGCTCCGTCTCTAATGCTCGAGAAAATTCAAAATTCCTGGTCTCGTTCAATTTGAAACACACGCAAGGAACCAAAGTTCACTGTTTGAAATTAATTCGATATCTATCTACATTCTGATGGATACAAAAGCACTATTTGACTGATGAAGTCTCTCAAAAGACAAAATTCCAAACAATAAGAGCTCAGAGCCACGCAGACGATCAAAATCCGATAAACTGTACATGTGTAAGGTAATGGAAGAACAGAGCACGATAAAACGTCAGTATTTATTTGCCCAGCTGCTATTTAATCAGTCATTTTCCTCACGATTACGAATAATATATAAGAGATGCCATCGAATTTTTAAAATTCAGGACCCAAACAAATCAAATTTTTTCCGCAGTGCATAATTTTTGACTTTGGTGGATATTTTGATCTGAACACAAAAGTATCCTTATGATTTTTCTCAAAATTCCATATGTTTAGAGTTTTTAGGCAAATGAACATGATAACTTGTAGTTGGGATATGAATCAACACCCAAATTGGAATCCTCAATGATGTATATAAACGAGATCTTTCACAATGTTGTGGCTATAAAGACTATGACACTTGTTCAAATCGATCTCAAAACCATCGAGGCTCTTCACACATTTTGCCTCTTGAATGGTTAGTCTCTTATATTTGTCACAATAAGTCTATGAGTGGAGATATGTCAGTGAACTCTTTCGATCGAGAAGTCACCGTGATCATTCAATTTCCCTTTGGCAGACAGGTTTCCCCCAAAAATTATGAAATAAGCTGGATCAGATATGCAATGAATTTCTCAAACAATCACTACAGGTGCAATCAGGAATACATTGCAGTGGGTAGCGATTACAGACAAAATTATTCTCATGCTCCAAAAAACTGTTCTCGATTGAAAGAGTTGATCAATGTCTGTCTAAAAGGGTGACACTTATTTCCAATTTTTCGATTTTCGGTCGGGCCACCCCTCAAATTTCAACTTCAGGATGGATGAAGGCGAATAGGATTCTTTCTAGATTTTGAAGGCACGACTTATCGTGCCCAGTTTTACATTTTGTCTGAATGGTCATTCTGACTGTTCCGGACGATTTTAATTTTGTTATTCACATCTGCTGAGCATGCGTGTTCTTCAACATCTCTGGGCGTATTTTTGATCGATAACCAGGGTAATTTCCTTCAAAATGACTACTTGGACAAGTCAATTTGATGTAATAGGACAAAAAGCATAGCTGGTTCAAGTGATAAAAAATCCACGTTACCAATTCTGAAAGATAGATTTCATGAATGGATCTTTTGAGTCCAGCAATAAATCTTGAAGGTTCGGTGCAAAACTGACAACTTGATGGGTTAACACCTTTTGAGTACAAGGACCATTAAAATCGACAAATGTCATCTGTCATGGAACACGTGATAAAAAAATCCACGTTACCAATTGACCAATTCCATGTAAGATCAGACAGTCAAAAATTGCTCAAGTCTCAAATCTCTTCCAGGATGAAATATATGTTTCTAAGGACAAATTAACGAGACACGTATTTTTGTGTTTTGCCCTATCATGCTCTGACTCGAAGTTATCGATCTTTTTCATTTAATGGGCATTCCCTAAAATTAGCAACTTTTGATCGATATACAGTACCCGTCAAAATTAATGGATCATGCATAGTCTCAGTCAATCAGCGATAACTCTGGCCCATTTTGTCGTAGAGAAATTTTGAAAAGAGGAAATTGAAGATCAGAAAAAAACCTATCGATTCATGGGTTCAAAAAATTTTTTCCACTCTTTTCATGGGGTCGTAAGTGGCGACGAAAAAACGGTTTTTTTTTTCTTCAATCAAACACCTGTAATTTTGACGCGCATCATCCGATCGTAAAAAGCTCAACGGGATTTTGTAGCTCTTTTCAAGACCTTTAAATTGCTCTTTTAAGTTTTCTCTGCGATTTTTCCCGTCCGACAGGCGAGCCTCAGAAGCATACTTTCTTAAGCATGTGTTCTTATGGAGGCATGGAAGCTCGCGCCGACTTGATTTCTCAATGCTCGTGGTCAATGCAGAAAGTCATCTAAAAAAATTTTGTCAGGCATGATTTCGACGTAAAATTTTCTGATCCTTCAGAATATGCTACCAGATTGCCAGTTTAATGAGCCCCAAATGTCTCTTTTCGTCTAGTATGATTTTTGTCTTGTTCAAGATGAAAAAAGACATTTGGGGCTCATTAAACTGGCAATCTGAAAGCATATTCTGAAAGATCAGAAAATTTTACGTCGAAATCATGCCTGACAAAATTTTTTTAGATGACTTTCTGCATTGACCACGAGCATTGAGAAATCAAGTCGGCGCGAGCTTCCATGCCTCCATAAGAACACATGCTTAAAAAAGTATGCTTCTAAGGCTCGCCAGTCGGACGGGAAAAATCGCAGAGAAAACTTAAAAAAAAGCAATTCGAAGGTCTTGAAAAGAGCTACAAAATCCCGCTAAGTTCTTTAAGATCGGATGATGCGCGTCAAAATTACAGGTGTTTGATTGAAGAAAAAAAAACCGTTTTTTCGTCGCCACTTACGACCCCATAAAAAGAGTGAAAAAATTTTTCAAACTCATAAATCGATAGGTTTTTTTCTGATCTTCAATTTCCTTTTTTCAAAATTTCTCTACGACTAAATGGGCCAGAGTTATCGCTGATTGACTGAGACTATGCATGATCCATTAATTTTGACGGGTACTGTAGATGCAATTTTTCGTGTGTAATGGCCTTCGTGGAGATGATACTTGTTTAGAGGGGTCAAGTGAATTATATTGCACCAGAAAATCTTGGTACAGAAACTTAATTAGTGAGCAGGATCCACAAAAATTGATTTTGGCCGAAATCGAGGAAAGTTGAATAGCTCAAAATAATCATCCTCAATTTTGATGGAAAATTTTCTGTGAACTCGTTGAAACATGAGGAACAAGATGTACTTGGTCCGATTTGCGCGACGTGGCGCAGAGTGGGGCTAAGGATCATTTTCTGGATTTTATCGTTGAAACTTGGTTTTTAAGATTGTTAATGTAATACTATGATGCTTTAATGCTATCAAATTTAAGTTTGACTCATCTATGATATCAGACTTGTGTTATTATTCGACACAAGTATGACTTGGAGTATATCCCATCTTTCAGAATGAATTAATGCAGTGAAAAACAAGGGAATCAGTCTTCAACAGCTATTAGCGTGGATAAAAGCGTCCAAATATCGATGCAGCGCTTCACAGACTCATTACGAACTCCATTTGTCCGAACGATCATGAAAAACAAGTTTTAACGATAAAATCCAGAAAATGATCTTTAGCACCACTCTGCGCCCCGTCGCGCAGACCGGACCAAGTACATTCTGTTCCTCGTATTTCAACGAGTTCACAGAAAATTTTCCATCGAAATTGAGGATGATTATTTTGAGCTATTCAACTTTCCTCGATTTCGGCCAAAATCAATTTTTGTGGATCCCGCTCACTAATTGTGTTTCTGCACCAAAATTTTCCGGTGCAATATAACTTACTTGACCCCCCTGAACAAGTCTTATCCCCACGAAGGCCACGACACACGGAGAATTGCATCTATATCGATCAAAAGTTGCTAATTTCACGAAATGCCCATTAAATGAAGAAATCGATAACTTCGAGTCAGAGCATGATAGGGCAAAACACAACAATACGTGTCTCGTTAATTCGTCCTTAGAAACATATATTTCATCCTGGAAGAGATTCGAAACTTGAGCAATTTTCGACTGTCTGATCTTACATGGAATTGGTCAATTCTGAAGAATAGTTTTCGTGAATGGATTTCTTGAGTTCAGCGAAAAATCTCGAAGGTTCGAGACAAAATTGACAACTGATTCGGCTTCTACTTTGGAATATGCGTCAGAAACACATATTTCCTTCCTTGGAACGTTCCGTTCCGAATATCACATTTCTAGGGGTCCAAAAAAATTTCGAAAAAAACTCCACGTTCACAAAATTGGTACCTTGGATATTTTTATCGCGTGAACCCGCAGTGTATCTCGTTCTACGACATCAGATCCACCTTTTTAGTGATCATTTCGAGGGAAAAAGTACTCCTAAAAACCTTGGAACATGCGTTTGCCAGGCAGATGCGGATAACTGGATCAAAATTGGGCCAAAACTGTTCAAATAGCCATTGAATTCAGAACTAAATGTCAAAAAGGGCACTGTGAGGGCTGCCTCTAAAAATTTAGAGGAAATAGTTTTCGTCTTTCTCCACCCTCAAGTCGAGATTTGAGGGGTGTCCCGACCGAAACTCAAAAATTGAAAAATAAGTGTCACCCCACTGTCCAAACTCATAACGTCATGAATTATAATTATCTACGCTTGGGGGGTGATTTTGAACAGCGATCTCAGCCTCGTGGACGAAAAAAAATCATTGGACTATGTATGTTTCGTGCAAACAATCCAAAATGCTTACGAGAGCCCACGTGCACCTCCATACTATGACATTTGTTACACGGTTACAGGAATGATCACAACTCCTAGACAGAAGCAGCTCCGACTATTCGCGAAGGAGATTCTGAAAATGTAGAGAAAGACGAAAAAAACTTCGTGATCAGTTTTTGTCACCATTTTTTATCGTGAGATGTGACGTCACCTGTTCAGTAGATTCCATTTCTTTTGTTTAAAATTTTTGTCTCTGAATTGAGCATCAAAGAGCAAAACCATGAAATATTTTGAAGACAATTGCGCTCGCTCAGGCAAGAAGGACACATTAACCTACCCCATTTACCGTTAAGTAATGATTATGATTATTAACAATTTCCAGCTCATTGAACCTTGATTGATCTAATGAATGAGTTACCGCGAAGGTCGACGTGAATCACGAGTCATACACTTCATCGCAGAAAGCAATAAAACTTGTTAGAATTCCATTAAGCAATAGATTTTCCAATCAACAAGATAATTTCAAGATTTTCACGAATAGAGACTGTTTTATTAGAGGAAATATTCAAATCAATTAATCGACAGATTTCCAACCGTTATCAAGTTCTCATGTCTTATCAATTGTCCAGACGACCTTACGAGGAGCCCTAATGCACTGTACTAATGAACTATTGAAGATACAGTAAAAGAGACACATATAGGGGTTGCGCTCAATATCGGACCTCTTTTCATGAAACACCATGTATCCGATGAACACTAATTTTTCAATAAATGTATTCCAGTTGGTACACTTACCCCAGGTCAAATTCACCAGAAATACCATTCTTGGTGCGCTCTCGGCTATATTTATTGAGATCTACAAATCGGTACATGGAATTCAGATAACAGATAAAGGTCTATATTGAGATCACTAATACTTAACCAATGACAGAAAATTTCCAGGTACGATCCGATAGTTTGCGATATTGAGATAAACATTGGGATTGCGTGGCGAACAGTAACCCGAATATCGAGACATAATACCAGCAAGACGTCCATCCACGACAAGAGGTGCACCTTCGTCACCGCTGCACTCAACTCCATACGAATTATCTATAACTTGTGTGCAAATCTCTTGAGTCGTATTGAATTGAATTTGAGGTAACTGGCACTTGTTATGATCGACTACTGTTACATTCAGAGTTACCAAGTGCTGACCGAAGTCAAATCCACTGACTACACCAGTAGCACCTATTGGAATATTATCACCTTGCTCAAATAATTTGATAGGTTGACGAGTTCTGTCGAAAATGAATCGCTCATCAATGTGGATGAGACCGATATTATTATTATAATAGCCATCCCAGTCCATGTGGTATGCAACGCCGATAATTGTGTGCACAGTGCCATTTTCACCCAAGGTGCTACTTCCAGATCGAATAACGGCTTGCCAATCTTTTGTGGGTATGCGTTGAGCGCAGGCAGCTGTCACTAAGACAACGGTATCAGTGATAATTGTGCCAATGCAGATTTCACCATACAGAAATTCAATTGAAACCACGTAAGGATGATCCTCGATGTTGGCAAGATCGCCATCGATTATGTTCAAGCTTGGGCTCTTTGTTATTTCGACAACTGGATTCGCTGTAAAATTAGATTGATTATTGGATAGTGGACTCGAGTAATTCTTGCTAAATTCAATTTTTATTTTTTCAGCCCAGTGTTTGACACGAAACTGATTTTTGAATTTCGGTTCATTTCGCATCGGGGGGTCAAACGTCTGTGATAATTTTGGACATGTAACCGATAATTTTGTTGCTGTGCATTCAAGATGAATGGAGATCCATTCGAAAATTATTACAGAATAAGTTTGACGCCCCGATTCGAAATGAACCGAAATTCAAGAATCAGTTTCGTGTCAAACCCTGTTTCAGCTCGAAATTTTCTAAACTCGTAGAACATTCTTTGTATGCTTTAAATTTGTTATTTGTCGATGAAAAATGAACAAGATAAGCTCTAATCAGCAATTTTCAAAATTCCACTCGTTTGATCAACATCAAACGAGTAGATATCAATCTCGAAAAAAATTTCTACAAAAACTTTACTCTCGACAACGTCTGTTCAATAGTATTCAAGATTCATTTAGGTTTTTTGATTCGCTAACTCGTTTCGCGCTCTGTAACGTCATTATCCGACAGTCACGCCACTTGTAGCAAGTCCCGTACTAATAAAGTCTTGCCACTTTCGCTATACCCGTAACCGTTCCCACCTGGGAATATGTAAAAGATTCTCCGTAGCCTAGTTTGCCTCAATTCTTTTCAAACCCTCATATCAATCTCAATCGATAACAGAAAAAGTTGTGCGATTTCACCTTCACTCACTCATAATTAACAGGTAAAATTATCTCAAACAGTTCGAGACGGAAATTCGTGTGTACATTTCGATACAATTAATGGAATATATTTTTGATATATTTTTTTCAGGTTTTCTTAAGGTGGTTTTAAGGCATGCTTGGTCATGTATTTTTAATCTTAAAAAAAACCTTGAAAAAACCTTAGAGAAACCTTATATCAATCTTAATATAATCTTAAAATAATCTTGAAATAATCTTGAATGAATCTTGAGAAAATTTGAAAAATCAATAAACTGTTCACAAATGAGTTGTAATCGAATCGTGGTGAAATCGATAATGACTATCATGAATTAGTATCAACATATGGAGGAATGATATATGTTTCTGTTATTAGTGGAAATTTTGGTTAATCATCATCAGTGTCGAGTGTACCGCGGGATATCTATCATCACTCTGAACTTCGCTCCAACGTAACGACAAAAACATCAGTTTCTGTATAATACAGATCTCTGCACTTGTGTTATGGCTAAAATCACATCTGCACTGTAGCAGAAAGATATAGCCAACATTTTGAAGAAGAAGAAGAAGATCAGTTTCTGTAGAGCAGGAAGTATTATTCATAAATCCTGATAGAAGTGCCTTCTTCATTCAATTGAAATTTATGTTAGATCTATGCAGGTTCAGTATTTTGCTCAAAAACGAAGGATCATGAAGTGCAACTTCGAAGCTAATAATTGCAGAAAACTCCAGGGAGGGTGCCAGGTGAAATGAGACAGCGCCACACAAGTGCGGCCGCGAAGAGCCGAGGGCCTCAACAAAGAGCAAAGTTACGCACATCAGGAATCATTTAGCTGGCTGATCGGCCTTTCTTCTGTCGCCTTTTCTTTCTAGTACTTAGTGCGCAGTTTTGGTTTGAGCAGATAGGCGTTTTTCACGAGATTTTATAATAGTCGATCGACTAACACTCGGTGTTTTTTACATGCAAGACACCTTGCACTCTCGCGCTAACCACAGCTATTGTGTATTTCAACGTGTCCATACATCAACGCAAAATCAATCACGCTGGAGGTGCGTTGAAATTGATCGAGAAAAAAATTTTAGGTATCGCCTTCACTGGAGACGATATCGTAGGTGATCAATTTTGAATGCAAAAGCTTATTTTGACTTTACCGGGAAAATTTGTTCGTCATTCGTCGTCGGTCGAAATCAGTGGTCCACTGAAGTATACGTCGAGGAAGTACAGAACAGCAACGTCAACAAATCAAGTTTCCAATGCGCTGTAACCAGCTACAAGAAGAGGTTATGAAATACACATACAACACATACAACAAGTAACACCGTGCCAGCAAGTATGGTACCGATGTATACAAAGCCAATATAAAGAAGAAGAAGAAGAAGGTACCGATGTATGAAATATCAACTTTCAATATCAAAAAATTGATACTTTTGTCCATGTAAGTGATGTTTCTTCTAGAGAGTACAGGAATTTGCTAGAGACACTGTAAAAATTCTGCTCTTTTAGTAAAATTCTTCCAGAAAAAGTTATAGATGAATTATCAAAATCATTCTTTGCAGTCTCGAGGTATTCGAAATATGAAAATTTTTTCTCCAAGTGCTCTTGAGAGAATTTTAGTCACTGCTTTCGGAAGCCCAACTTTGTTACTTTGTATAAAACCGAGTGTAAAACAATCTAGTGATTCGTATATTTGACCGAAATTCATGATCACATGCTCAAGTGTACCAAGTTGAAGATGATTATGATCTACACAGAGAAGCGTTGTGGTAGTGTTGATAGATATCCCGCGGTACACTTGACACTCATGATAACGCAAAATTTCCACTAATAACAGAAACAGATGAATCTCAACCACGATGATCGAAAATTGCTCATTCTTCCTTCTCGATACTAGATCGATTTCACCACGATTAGATTCCAACTTATATGTAAACTGTTTTTTGATTTTTCAAATTTTTCCAAGATTTTTTTTAAGATCATTCCAAGATTATTTTAAGATTATATTAAGATTATCATAAGGTTTTTTTAATTCTTCAATGGTTTTTCTAAGGTTGAAAATACATGACCAAGCATGCCTTAAAACTACCTTGGAAAAACCTTAAAAATGCTAATTCATCATAGTCATTAAAGTTGTAACTTTGTCAGGTATAGAAATTCTTAGGAGTGATTTGGATACAAAAAACACCTTATTCCGAAAACACATTGAAAAAACTCCTTACTCCTGTATTTTTTATAATTAATCGATGAACATGCGCATTGCATCTAACGTGGCGAGCTATGTGGCTTCCCTGCTGCTCGTACCGACACGTAAGTACCGTGAAGAATTCCTATTTCTTAAATAAAAATTCCTCCTCCACAGTTTAGCGATCTGATAATTTGTTTGGCTGCGATTCATACAATGATATATCTCACCCAGAGTTCAGATTACCAGCTACACATGACGTTGCGTGATCCACGTAGTGATCTGGACTTCAGGTGTGATGAATTATCATATTAATTGTAGAACAACACGACGATTAGATTACAACTTATTTGTAAACTGTATTTTGATTTTTCAAATTTTTCCAAGATTTTCTCAAGATTATTTCAAGATTAAATTCAAGATTAAATTAAGATTATTATAAGGTTTTTTCAAGATTAAAAATACATGACCAAGCATGCCTTGAAACCACCTTGAAAAAACCTTAAAAAAATTTATGGTCGCCGGGCTACAATCTAGCACATTGCGCGCGTCTACGCGGCCTTGACGGCCGCGTAGACTGCCCGCAATGTGCTAGATTGTGACCCGGCGACCATAAAAAATCATATGCACCTCGTGTCGCAATCGGGTACATAATCTACTAATATTAAAAACATATTCCATTTTCACCTGGAAAGGGTGTAAAAGATACTAGGACTGCGAATACCGGAGGCTGCATGCCCCGATGTGTTATTTTAACTGTGAATAAAAGTGGATAAACTGTGCGCAAGGTAAAAACTTTCATACAGAGTGGGTCAAAATAGTGAAATTCGATACAAGGTTGTGAAATGTTCCACTATTGCACTGTGCTAGCAGACTCAGTTCGGGTGCTAGGATAGCCTATTTCCCGCACGAAGAGAGGGATATATAAGTCCTCAGCGCCCGAAATAAGTCTGCGAGCACAGGGCAATTAAGACTTTTTACCATGACAATCTCAAAACTGCGTTTGAAGGTGGCATTTTTAGGTTAGAATGATTTTTTTTCACGTCCGAGTGATGGGTTTTCGCCTCTAGCCATAGGCGGAGGTGGGGGTCTATCGCGGAAATGCAAAATATAGTTTTCAGTCTGATATATCAAACTACCGTCAGATTGAATAATTTTGGTACAGTGAGTGCAACTTTCGTACAATTTCAAAAAATGACTTCCAAAACTACATTGGGCAAGGTGAATGATTCTACCGCTCACAAACTCTTTCTTCCCACTTGGGATACTTATGAAAAAAAGTCTGAGCCACCACAGATCCCGCATAAATTTTGTGGTAGTTGATTGAAACTTTTTAACAAAAATTCCGATTCAGCAGCGATACACGAGTGTTTCAGTTTTTCCAAATATGCAGTGGATCTTTTTTTGCGAGCGAGCTTCTCATGTCTCCATCACACAAGAGACAAATTATATTTTGATGATCGCAGGAAAAGATCCACTGCACGTTTGGAATGTGTCTGATGATGCCATGCAAGTGTATCTGGCAAGAAATGTTCCGGAACGAACTACAAGTGAATAACTCTACAAATTAGTACATGTCTTATTTTTGATTTTGAAGGACGGTGTGAGAAATAATCCAAGTTTTTAAAGAAGATTCTGATTATTTCTCATACCCTCCTTCAAGATCGAAAATGAGACATTTACCAATTTTTGAACACAAAGACAAAAATTTACCTCCCGTCATAATTGAATGACACTACACATTCCGACCACATAGTATATCACAATATTGGAGAAACTACCTATACATTAGGGTATTTACAGCATTGAACGAAAAAGAAAGAAAAAAACCGCAAAATGAGGTACCAAAAGTTACTCTGAATAAGAAGCATATTACGGTGAATCGATTTTGGTACACTTCTGTCTAACAGCTCTTTTTTGACTTATTGTGAATCTAGCGTCGGTTCATGAGGTTATAAAATGTTTTAAACGGCTGAGAACAAGACTTCTGAACGATTGTTTAATCACTGGCATGGTAGTAGGTGAAATTGAAATATTTCGTAAGTGTACCAAAGTTAGACCCCGACAGGGCAACTTTGGTACACTCCTTCAACTACTAATAGTACCCGCTACATAACAGACATCATATTGAAATCTCCACACCATTTTTGAAAGATGAGACTCTGTTAACTTCTGATTGACGACTGGTTAAGGTGGGTTTCGTCAATGTATGTTGGAATGCCGAGCCGATAATAATGAAAAGCAGCAGAACCGTACCAAAATAACCAAATTCGTCGGTACACTTTTTATTCAGCTAGAAGGAGAAATCGATGAATTGTTCGTAAAGTACATATTTTTTAACACAATTGTGCATCAAAAACTCCGTTTTGCCACGAGGTGGTCGTTCACTATTTTAATCTGACAGACAAATTCTAAAACTACCGGCTAAGATATTGATCTGGAAATCAATATTGCTCTGATGCCGAGGGAGCAAAATTTTTTTAATCATAGCACTAAAAGAATAAGCTATCAAATCATCGACATTATTGAAAACAAAAATCATCCTCATTGAATGCGGAACTATCTGTTGCATGGTTACATTTGAGTTTGAATAAATCTCGAACGCCATTCATTAATATCTCAAATTCTTCGAGAAAATAACATTGAATCTCACAAAAAGGCTTTTCGCAGATCGGTGATGTAAGAGAAACTTTTCGATTATGATGAAATGTTCTTACCAGTGATGATGTTGAAGAGGGCAAAAAGTACGAGTGAAGCCAACATCTTAGATATCCCAGGTATAGATGTAAAAGTGATCAATTGCTCAGAAATCTCCGCTTTTTATACTGCATGGCATCGTACAATCATTGTTAGATTATTTTAAACTCGTCGAATGACATTTCAAAGAATGTCAACTTATCTAAGCTGAAAACACGATGTTATCTATGATGACATCAATTCCACCATACGAGGATTAACATCTCAATTTTGACCACGAAGTTTTCACGTTACCATATGTAGTTGATCGTAGGTGCTTTCATTTCAATCCATTATGAGATACGCATCAAAACTGACTAATCGGAATCGCTTTATGAAGATATCTTGATCGATATGAAATTCATGCACGTCAAAATTTTCGGTTAAAATGACTCACTTTTACGTCATAGCCGGATGAAAAGTATCACGTCCCGATGAGTTGTTGAAGATCGAGTGACGATTAAATGATTCGCTATGTTATGAATAATCCGTAGATTGATAGTTTTATCATGAGATTTACAGTATCGTGCAGTAAATCTCAAAAATTCAGGGTTCTTGTGGCTCCTCTTGTCAAAACTCGAGTCAAAACTCTATTAGTGTTCAAATTCTTCAATTACGAGTACAAAACTAATCGTAAGTGACGCTCAAATCGAAAACGGTTGATTTCCAGAAATATTCCATCATACGTTCATTCAGTTATCGAAAATGAATCTTCTCCAATCGCGGTAATCACAAAAAGTCTAACCTCATAATCCGTGCGGTTCTTCGTATTGTATAGTTCACTGACAACATAGGTATACACTTTACGAGATACGCATTAAAATTGGTGTATCAGAAATATTCTGTAAAAAAATTATCTTGGTCGATATATCTTCTACGAATCCGTCACGATTTTTGGTCAAGGGGAATTGATTAAACGACATAGCCAGCGAAGAAAACATTGCGATTAGATTAGTTTCTAACGATTCCAGATTTCACTATGATACAGGTAAAATGGGAGTACGTATTTGAGAATACTCATGGAAAAGTTTACGCCGGGTTAGGTTTAGACCGACTCAGATGAGAGCATGTACGGATGTTGCGAAAATTTTGTTCCTGAAATTAATGATAAAACAGGGTATTCTCAAATATCTAGACAGAATGAAAAATTCAACGATTCAATAATATTTTCATAGTTTGGTCTCTTTCTTGAGGAAATTTTTTGCACAAGTCTGATGATAGAATAATAAACTTCCATAAAGTGAGTATAATAGACTCTCTCACCAAGCTTTAGAGTTTACGGCAAGTTTCGGAAAGATCCGGAGAACTTCTTCTTATGGTACAAACCAAAAAAAAAAATTTTTCGATCGACTGTGCGTAAAGCACTGCTTTACGCACGGTAGTTTTCGTTTACTTAACGCCCGGTCGATCAAAAAACGTATTTCGATACTCGGGCGTGAAGTTTTTTTGCTTTACTCGTGCTGATTTCGACCCTCACCAGGGCTCGGGCCGAAAACAATCACTCGAAAAGCAAAACCAAATTTCCCTCCCTCGAATCGAAAAATATTATTTTGAAATTCTTTCATATAATCGCCTCATAAAGATTCATTATGCTTGAAGTATGTAAATCTTTTTCGATACAGTATTTCACATTAACGCTGTCAAATCGTAACTGATCAATTTCAATGATAATACTTCCTCTGCATTATCGGGTTTTAGCTGAAATCCAGCGCCGCTTAGTGGTAAGGGACGTTCCAAATATAGTGGTTGTGCATCTAACAGAGGAATTGTATTTTGACCCAGATCCTCTTGCATATTGGACGTTCTAAACTGCACAGTCATGACAGACGAAGAGACTAAATTTGACTGAGAAGAATCAATCTTATTGAAGTGGATGACTGAATCGCCGCTACCCCTGAAATTTGAAAAATTTTCATTCTAGTTGGTCTATAATACTTAGGAACAAATTTTTGGGTCCAGAATGATCCATAATTCCATCTGCGTATGAGTATATTTTGGCGTGGAAATCACATCTATGGATCATTTATCATTCCCTACACTTCAGACTTTTTTCAATACGCAAAAAATTTGTTCGCTAGGAATACGGTTTTGCATCTTTTTCGGCAGTACACTATATTGCGCTCATTTCAACGCTGTAAACACAGACTAACAAGGGGAGGTCCAACCTTGTGAAACGCGGATCTTGATGAAATTTTGGGAATCATCTTGTTTTGGTGAGAAATGAAGGTATCTCCAAGGATTTAATCCCATGGGCCTCCTATTCTCAATTACAGCTTTGGAGATTAGCATTGCCAATATAGGCCCATGTTGAAAATTTGTATATATAGATATACAAACGATGCTAACTTTCAAAGCTGTATCTCGGGATAGGAGGCCCATGGGATCAAACCCTTGGAGATACCTTCATTTTGCACCAAAACAAGATGATTCCCAGAGTTTCATAAGGATCCGTGTTCCACAAGGTTGGACCTCCCCTTGTAAGTCGTTTTATGGTTCAAGAACGCTGTGCATTTGAGTTGCTGCCCGTTAAAATCACTGAGACTTGAACTGACTCCTCAATATCTAATAAAATGAACCAAAGATCCACTAAACCCAGCCCAGCGCCTTTCCGTTCTTTTTTGAGCCTAATTTTTCCTTGTTCAGGATCTCAAATACACGCACTCGGTAGGCTTGCAGCAACATTCTCCTAAATTTACTATGCCAGGATTTGAAAACACACGCGGTGAAGGCAGATTAAAAAGGCCCCACATTCTTCCGAGTTAAAGAAGTATTGACGAATTAAAGATCCGATCTGCACGCCAAAAAAGATGTAAAAAAAATCATGTTTTCCCAAGAAGGTTGTTCGAAGCCAAAAATTTTGTTTCTCAATGCAATCGAAGACTTCATCAATAGTAGACTACACGATCTATAAATATCGTCAGCAAAACTAGATCATAGTATATTCGACAATTCTCACCTTAATTTAGTAAGTGGATACCAAGAGGTACCCGCCATCTTCAATTTTCCTGTATACGAGTCGAACGGAGTCGTCTGTATTTGCAAACTCATATCATTTCCGATTCGAGCAAATCTCAAACCAGTTAGTACTTCACCTCGTCTTGCTTCCACTTCACCTAATTGAATTGTATTCTGATCATGAGTGACGGTATAAACATTGTCAGAGAAATTCGATGAGGATGAAGTGATTACATCTACTTCTTTCCATTCAGAACTGCCTTTGATTTTTCCATTTGCATCAAGGACTCCTTGTTGAATTTGTATGTGAAACACGTGGTTACGCTTTACTAAACGAGCGCCAGTCACAATCCTGAATATTGGAGTCATGTATTACTTTATGGATGTTAATTGCAAGTAAGTATCAAGTAATGTAAGTAAACATGGAAGATAACGAAAAATGGGTTATTGAATAATTGTCGTAAGACCTTACTTATTATCATCGATATCGGCAACACTATTCATCAGACTGAAATGCCGATCCAACTCCATCTGATCATGTTCGCAATCGCAAAAACAGAATTTGCTGAAAAATCCATAGTCAAACGTGCGAATCTTCTCGCAATATGCTGGTTCAAGTCCATACACCTTACCACTTCGAGTTTTGATTCGATCGTATCTTCGATGACTCTGCTGAGACTATACACAAATAAGCATGATGAATTACTTATTATTCCCTCTGTGCGTTACACCGTAAATGGAAATCATATTATATTCGTAAATCGGCATTGGAGGACTAATTCTTATTTCTCTATCAATCTCGAGTTTGAGATCGATTAATTGAGAAATTAACGATCGGGTTTGATCGTGGAGGTGTTAATCAATGAAAAAATTGCATATGACAGACATCGAGAGAAAAAAGTCGATTAACACCTCCACGATCAAACCCGATCGTTAATTTCTCAATTAATCGATCTCAAACTCGAGATTGATAGAGAAATAAGAATTAGTCCTCCAATGCCGATTTACGAATATAATATCATTTGAAACATAAGAGGACGAGTCAAGTTCGAAAAGTGTAAATGGAAATCATTCATTCATGATGGATACTCACGGAAAAACAAACATCCACGCGATCTTGAATGTGCTCACAATTGCGTATTTCTCCTCGGCATTTTTTATGTTCTGGAAGCTCTACGCAAGAAACCGAATCGCATCTCGACCTTTCTCGTTTGAAATCTTGACACGAATCAAAGGTTGCTCGCCACATATTCGCCATGTCAGACTGATGGACCAAATATTTTTGAAAAACTTGTACTTTCAAGGCGTCTGTGGGGTGATGAATTTTTTCAGTTTGTGTGACAGACTATTTTGTTTCTTTGTCATCGCTCACCTTTCAAATCATAGATGGGACAGGTTGAGATTTCTCTCGAGGCCTGAGAAATTTCATCTCGAGTTATATCAGCCATTTGTTCCAGCCTTTGCCAAAGATTTACTTTCTCACTGTCCTTCAAATTGTTGTAGGTAGCTTGAATTAAAATTTACATAGACGACATGTCGAGTTGAATGTCGAGTTATCAGAGTAGTTGAAAAATAGATGTAAAAGAGTTTCTCGTTATCCGCGGGAAACTACAAAAGTGCCAAGTATAACAAAACCGCGGATAATAAGACTTTGATCTTATGAAAAATGGAGGGTTACGTCTGAACATCTCTGTAAATCACGGGAAAAACTGTAATCCGTGCATGTCCATTCGATTTATCTAACACTATCCATCACCAATTGATTGGCAACATTAATCCCATGATGGCGTACAATAAATAAAAATGACGAAACTTCGTAAAAATCGTAGAAATCTTTTTTATATTTTTCGAAAAAATCTGTCATCTTGGACTACTTTGGTTGTCACAAAAAATGTCTAAGGAGCTCCTCGAAAATTTTTACCTACATATCAAGAGAGTCTCTAAAGTTCAGACTCCGAGTGATCATTGGACCACAAGCCCTTGCGAAATCTGCAGTTCGTATTACGAGATCCATGATAAAAACGAGGGGTTTAGTGAAATCGCGAAAGTATGATAAAGGATTATTGCAGAAATGGCGATGGATATGAAGTAGCTTATAACCAATGTTGATGAATTGAAAAATGAAATACTCCATGATGATCAAATGAAAGAAAAGTATTGCCGATTGATAATTTGGATGATCTGAAAATTATCCAGAGAAGAAGTAACACTTACTAGGTGCGGGTGGTAGTTTGTGAGGTCGCACATCACTTCTCACCAGAAAATATTGCACGTAAAATGGATTCATTCTAGATCAATCTCGGACATGGGCTCGCGAATAATGATACTCAGTCCGCGGATGACAAAAAACGAGCGCAAACGCGCAGAGTATCCGCGGATAATAAAATCCGCGTATAACAAGGAACTCCAGTATTTCAATTCAAGACTTACAATTATTCAATTTTTCCTTCATATCGTATGCATAAAATGTTATTATAGTAGCCTTGGCATCGGCTAAGGAGGCAGCTTCGTAGAATTCGTATAGAAGCTGCTGAGATGAATTTTTCCTTCCACAATTTTCATGTTCCTGTATATTTGATTCCATCATCAGATGATCACGACGTGAAAATTGCGACTAAACAATTATATGATAAACTTACCCCACTTGTGTTCCTCGTAATTTTTGCAAGAGTTGCTCTACTTAATGAAGAAAATTCGAAAAATACATAATCACTAGCGTTCTTGAAATTTGTGTAAGGATATGTTATTTCATCAACGAATTTTTTACGTTGCTCAGGACTAAATTTTTCAGGATCGCGAAAATGCTCGATGAATAATTTATAAGTCGTTTGAATAATCCCAATGCGCTCAAATATTCTCCTTATTTTTCGTCCCATTGTGCTTTGTTCCTCAATTCTTGTGTATATTTCGTCCAGTATGGGTAGATGGTTCGTGCTCCAAGAATATAATTGCTCGATTACTTCATATCTTGATTCCCCATCCAAAGTTGTGTTAGAATTTTTCGAAATCTTGAGGATAGTCTCGACCAGACCTATTGTCTGATGAAAAATATGTCCTGAATATAGGTGACACTTGACGAATTCTACCCTTTGCCAACATAGTATGCTCAGAAGAAAATAGTGATATTTGAAAGATAATTTCGAATTCATTCTGATGTGTTCTCCTGTTCTCCTGGAATTCATGAGTGTAGAAATTATTATACATGAATGATTTCTCTTGGATGGAAAAACCAACAATTAGTGTATTCTTTTTTGCTTACCCAAAATGTCACTGTACACCTCTCGATATTTGAAATTTAGTTTTTTGCATATGGCCCAGTGAATTAATTTCGAATTCAATAAACCAGTGATAGAGGGATGAAGAAAAGAAGATAAAGTCACTGACAGAAACTGACGATGAATAGGAACTTTAAACTTTTTTGACTCGGACAAATATTTTATTGTGTCGAATTGAAGTTTGGAGTCGATATAATTTACAATCCTCATAAGTCTTCTGTTTTTCATGTTCTAGTCAATAAGAAAAATTTAAGTGTTATCTAAAAATGAGCAATGAAACCTTGAATATTATTTATACAGATGTGACTGGTGATGTGTTTCCTTTTAGGAAATGTAAGATATAAGCAAAAGCTTTGTATTTCTTTCTAATTTAGCTTGCATAAAATGTATCGAACTCAATTCTCTACGTCTTTTATTTGTAATGGAAAATTGAGTTACTCAGAAGATTCCACCAGCTTCATTGAAATTATTTCCAAGTTAGAGAATATTATAATGCTCTCAGTTTTTTCTCAAACTTAGAATAGATGTGCATGACATTTCGCTCGTTTGGCTGGAAGATAAATCTAATATTAAGTTGTAACAATACGAGATAAGTAATTACATCATACATCTACATATGAAATGTTTTTGGGATTCCCATGTTATAAAATTATTGAAATAAGTAGGTCATGAGTAGGTTTTTTTCTTTTTTTAATGTCACATTGCATCAAGTACAATGGCTGACCAGGGACGGGACCTGAGAATCATATTTCTAGCTGTCTAGAGTCGAAAATCGCGCTTCCGACGTAGCATAGCTAGAAAATGTCGTTTGCGACTCGTGCTACGCACTCGTCACATAATAGTATATTCTAAAAATCAATCTAGAAATAATTTGTTGTGCTTCGAGCGCTCGAGGATGTCTTTGAATAACTAAATAGAATGAAAAATTTGTTCTCAACACGTTCGCTATGCGACGGGTCCCACCGATGGGATGCGCGATTTTCCCATCTTCGATCGTTGCCGACCGAAATTGCTTGGAAAATCGTCCCAAAATAATCCATCTTGGTGGTTTAGTACTCAGAAAAGGACGTGAACAATGAGCCAAAGAGATCTAGCTCCATATGGGCGTTTTTACCAAATTGCGATTGTTCAGTTCATGACCGGAACAAAATTACGAAAAAATAGCGTCGCAGCAAACGAGTTGAATAGATTTTGTTTCATTCATAACCCATGGATTATCATATCACTCAAAATGGAATGCATTCGCCATTCCTTGCGATTGTTCGTGAGCATTCTAACATCGATGAATAATTTAAAACCATTGGTCACAAATTCAAAAGTGTTTACTTCGTTAAATTTTTAGATACATCGTGAAAAAAATTTTTTTTTAATCTGAAACATCGGAATGACATGAGAGTTCAAAATATCACCAGGAACCATATGGAAAGCCATCGCTAAATGAGCTAGTATCTAGGCAACTTGAATGGTTTTTAATGATTTTTCACCGAATGGGTGCAAATTAAGTACACTGGTGGCACTCACTCCCAACTCTAAGAATGGTATATTCTTCCCCAATTCAGAATTTTCATAGCTATCTCATTTCAATACTACAAAAAAAACCACATTTCAAAATCCAATTTGCATCTGGAACTTGAATAACACTCGATCCTCCTCAAGTCTTTCACCATCGGGTTTCCTCTGGTAAGCGTATATATGTATTCAGCTACATCAACAATAAGGGCCTGACAAAATGTTGCCACCGCAATAGTGTCCGCACTTTGCTCTAAGGTTATACCATACTATATAATACACACTGTGTTCCATTTTCATTCTTCAACTCGTCGCGCTTGTTACGATAACGAGCTCTTGCGGCTACACTCCCTTCCTCCCCTTCCGTTTTCCGGCTACTGTATACCAAGTATAACGAACTCCGACTTTTCCATTTTCACTCTGTACACACAAAACGACTTTGTTACCTTTTTTCCACCTCCTCGCTAAGGAATAATAATGTATTTTCAAAACCACATAATCTGGATTGCGGACGTCAATTGGGGTAAGTTTAGGAACAACGCTGGAAACTCAAAGGTCTTGGATCAATTCCCAGTCAATTTTATGAAAGAGACATTATCAAAATGAAAATATTCATCGACACGTTCATTGCGAACCCGATTTCTCGCTATTTCATTTCGGCCACGAACTGGACTTTCGTATTCTGCCAAATATGATTTTACATGGGGGCAAATTTCTTTTTGAGTCCTTGTTTATGCCTTTAGTAAAGTAAATCAACGAGGAAGATTCTTTCACGGTGCCATTACGAGTCAATGGAGACCAAATAATGGAAAATTGCGGGACGCGCCGGTGGGTCCCGTCGCAGCGAATGTACGTAAAGTTGAGAATGATTAAATTTGGTAGCCACCACAACAAAGCTCATCGATAAAAAACATTGATCTTTACACACCTTCGATAAAGAATATTGGTTTTAGAACATTAAAATGAATCTCGGACTCTAATACCGGGGTCCTACCAGTGAATTTTTCATGGATATTCCAAAGTTACCCCAATTGACGGTAACTCTTTAATCCATGGGCGCCTCGTGGGTCCTGCAGGACTTATGGACAGTATTATATATTGAATTTTGTACACCTGAATCAATATTTCATGCCTCTCAAGGTCCCATCATCTTGTTTTAGGCCATACCTGACTATTTTTTATAATTATTGAGGTCTATCAACAGTCTCCGACGCCGACGACGTTTCCGATCACTTTCAAAACATCATTATAGGCCAAATTTTCAAATTGGTAAAAATGACTCGTCACTGCTCGAGCACGATTTCACGTTTTCTGAGTTTCTAATCGGATTTGACTGAACGAGGGTTTTTAGTGGTGTAGATGACACTCTATTGACCAAGAATACACCTCCAGAATATTCATAAATAACCATAATTGTGAAAAATCTCATTATGACGCTCTGGATTATCCGGTTAATAAGTGACGTTCTTAAGTACTGTGATTCTACATTGCGCCTAATTGGAACTCCCAAAGAAGTGAATCAAATCATGGAACAAAATATCTACCCAATTTTAGATAGGCCCGATTTTTATGTGTTAATAGAAAAAATACATAATCCGGTAAATTAATGAGAAATACAATTTGAATAAAAAATTTCGTTGACTTTGTGTTTCAGGTGCTGTGTGTCAGGCTTATAATAAGTAAGCTGACGGTGCAAGAATAACACGAAGCAAAAGTTGACCCGAGAAAGATATGACCGACTTAATACCAAAGAGCCTGGCGCTTTTTTTACTCGGGGCAATTTTAGTTCTCGCCACACCTAGCCCTGCTGCCGTTCGAAAATGTAGGTATTCAAAATTTTTACATTTATTCCGTGGATCCATCTATATGAGATTTCATGATCATCTCTCGAATACAGCATCCGAGAGATTCTTATAAACGTTTATCGATCCGTTCCTGGATTACCCATATCATCGTTATTATACCAGGTCGTATACACGATGTGAGAATATATTAGATGTGGGTTATACGTGCGAGCGCGAGCTAAAATCGATCGGAGTATGGTATTTTGTATCGGGGCTTTCGTAGAGTGCAATATGCTGATATAGCCATCGTATCCTATCCTCTGGCATTTTTTAATATTTCTTATGATGCCATGTGAAGGAAGATCGTAGGTCTTGGAATGAAAACCTTATATCTTCTGATCGATAAAAATGAGCATCGCCTATAGAAAGGGTTTGATATGAATTTGTTTGGGAAAAAATCTTCATCTCTGATATTATATTTGAAATTTCAACCTTTCAAATAGATTCCTAACGATCCGCTGAACTTAGGTAAAAGTACCTAATCCCCCCCCTCCCCATTGTTTTTGTTTCGCTCACCTTTTAGGCCCACCTCAACACTTTTCAAGACACTTCATTTCATTTCAGAGCTTGTTTGAAGGCTTCAAAGATGAGTCAAAAGACGTCTGATTTTAGCCAACCGGACTAACTTTTCGAATGGATTCTCACACGGAGTAGAGAACAGTTTCAGAATAATGCTGTTGAAGCAAATTAGGCTCACTGCATTTTTTAGTAATATGCTTGTAAAATAGCTTAAAAGCAAATGTTGCAGTTCTACGAAGATCATTTCAAAGTTCAAATAGAGACAAAGAAAATGAGTTGAGATAATTTAAGATTGATTGAGCCATTCTTTTCTTGGCATTATGTTTACTTTCCGAGAAGAAGAAGGTCGAAAGTTGCAGAAACAATATTTTTGTTTTAAAGAACTCAGAGGTCATTCTGGATCACCTGAAAGTGTTAAATTCCCCATTATTCTAGAAGAACAAACCTGTGAAAGTTGCGTGGCAAGATTTGCGGTGGTTCTTTTTCAAGAGATCTTGAATGAGGTCAAATTAGGCACACTTACCTTGTTACACGTCGGAGCCATTCGTAATTCCCTCTGAAAGCAATTTCATCAAACGCGGGCTATTTGAATTTTACACATCACTTTGAATACTTCGATCCTCTTACATTACACTCCACTAACCAACTTTAGCAAATAACTGCCAACAACTATGCCAATATAAGGTACAGTATCGTTTGAAGTACCCAGAAGATGGACTTTGGTCAACTCAAACACGAACTATTAGAGTTTCCAAATAACTTGCGAAATGAAATGGATCGCTTGTATATGTACAGTGTGCAGACACAAAATAGATCTCGAGGGTTTTAGTGTGTGTGTATATGGGGAGGGTAGAGTTAGAGCTTTTTATTTGACTTGCTCGCAAACTGTTAGAATTTTGAAGTTGAAGAGATAGTGGCGGTAGTAGTGATAAAGATGTAGAAGAGTGAGAGAGTTTCGCCTCGAGAGAAGAGAGTTTTCTTTGCACAAGCTCTGTTGCATATAATGTAAACAAGAACGACAAGATTTTATACCATATCATACGCTTGCAGATATTTGTTTTAGCGTATAAATCGAGTTGAGAATAATATCTTCAAAGTACTTTCGCAAGTTATCTGGGTTTAAAAAGAGCTTCGTATCGGATTTTCTTAACTGCATATCGTTGTATTAAGCCCGATTAAAAATCTCGATCAAAATTCAATCATCGTTGTTGAGAATAGGATTGACGAAATTATATTATGGAACAATAAACCTTATCGAGAAATGATACTCCATAACACCGTGCTTGGGTAAGTAGATTTGTACGAAAATAGTACATTTCGATACAAGGGCGAATATTAAGTTTTCATCATTCTAACGTAAGAATGCCGCATTCAAATGCGGTTTTAGGATTCTCATGATGAAAAATCATTATTGCCCTGTGCTCGCAGGCCCATTTCGGGCGCGGAGGACTTATTTCCCTCGCTTCGCTCGGGAAATAAACTGTCCTAGCGCCCGAACTGGGCGAACGCGCCCATGGCAATAATGTACCATTTACGCCCGTGTATCTTACTATACTTTTCGATAAACTGTGAGTAAAAGTCGACAAACTGTGCGCAAAGTGCACTTTTACGCACAATGTATCGAAAACAGTTTTTTTATGCAAACGAAGGGAATCGTGTATAAAGTTCCTGCCAAAAAAGTCAAAACAAGTCATGTGGAATCTATGACAAACTCTACAGTTTTCTAATTTAGAGTGATGTAGAGTACATTTCTGGGCTTCAAAATAAAATTCTTGTGACTCATCTCACTCAAAAATTTTCAAGGAATTTTTTAAAACCTTATGTTCACTTTGGGGTCAAAAAGTCCTCATACGACTCTCCCACATATTTTGCATTGTCAAAAGTGCCAAAATTCGATTGCCACGCATCATTTGTCTTCACTTTGACCAAAAATTTATCGGTTGGTGCAAACATGACGACTACTGCACCAGTTAGACTCCCGGTAACAGTCGCACCAGACAGGATTTTAGCAGAGGCCATTTCTAGTGCAATAAATTGCAAATTCTGATGAAAAAACTTTTGCACTACAGGAACATCAATTCAGAATTCTCGAGACAACTATGCGGGCCTCCAAGATGTACGACCTACTTTCATGGACTCTTAAGCTTACTCACGATCTCACTCACGATTAAAATAGTTTTCAAGGTGAAAAATCGATGCACCTCGAGGGAACTCAAATTTTTTACCTGGGGTCAATTTGACCCTCAATTTCGATGGTATGTTCTATTTGTCAAATGAGGATAGAAAAATGAGAGAGAAACCGGCCCCTAAGAAAATTTGATCTCCAAGATCATACATGACACACTGGGGTCAAATTGACCCAAGTAAAAAATCGGATGTGTCTCAGAGTGCGTTCAATATTGCGTCCTAGAAGTTGTTTTGATTGCAGTCAAAAATTTTGTAGAGAGAATGTATACTACATGATTGAGATCTTCATGGTTGTCCTTCAGAAATTTCAAAAAATTATCCAGTGCCATATTTCTTTGATCAAAAAAATTTCAATTACCTCATAGCCAAAATCAATGACGGTGTGGTTCTTATATCGTGCGATTGTTGGAGTCTCAAACTAAAAGTAAGTGGCCTGTGTAGTTCAACTTTCGACAATTTCGGCGTCTCAGAAAATAATGAAAATTTCCTCTGGGTCATTTTGCCCCGATGTGGAAACTGAGGGTACCAGCTGAGAGCGATGGAAACAAAAAAAAATCACTCGCAGTTGCCGAGATAAGGAGATGAGTGACGACTATATTGATCCAAATAAATCGCCTCTCCAGTTTCCACATTACACACTCAATTTCACCCCTTGCAAGCACACCACCACGTCGAGCTTTCATTTTTACTCACGGATAAATATAAGACAACATGCACAGGCCTGTTAAACAAAATAATGAACCAAAAAGGAAGTAAAAAAGAAAAAAAAAGGCAGCAGCATTACAGGCGAGAAGAATAAATCGCCCCAAGCGACTCCCTCTATATCGGCCCATTCGCTTTATTGGGCAGCCCTTTCTCGAAAGAGTCATAAATCGGCTGTAAGCGCGTGCCGAGAATAGATATATAGGTTTCAAGTAGGTGCGAGAGAGCTCAAAAGTATAATCACGCTCTTTCAGAATTATATACATATCTATAAAGCCGTCGGACCTTATTTTTCGCTTGTCTGCGGTGAATGCATGTAGGTGTAATACGCGCGTATACTTACACTTATACGGTGTAAAAGTTTGAGCAAAAGTCGCGCGATTTGAAAGTTTTGACGATCGGCTTCCACCATGGTGCACCATTTCCACCACGAAACGATAACGCAGTTCTCAAGTGCAGGTACACTTTATATATCTATGTGTATGGGCTATATAGACGTTGGGATCAAACTTTTGCGGTACTTTTCACCTAACCCCATAGAACATTTCAGATCCTCGATATTCTCACTCTTACATCTACATCTTTATACCTTTATTGCTCACCCTTTTCAACCCATGCAAATTTTAAACCTTCCACACTAATATACATTCATTTACTATATCACTATAATATAATGTGTATAGCTATAGATCTATATAGATTTTGTGATGTGCACATTGAAATTTCTTCACATAAGTACTACCTACAACGTCTATCGGCTATAGTATATCCATCGGATGGTTGATTTTCATGCTATGCGCGTACACGAGCTTTCATGCAATGGTATGTGTATACATATACATACATATAGATAGTAGTGGTAGTACGGGATGATCGTGGAGTATGTACTTTGCGCGTTTCGATCTGCAAACTGCCGAAATTTTACTCCCCAGCCCCGAGTGAGGAGGATATTTGGTATTTCGTATGCGATGTGTGCTTGCGGCGGTATACGGCGAATGTGTATACGGATAAGATGCCGAATTAGAGACGCGGCAAAGTTCGATTTGATGTTACGCGTCAGATGCAAGTTTTCAACTATAACATCAAGTGGATATGTGGAAATGTGTGTGTGGATAAAGTAGGTACGTGTGCAATAGGAGCTTGCGGTGCTTTGCTTGTGTATATTTTGGGCTACTCAAAAATTTTCACCATGGTATTTTGCAATAATGTATTTGTTGAATTCAAAATTTTTTTTGAATTTCATGACTGAGATGATCATACTCTGATAGGTATTCTAGAACCACTTTGAAGTGCAATTGCGTGAATTTTGTTTTTTGAATGACATCGTTATTTGATTTTTGTGAAGAACCAGTCCCAAATGAGAGATCAAACGGGGCAAAAAAGCTTCCGTGATTTGTTATTCAAATAATCAATTTGAGGTATGATGACTCACCAGACATAATATCTGAAAAAATCTGAAAAAGATTTTCTACCCCTGAGCTGCTGTTTGGAATTTTGAAATTGGGTTTTAACTCTGATGGCTTGTGGATACAATTATACGATCATCAAGACACCATAAATGGGCTGATTTGGATTGAAACAGCAGCTAAGGTATAAAAAAACTTCTTCAGATTTGTTCAGATATTTTATCCGGCGGGTGTACATACTTCACTTTTGGATGATTCGTTAAAATTTGTATAAATAATTTTTCATGAATTAGGATACGTACATATATTTCTTGCTCTCTTCATTGTACATTGATTATCTTGTAGATGAACCTTAAAGAGAAAAAATTTTTGAAAAAGGTTGAAATCAGCCGTTTTTATGTGATTTTTTAGTGAAAAAGCCAAATTTTTCGACAAAAAAATTTCACTCAAATCCCTTTTGCGGTAATGATCAAGTAGCCTGATCATAAAAGTCACGAGATACTTTGAAAATGATAAACAAGAACACGTGCGAACAAGATTTGGATCGATATCTTGGTTTGAATGTGAATGGCAAGTAATTTTCTGCGTGGGGTGTATTTCACCCCATAGGGGAATTACGTTATTTTTCGGAAGTGTGAGGATTACGGGTTAACTGGATAAAAAATACCCTGATATCAAATTTGTTTGGTGTAAAACATCAATGATGATTGAATTTGTTAATTCTCAGCCAGGTTACTAAAATTGGCCATTTATTGGCTATTCTACCAGGATATGAGAGAGTCATTCATCCTAAATAGAAAGGAAAGATCATTCAAATATCATTATATAAATGATCAAAAATGGAAAAATCTGAGTAGTCACTCCGCCAAGATACTTTTTCTAGTCTCCAATGACCATTTTAATTAAAATTCATGAAGCGGTTTCTTGTACCATTTAAAATTGATCATATAGAACGGGCCATTGAGAAATAGAATTTGACAAGTCATTTCATTCGTGGTTAATATCAATATCAGCATCTGCAAACAACAAAAAACTGCGACAAGATGCTTCTTGAGCTCATTTGCATGTGGTTGTCATTTGGTATCCATCTAACCCCATTATCTACACTTCCTCACTAAAAGTTATCTAAAAAAAACGTGACCTCCTATAGTATTTCAAATCGTCCGATTCCTATTCTCACACAATATAGCACTCTCCAAAATCATACGCTCAATTCGAGCAATCATTCCGAGACGTGATTCAAAAGCTCAAGAAATATTCTGATACCCAGTAGGTCAGGCCATTCAACTGTCGAGATAGTAGTGATATTGAGCGTTGCATATCGTGTGATTGCCGGGCGAACAATTCGTATGCTGATTTGGCAGGAAAAGCGCTTCATCACGTTTGCTGGTACATCTCACAAGTGGCAAATTTTCATGAGTCCTGTTGCCTCCGATGCACACCCTACAAACTTCCTGTCATGTATATATAGTTCCAGTTATCTGATTCATCATTATCTCGAGAGCTATGAGGAGGGAATAGGTTGTTGGAATCTAAAACACGGGTTTCTCCCATTTTTTCTTGCAAGGAAAATTTAAAATGGTGACGTAAAATAGGGTATGTGGGATCAACATGCTCCCTGTACCCAACATGTCCCCGTATAAGCTGATTCCAGAACTTGGCACTCGTTGACCTTCAGTGTTAAACATTTCTTCTTGAATCGAGGCTTAAATATTCAAGAAACTGTTCTTGAAGCTATTTTCAAGTCAGTGCTTGAATTCTTTCCATGCACACTTGGTTGAGAATTCCAGTTTATTCCTGATTCTTCAACATTTTTTTACATTTATTCTGTTGAAATATGGGGAAATCAATTATTTGGGCCGACCCTGAAAGAAGTCAGCATTTTCCCGTATATTCAAAGTGATTTATTCATTTTTCGTGATTGCACAGCTGAATAATCCTCGAGGAAATTGCGTTCAGTAATATCAAAGCTGAATTTTTTTGAGCCAAACCAATCTCAACGTACTTTAACGCGTTCGGTTTCTTTTTTCAAGGCCCTCAAAGTCCGTTAATAAGAGTTGCAAAACTGGATTTGAAGGGATTTGATAAACAAAATATCAAGATCGTTCGCGGAGCGTCCATTGGCTCAGTCGGTAGAGGCCTTGTGCCTTGAGCGGGCTGAAACAATGCGCTCGAGGGGGCGTGGGTTCGAATCCCGGTCGGGTCACTTGGGATTTTTTTCCGAGTAACTCAATCGAGAACGCGAATCCTTGCGTTCCGACAAAAAAATTTATAAAATGCCTTGACTGCTGAGCGCTCGGCCAAAAATTCGAAAGAACGATTGGGCTTCGATGAGGGTTGGTGGTATCCTCCAGCAGCCGTGTCGAGCGTTGAGCTTCGCTATGACTGTCATTGGCAGTCCAGAAGTATCAGCGGAGAGACCGAATGGATGGCATAGAATTGATGGAATCACTGACACTTGTCGCGCCTGATTAAGGCGTTGAGTATGGGCCTGCATAAAATGCAGATCATACTCGAAAAACGCCGCGGTGGTGCTTGAATTCTCGTAGCAACTCTCTGGTAGAGTCCGCTCGAAAGTTCGCACTCACCTGATAGGAAACATTGGAAAAACGACTAAAAACTGGAAAAATGACTACAAACTGGAAACATGACAATGGCCTCCACGCCAAGGCGGTGGTGGTAACACGTAAAAGCTCGAAAGAGTATACGTTGGAAACAAATACAATACAATACTTACTATAAAGATCGTTCGCAAAAAAGGAGGTCAAAATTGGTGTGTATCCAACATGCTCCCATGAGGTTATCTAAGAAAATTTTTTTCACCACTTGAAACGAGCTTATCATGTCTAAGAAGGTTGGAAACAGTAGTGTTTTGAATCGGCAAAAGACTCTTAATTTGCTGCATGGAGATAAATACAGTTTTTATGCACTTCATCGCCGAATTACATCCTTCTTTGAGAGGGAGGGGTCTCAGAAGTTGATCAAAATCGGACAGCTCATTTTGAAGATCTCAAAAAAAGCTTGAAAATATGCTGAAGTCCATTGAAAAATGTTCAGGTAAACCAAAGTTATTGAGAAAATTGTTTAATGGGGGAATGTTGGCTACACCCTTTTGGAAACTCTAAGAAATTTTGTCTTGGAACAAGCTTTAAAATGTCATAAAGTACGTTGAAAAATATCGAAATAGGCCCAAAACTATTGATAAAACGGATTGAGGAGGGCATTTTGAGAACACTCAAACGAATTTTCAATTGAAAATGAACAATAGTGGATGAAGGACTGTCTCACAAAATAAAATATAATCCGATTCCATGATCCAACCAATTATTTGTAATGCCACAAAAGCAGCTCACGTATCAATGACATAGTGAGCTCTTCAATCGGACGTATTTGTCGTGGCGAATCATCCCGATCCAACTCTCCTATCTCGCTCTGTAAATCCAAACCTATTATATAGAAAGAGTCACACTTCGAATCGGACGAGTCGTCGAGGAGAGGCAGCTGAGTGTCACATTCGCGTATAGTATCGGGTTGAATGGCCCTCTCTCGAGTTGAATGTAACGAGGCTGCTGCTGATGCTGCTTCTGCACACGAACTAATAGCTCTTTATAGAGATGTACCCTATATGTCGTGAGTACTTACACGATTACAACGGTATACTACTATTACACTTTCATCTCATTTTGTGTCACTGAATGAATCGGACGTATTCATCATCGAGTTGACTAAAACAGTTCATGTTCATGAAATTATAATTTAATCTTGATACCATTACAAATAAATTTTCTTTCTTTCAACATTCGGGATCCAAAATTCTTAGATTAGTTCTCAAAGTCCCATTACAAAATTTCTTACACTGGTACCTGAAGAATTATATTCTTCTTGGGCTATTCTTCCTTAGCAAAGAAGATAGCTAACGCTTAATTGTTATAATATTTCTTTTTCCTACGCTTTTTTCAATGAAAAATATCAATTGCCGAGCTCAATTTCGTATGCAAGGATCGGAGATACGGATCGTTTACAATGAAGAAAAATTTTCAAATCACCGAAATTGCAAAACTAAAAAATTATTCATAATAGTTCTTCATATTCTGAGTTACTTATTTTTTTCTGTCCCTCTGCATTCAATCGATTTCCACAGAAGCTATTTTTCAGAAGAAATCGAACTGGCTATCAATCGAGAATATTCTCAGAGTTGTTAGAGATCGTGCGGGCTCGAGAAAATTTATCATTGTTTTTTTTTTTTTCGTGATTAAACGATCATACATGATCAACAGATTTTCTGCTACTCATGCTTATATATCGTCGGTTCCTACAAAAACTACCAAATTTCTTCGACTTATGACGAAGACTAACACATCTCGGCGATGTCAAAGTATAGGCAAAACCGCTTAGTTTTTCATGATGAAGTGGAAATGTGCTAGTTTTTGTAGCGGGTTTGAGATGTTCTAGTCTTCGTGGAAACCGATGATATAATCATGATATCCTAATTTTTAACGCGGAAAGATGCATGGTAGAGTACTCAGACACAGCTACATGCTGAATCAACAACATAGGAACATTGACACTTCCAGCTCGGGTTATGAATGAATATAAGTCGTTTCATTAATTAAAAGCGAGATCTTATGCATCGGGGCCATTGGATATAACTTGCAACAATAGACTCTATACATCTATGGATAAACTCGTACCGGATCAACTTTTTACTCGCGAACTTTCGATCACCTCTATTTCATTTTCCTCTCACGGAATATACCCTAGGGTTAAACCGAGACGAACATGGTAGAAAAGTCTGGTATGTGAGAGATGGATCGTCGCTGCGGCGAATTTCATAATGCGACGAGTTTTTTTTTCCGGGTGCCATCTGAAACGACTCGACTTGTCATGGTAAAAATCCCAGCGGATATCATCAGTCCTCTCGCGATGCAAATGTGCTCGCACTCCAATTCTAGAGCTCGGGGAGCTTATTCACAAAGCGTTAGCTGATGTTTGTCTATGAATTTGAAATTTTCGCTACTTTTGGTTGATGATGACGATACGATGAGTTTTTAGAAGGTTGAAAATTGTTGATTTTTCGCTCATTTTGATAAAGTCAATTGAATTTTTGCGATCATCTTGAAGCGTCCTTTGGAGTGAATATATGAGAATGATGATGCAGATCTCGATTATTAGTATATTATGTGACGAGTGCGCAGCACGAGTCGCAAACGACATTTTCTAGCTGTCTACGTCGGAAGCGCGATTTTCGACTCGTCCTCGCCGGTCCATCTACCCATCACCCATCCATCCCTCCATCACCCATCATCCATCCATCCATCCATCCATCCATCCTTATCCACTCATATGACCATCCACCATATTCTACCCCCCACACGTAGGCAATCTGATATGCAGGAACCTCACGTACATATTTTGATAATCCACATTGGTTGAATATTCAACCAAACTGGTTGAATTTCCAACCAGACTGGTTGAATTTTGCGTTCAACCAGTAGTTGAATGAAAACTCCCACCAATTGGTTGAAGTTTTTCGGAAAAATTTTTTACAGTGTAACTTTTGAGAATTTTTAAGGCTAACTCTGAATTCATAGATCGTTCTGGACGTTGTTCATTTATTATATTTTTCACGTGCACTACCATGATCATCCAACCAATAATAAAAGACCGCTAAGTTTTATGATTAACTCCTACAGGCATTTTGGTAATTTTCAATTTTCCAAAGTAATCCTAAAGTTTGCTCATATCTCTCGTACTGCACATCTGCATCAATTTTCGACGAATGCTTTTTTCACCAGCAGAGTGCAAACACGGCTAACAGAAAAAAAAGCTATTTCAAAGATGAGTTTTGATGAAAACTAGAAAATTGCGCACGCTCGCAAAATAATCCATCCGTAGTTCGTACCTCCCAGACTACAATATAAACCTTCCGGCTGAAAAATTCAACTGTTTGTTCGTCAAAACAAGCTATATTCCTAACCTCCTACTCCCCTTAACATTCCATTCTCCGAACAAAAATTTCGCATTCCATTATTATACGTAGAAGACACAGCGAGCTCAACGCCTCTGCAAGGATACATTTATTTTATATCACCGAGCGAAATCCGCCAAACTCAAACTTTTCGAAAGTGAAACCATACCTATAGTGCGCGGCCACTGTGTGTGGTACTACTATCATACTACTACTGCATCACAAAACTCTCGGTAGAGTCGACGACATGACTTATGCGCATGCATAATTTCAACAGAAACTCGCGGACGCGTCGTGCCACACTCACAAGGAAATTCATATTTTTCAATTCAAAATTCATTCACATACCAAGCGAATTATTGTCCTCTCTACACCGTACGAACAATTGTAAAATTCAACGGAGCACCCTCAAAGCTATATGTATCCTAAAGTTTCTGAGTTTTTGAGACAAAAAAAAAGAATATTCTACTGAGCATGAGCAGCTATGTGAGTATAACTCATGAATAATACAAACAGAGTCGGATGATACGCAATGCAATACAATTGCTATATATATTCTCCTATAATCCGGAATCCCATGGTTATAAAAGCTTTCTAGCGCAGCTTGCGAGTATCGAGTGGTTGGAAAAATTTCATTCATACGAAAACAAGATAAGCCGATGCGCAAAATGAAGAATAAAAGTTAGACCACATATACACATATGGGTATTATCACGAAAAGTTACACGGAACGTGTCATGACCTTCCATTTTAAAGAGCAAGCTCGAAACCACCCCATTTGAATTTTCCTACCCGTTTTCTAATCAAATACACTCGGTACTAAAGTTTCAGGTCGATCCGTCAAGTCATACTTCCTATTTTCAAATATTATGGGTCGAAATGTTAGATCCGTGTATGCGCTGTTATATTCACAAGTTAGTCCGGGAGCTGGTGAACTTTTTTTGGGTCACATTTAGTAAAACCTAGAATAGTGTTTAAAACATTGTTCTCTGTCTCCCGACCCCAAAACCGGCGTCAGACGGCCTAGTTTTGGGGGATTATTTTTTTATTGATTTTCAAAATGATTATTTTGACAGGCTTATGTGTCATAATCCGTAAAAGCTGAATATTTCGAGGATGATAGTTTATGATTAGAGATGCCCGGAAATGGCCGTCAGACCGCTCCGGAGTGGGGGGATACGCGTCAGCACAATTTTGAAAATCGATATACGATAAGATCGTGTGTCATATTTAGTAAAACTTGGGAATTTGTAGTATCGTAGATCTCATGCTCCTTAACAAGATTTCAATCGTCAGACCAGTCAATGGTGGGGGGTTACCAAATCAGACGGCCCATAAGGTGCCGGGTAAGGTCACGGGAATAAAGGGTCAAAATATCAATAGAGGTCCGAAAAAATTCAGGCACGCTCTTTCTACCGTGAAGAATGGAATTCTCTTACTTTAGACCAAATTCTGTGCGAAACATAACCTACAGAAATTATATAATTTTCCAAAATTCTTTGAAGGTATATTTTACGTATGAAAATGTCTGAAAACATTACTGCTGGTTATCCTTGTACGCATCTACGACGATATTCCATAGATTTCTTCAAATATCTCATCCCAAAATTTATTAATTGAAAAAAAGTTGAGATTTTGAAGAAATTCCCAGGTTATTTCACCATATAAAATCATGCTTTTCTCCGATCTTTTCACGGTTTTTCCATTATCGATCGGAAGATATTGGTTTTTTAGGAAAACTTGTTGAGGGGTAATTTGTAGATTTCTAAACGGTCTATAAGATGAGTTCATACACTTTCCCCCGTAAAATGCATCCTTTGGGAGTTTTTTTTGATTAAAGTTATGATCGAATTTGTTTAAATGAATTTGCTAAAATTGTTTATATTGGGTCTAAGTTTTTTTTCCTAAGTAACAGAGTCAATTTTGAAAAGAAAAGGTCTCCTGGTACTCTTTCCTAAGTTTGATCGTTCCCGGGTAATGAGAAAAGAAGATTTCGCGACTTCCAAGTCGAAGTGATGTCGGGAAGTACCGCAATGAGGGTGAGAAGTTGCAAAATTTGCTTTTTCCATTACTTAACATCGATGAAACTAAGGCAAAAATCCTAAGAGACCTTTTCTCTTCTGAATTGACTCAATTACCCAGGATAAATAACTAGGACCCGTTATAAACAAATTTAGCAAATTTATATAAACAAATTCGATTATAACTTTGATAAAGAATAACTCCAAAAGGATGCATTTCACGGGGGAAAAGAGTACAGATCAATCTTGTAGATCGTTTAGAGATCTACAAATCACCGATGTTTTTCCAAAAGACCGATATTTTCCGATTTATAATGAAAAAACTGAAAAAAATTGGGAAAGCATGTTTTTATTGTTTATTCATGCCTTCCTCCAATTTTTGAACAGGAATTCTTAACTTCTCCATAATGTACTATTAGAACCGATGGTATAGCGGGGACGCAGGAGACCCTTCTCGTCTTCACATTTGCGAGTAATTGCGAGCGTGGCGTCACAAATTTAATCGACATTCCGAATCGCCAAAGATTCAAGCAGAACTTGTTTTTACTGAACAAATTTTTGAATACGAGATTTAAAAAAATATCGTAAATGCGTACAAGGATAACCAGCAGTAATGTTTTCAGACATTTTCATACGTAAAATATACCTCCAAAGATTCTTGGAGAATTAAATAATTTTTGTAGGTTATGTTTCGCACAGAATTTGGTCTAAAGTAAGAGAATTCCATTCTTCACGGTAGAAAGAGCGTGCCTGAATTTTTTCGGACCTCTATTGATATTTTGACCCCTTATTCCCGTGACCTTACCCGGCACCTTATGGGCCGTCTGATTTGGAAACCCCCCACCATTGAGTGGTCTGGCGATTGAAATCTTGTTGAGAAGCATGAGATCTACGATACTACAAATTCCCAAGTTTTACTAAATATGACACACGATCTTATCGTATATCGATTTTCAAAATTGTGCTGACGCGTATCCCCCCACTCTGGAGCGGTCTGACGGCCTTTCTGGGCATCCCTAATCATAAACTATCATCCTCGAAATATTCAGCTTTTACGGATTATGACACATAAACCTGTCAAAATAATCATTTTGAAAATCAATAAAAAAATAACCCCCCAAAACTAGGCCGTCTGACGCCGGTTTTGGGGTCGGGAGACAGAGAACAATGTTTTAAACACTATCTAGGTTTTACTAAATGTGACCCAAAAAAAGTTCACCAGCTCCCGGACTAAGTATATATGTATATTCTTATACGTGTATGAGTACATTATGAGTATAAAAGTACAACTGCAGTTTCGGAGTAATCGTGAAAATGGGGTAATCTTGAATTTTTTCCTCAATTTACCATTTTGGACCAAATATTTTTTGTACATTTTATGCCCGGAATGATTGAAGCGGACGTGTAGCTCTGTCTTGTTATGAGATTTTCACTAAAAATGAGACATTAATTCAAAATTCTGACAACGCATCCTATACAGCAAAAAGAAATATGCTTTCAGTCCTCGAGATTATTCCATCTCCAATAGAGAATCGAAAACAGGCGACTTTTTTCATTATGAAAAATCACCTCCTAAAATGAGAAATTATTTCTCAAAATGAGAATTTTTTCTCAGAATGAAAAAAATATATTATCACAAAGTCATCGCGAGGAAAAGGGATTATGATCATGGGAAATCGTCAAGAATGACAGCCTATCATGCGACTGGGTTGGGCTTCTCACTAAAATACCAGTGCTCCACTTAGGAAACTGATCCACAATCGAGGAGACAACGGTAGAGAACTATGTCATTAAACTTTTATGCAGCATCAAAATTCATGTTGAAAACTCACAGTGAACAACCCACAAAGTGTGAGAGAACAAAGTTTTGATTCATATCTGATTGATGTATTAATAAACAAATATTCATGAAGATTTGATAAAACGTATTATTCAACTTTCCCGTACTTAAACTTTACATGCTATCCAGTTTCCAGGACCACTGTTATGTTATCTTTGATCTGATCTTGCAAAACCAGAGCTATATACTCAACTAGTCTGATTTTGTTTCTCTAGGGGAACAGCGGACCCCTTCCATCAATTATCGTTTTCACTTTCAACTATTATAAGTCGCATTCAATGTAGAACTAAAGCAGCAGGCAGAGATTCGCGAATGTTGGGAAGATGTATTAGCAATTGCCAAGGCTATCAACATGGTTTGCAGAGGTTAGTTTTCTCCTTATTTCGGGTAAGGAATACAAATTCTCTGAACAAGTGATTTTATTTCTCATTTTGGAAAATTTCCCAAACGAGAAGTGAAAAATTGCTCAAAATTACACGCACTCAGGATGAGAATAAAAATGTCTCATTATGAGACACCCTTTTTTGTTGAATAAATCCACTCCGAGTCGCTTTGTCCCGGACTAAAATCCATGAATACACGTCAAATCATCGAATAACGGAGCGTGAGAAAAGGCCCAGAATCGGAATCCCGAGTGCTGCATTTACATTTATAGACGCAAAATTAGTTATTTAATTAACTTTGCCAGTTCCATGGACACTATGTTACCCTACTTAGGCTCGAATTTATAGACGTAATCCGGAGTCCGGATAAGCTAATCCGAGGCGCCACAATCGCCAGTCCTAATAGATTCGCGAACTCGCCGCACCGATTGTGGCGCCTCGGATGAGCTTATCCGGACTCCGGATTACGACTATAAATTCGGGCCTAATGTTGTGATTTATCGCGTCGAAAACAATTCTCTTCTTCATTAGTATATGATGGAATTGAATGAAATCCATGCTGAAAAGTTTTTACGTCACTTCCATTGTTTTTGCGATCGATTTCAGAGCGAAAGAGTCAGTTCCGTCCATTCAAATTTCAAAAAGTGTTTCCTGAGATATACCATAAATCAAAGGACCAAAAAATAAAATCATTCGCTCAATAGTTTGAAGCATATCCTATCCGACTCAAAAAGTCCGTCTGAATACGAATTTCACACCCGTTTTGCGTCTCCACCTCAAGATTTTTCGTTACATACGGCCGAGTGAGCTCAAAACAGACTGCGAATTAGTGTTTACAGTTGGTATTTTTGAGTTGCGTTATCATATTTTGATCCTCCACGTAAAACAAAGATAACTTCTTCTATTGATTCTCGTGTAATCGAATTTATCATTAGATCCATATGGTGTCAGTTATAAATCACATAATCCTTGCTAGCTTATTCTACAGGAAAATTTCTCCTTACGTCTTATCAAAGATCATGATTCTTCATGCAAAAATGAATGAAAAAAGTCGCCACAGACATGACCGACATAATCAATCCTCAACTTCTGAATTCTGTGGTCCAAAATGTACAAGTTTTCGCTGTAATACCCACATATATTGACCTAGACATACATAAAAATATATCTCGCAGTGCGGTTGACGAGCAAAACGTGTTTAGAGAAAATGTGACAGTGGCACGAAATTCAATTTTGCCTTGCAACCCCTGGAGGCTTTGTGAGAGTCTGATATAAAAATTGTCGTGTCCTGGACAGGATATCGCAAAACGTGTAGGATTGGCTTGGGCTCATTATCCTTTGCTGCAGCTTTGGATTTTGCGGTTCTCTATATATACTCTGTTACACCTACATAACACAATTTTGAAGGTTTATAAGGTGTATATATGTAGTTAGACGTTGGATATCCCTGTTCTTGGGGAACGAGGCTTAGCTCTTATTCCCTTCTGTATATCCTTATACCGTGTTGTACTTTAGCGTCGTCGTCGTCGGTGGCAAGAGAGAAGCTTTATTAAGCTGGCTTTGGGTGAAAATTTAACGCCTTGGCTCGATTGAAGTCTGCTACTATGCTGCTATACTCTGGTTGGATCTTCTGTATAACCATGGTATTATATAGTGTTAGTAAAGAGTAGAATATCTCGCCTAAGGTGCGGAAAATTGAAAGGCTCGTTGACGCGTCTCGTCGGTGGCGAGAGACTTTATTGAATTCGCGGCATCTGCGTTGTTTTTCTTTTTTTTTTTTTTTTTATCTTAAGCCTGTTGGAGGCTTTTTTAAGCCTGGTATATACACCGATACGCGATGCGATATGAGAATTTATATTCATTTTATCAGTGAGCTCGAATGAATTTTACTCGTGTTTTTATCTCGTTGAGCTTTTATTTGTGATGTAACATATTGTATTCATCTGGTGCACTTGATAATTGAGTGTTTAAGATCTTACGAAATGAATAATGTCATCATTCTTTCTAAACTTCTGAAGAGTTTCTTAAGCACTCTCATTATCATTTATTGCTAATTGATATGTTTGAATCACAGTAAATGTCAAATATTAGGGAAAATATATTTTGGTACAGATCGTTCTAGAATCTTGACTGGTGACTGTGAATGACTATAGAGACAGTATTATCGCAAATCAAACGGATCGAAAATTGATACATCTTTGAGGCATAGCATGCTATGCAATGACAAGTAGAATCTTCTTTAGAAATTTTAAAATGTATAACACTTTCTATCGTCGCATATCCCATCAAAATATAAATCAAAGATGAATATGCTACAGTACTCCTCAAGCCGAAGTCAATGACAATTGAAATTCAATTGAAATTCAAGGAATTTTATCATTGAGTAAGAAGTTGCAATAGTTGTATACCCCACAAACAATCCATATTATTGAAGTCGTCTTGTTGAAAAAAACCAATTAACTCGTTAAGCAGCCGTCATCATTTATCGCCAAATTATTGAAGGTTCAATCTAAAAAATTTCCACATGACTATACGAATGATGAATGATCTTCCTCGACGAGAATTTTTTGCTGTGCAAGTTAATTGTTACTCACTGGCGCATCCTGGATTAAAAATAATCATGCTATATTACGTTTTGTTGAAGATGAAACTGGCGCGTTAAAGATAATGATCGACCATAGTATTTCGCAGATAAGTACAACCGCGGAACACAAAAAAACGTCATTCAAGTCTTCACTTGAATAAAAGAATTTAGTTTAATTACAACCTACATTGCTAAAAATGAACCTTGCTCACCCAAGGAAGTCAATGTTTTAAAACAATAAATGAGATTGAATGCTATATTACTCACCACATTGATAAGGTATTATAAATCCTTTGGAATTTTACTGGATCCGCAAGCTTTTGTCAACACAATCAGTATTGGAATGAAAAGTAAAGAGAAATATGTAGTTGCTTTCCGAATCATTTCAGAATATTTTAAATCTGTTCTCTTCTGATTTATTGTGACTTGGATAGGCAAGAAATTTATACAGCGCACCAATGATGCATTCGCAATTTTTGACAATCTGCCTCGTCGATCAAATGATTGTAAATTCTTGTGACCATATAGGGGAGAGTGGGGCGAATTAGGACAGGTTTTGCAGTGGGGCTATCTGGCGATACTTGGGGATAGGCGCGCTGCGGGACTTTGAAGTTCAACTTTTGAATAGATTGTAAAAAATTTTCAGACCCCAAGGTCATGTCTTTCATACTGTTTATTTAGAGTTTGAGAAAAAAAATCTGTCCTAATTCGTCCCGCGTTTGGGGGCACTTCAGGACAGTTTTGGGGGCAAATGAGGACATCCTTTGAGAATCGAGGTAAACTGCAATATTCCGGCAAAGGTACCCTGGCATCGAAATTGTGAGCTGTGGAAAATCTAAAAAGACAGATCGATGCAACCAAAATTCTACTCCCCGAATCCACAAGGAGAAAAACTCTACCTTTTTTCATTTTTTTTAAATCATCAGAAAACTAGCTCATTTCACCCATCCTGGTGCGCATTGACCCTTTCTCGTAGCGACACACTCTTGGTCAAGAAAAATTCTACCCGGTCCAAAAAAAACTCTACCACTTCGGTTTTTCCAAATTTTCTATTGGGTTTTCCGTGATTAGCAGTTAATTAGGCTTTGACTCGTGGTCAACTGCAGTCAGCTGATACATTTACCGCGGTGTGGCGCATCCTGCTGGTGTGAACGTGGCCTAATGTAGCACGTTCACACTAGGGCTTGGGATTGGAAAATATTTCTACTAATCACGGAAAACCCAATAGAAAATTTGGAAAAACTGAGTTGGTAGAATTTTTTTGGATCGGGTAAACTTTCATTGCTCTTCCACCACTTTGAAAAGCCCGAGCAATGAGAGAAGGGCGAAACACGCATAATATCTGTTTAGAATCCAAATTTTTCATAAAGTTTCTCATTTCTCATCTTTACTTTTCATTCCTTTCCATCAAAATCCTTTAGATGCACCCTCGGAACCATACGAGGCTCTAAAGGTGCATTGATCGAGAGTGGAGTAAAATCCATTCTCGATTGATGCCAAAAAACGTCAGCAATATCTGCTGACTTAAACTCGCAAAGACCGAAAAAATTATATCTCCATAATTTGAATATCATTGTACATCATAACTCTTTATTGAGAATGAATTCGCCGTTATGAATGAGTCATATCGTTTATAAGAACTTGCAGGTACATATACAACCGACTTTTTTTCTCCAGATAGAGTCTTATCCAAATATATCCTAACACGAAGGGACAACGAAGATTTTTCCTCAAAATCCCGCATTACGTGAATTATGCCCATGAATTTATCCAACCATCCGAAACCATCATAAATCAAATGAAATATTATATAATTTACCATCTCCACCAGATGTTTTAAATTCTTCAAAGTATTTGCTCGACTCGCAAGCTATTATTAATACAATCAAGATTAAAAACAGTGAGAAAATTGTTCTTGTTCGTCGAATCATTGTCAAATATTTGAAATCTGTATTTTACTGTGTTTTATCACGACTTAGGCTGGCGGGAAGAGTACAGCGCATGGAATGATACCATCCATATTCCTTGAAAAATTACCATGTCGATGAAGAGCAGTTCGGCTTTCGTGACTTACAGAAATAAAATGCTTACGACAACGAGCTTTGTTAGTTCGCATTCGCGGCTCTTAAAATAGCTCATCTATGTATTGGTAAATATGAGGTAAGTGTACCCAACTTGCCCCCATTGAGCCATTTTCTTAATAAATCTGGCCCATCTCAATATTCTTCAACGTACCTCAGCTCATTTTGAAGCTTGTCTTAAGACCTTCAAAATCAGCTAAGATACGTCCAATTTGGATGAAGTAGTGGAGCCGAGCTGTTTGAATTCTCCCAAACGTTGATTTTCGAGAGTTTACAAAAGTGTGTACCCAACTTGCCCCCATCATTTAAAACAATGTAAATCGGCGATAAAGGGCATAAAATCGCATTAATCTGTTTTTATCACCATGCAGCGGCATTTGCAGCTTTTAGCTAGCCCAAAACACTGTTTCCGACAAATGGAATGGAACTCGAATGATCACGGTGCCATCAATACTCTCCGAAATATCAACGTCAGAGTGAGAGCCTACTCGCATCCTCCCACGCCTTTTCATTGAGAATACTAATAACTCTATTCTAATTATGTCAGCGGTCTATTCTACGTGAACTCGTGGGACTTGTTAAATGAACTAGGAGACCTGGTAGAAATCGTGAGCATTTTTTGGTCATAAATTGGCCAAGTCTATCCTAATTGCATTGTTACTATAACTAGATATTGCATGGGTGGCCAAAAAAATTGTTCACATTTCTACCAGGGAATATTACACTGTAATAAGGTCAGTGTACCCAACTTGCCCCCATTAAGCCATTTTCTTAATAATTCTGGCTAATCTCAATATTTTCCAACGTACTTTAACTCATTTTGAAGCTTGTCTCAAGACCTTTGAAATGAGCTAAAATACGTCCAATTTGGATGAAGTGGAGCCGAACTGTTTGAATTCTCCCAAAAGGTGATTTTCGAGAGTTTACAAAAGTGTGTACCCAACTTGCCCCCATCATTTAAAACAATGTGAATCGGCGATAAAGGGCATAGAATCGCATTAATCTGTTTTTATCGCCGTGCACGCACATTTGGAGCTTTTCGGTGGTTCGAAACACTATTTCTGACCCATTTTGACGTGATAGACACGTTCTGAGTGGCAAAAAAAGCCATACTGCACGCCTTTCTGAGATAACCATATGGGGGGCATGTTGGGTACACTCCGATGTTAGCATCCTTGTTTACAAATCGTCTCCGTGTTTTGCACATAAAACAGCTCCATATTCAAATTTTGCAATTTTGAAAAATGGATTTTGAAGGTCTTGAAACAAGGAATCGAATGCGCTAACAAGGAGAGTCCAAGGGGTTCGGGAGCTGGATCTGGCTGAAACTCTGGGAATCATCTGCTTTTGGCACCAAAAGATGATACCCAAAGCCGCAGAGTCTAACGCTCAAGCGTTTCCGAGCTACAGGCCACAACCCATGCATTACAGTATATCTATATATACCACTTTCCCACATATATAGATATAGTGTAATGCATGGGTTGTGGCCTGTAGCTCGGAAACGCTTGAGCGTTAGACTCTGCGGCTTTGGGTATCATCTTTAGGTGCCAAAAAGAGATGATTCCCAGAGTTCGAGCCAGATATAGCTCCCGAACCCCTTGGACTCCCCTTGTAAGATACGTCAAGATTAGTCAGATGAGAATGAATTTGCATTAGATTTAGTGGATGCAATTTCCTAGGTGATTTCTTAGCCGTACAACAACGAAAAATAGAAAAACCGCTTTTAATTTTTTGGAGAACGCAGAAATGATTCGAAGTCGATCCAAACCACTCATTTTCTCATAGGTATTTCAACATAACAATAACGTGAAAAAAGATATGCGGGAAGGTCAACGAGTGCACATTTCTGGGATCGGCATATGCCCTAGGGCAAGTTGGGTACACTTACCTTACGTAATACATTCTAACCCGGCAATTTGTTTTTCATATGAGTGCGCTTGGCAAACCAAATATGGGAAACCATAACCAAATAATCTTCAATCCACAAGACAAAAAATTTTTATGTAGCAATGTGAAAACTTGCTCTTGAATTTGAGTAGTATATATTTGCCCTGACAATGAAGTGGAGTCAACGATTCGAATCAACAAGAGAACCGGAGAATCATATTATATCGTGGGCTTGCATCGTTTACAACTTTTCAACCGTTTGAGATTAAAAGTAAAGTATCTCGGGTGTGAATGTTATTCTGGGGCTCGAATAAAAGTCATATCAGCAATTGATAGGCTATTTGAGATCATAAAAATCCAATAAGTTTTCATGTCGAGCGGAAAACTTGTTTCCGTATTATTTTCTGGTGAATTATTAACTAGCCACATCTGACGTGGCAGCATTCGACTTATGCATGGTTCGAGTTCTGTAACTTTGAAATGGTGCTTTCTGAAAACTCTCTGACAAGAACTGCAGAGGCAGGAAGGTTAGAGAAATACCGGGAATCAAAAGTTTTCAACTCAAATTTCATTGGAATCCCCAACCAGAATTGAGTCGATAATCATAATTTGGTGCAAAAATTCACTACCACAGCTCAAAAAGACCGTTCTGAATTTTTTGAGGCCAAATCACATGCTGTATGATATTATAATCTAATGCATCTGATAGATAGTCTCACTTGCTCCTTTAACCCTTTATAGTATGGTGGTCACTGTAGCGACCATCTAAATTTGCGTTCGGATATATTTAACACGTTCACTGCAATGGGACCCACGGGTGGGGCCCATGCGTCCTTCCCTGTGTGCGATGGGCCCCACCGGTGAGGCTCACGAAAAGTCATAGAAACGCTGTAAATAGGTGCTAAACTGATGATTTTCCAAAAGGTTTAGCTCCCGAAAGTGCTGAAACGCACGTTTGTACTCTCTCGCAATCTAGACCGGAATTGTGATTTCGCCTTCGCAGTGAACGTGTTAAATGGCGATTAGACAGGAATGCCACAATGAAATTCAAAAACTCTTTTCGAGAATCATTTAGCTCTCACTCAAGCATGATCTCGTGATCACACAATGAAATTCAAAAACTCTTTTCGAGAATCATTTAGCTCTCACTCAAGCATGATCTCGTGATCAAATCACTCCTTCCGGACTTTTTCTTACAAAGATACAGGTTAAGCAATGCCACAACTTTTTAGAAAAATTTTTTTTCTAAAAAGTTGCGGAAACTACTAATTAATATGGCCATTCTCAATAGGAATTAGAATTGGGTCAAAATTCGTCAAAGAAAAATGTGTATCTGTAAGGGTTGAGGCCGTGACGGAGTCTCACGCAAGACGGGGTTACACTTTTCGCAATAGTTTCTCCATCAGTTGAGACGGGAGTGGTTACAAATTACTCGAAATTGCTTTAGGAATGTGCCTCTGGTACGATCCATGAGGATAAACGTCCACATCTTCTTCAAAACTTCATGTAAGGTGCAAAGTCGCGCTCTTTGAGAATCAGAATCGGAATACCTCTCGATTTTTCGATTCCTCCTCACGAGTGAGAAACGTTTAACCTCACTGACCATACCAGAGGCACATTTCTGAAGCAATTCGGAGTTATTTGCGACCATCCCCGTCTCAATTAATGGAGGAACCATCGTGTAAGTTGTAACCCCGTATTTGCCGCAAGACCCATGTTGCATAGTTTAGGTGATTAGATAGTTCTCAGAATGAAATCTCAAAATTGACCCTTCGAAAAATGTATTCGGGAAGATGAGTGAGCTGAGATACATTCAGATCAGATACATTACGTTTAAAGTTTCCAACATTAATTTCGCTCGGCAATAGAAAGTCTTCGTTGGGTCCTCAAAGATTGCACGAAAAATGGTTTCAATTTGAAAGCAATCGTGAATGTTGTACGCTATTGTCCCAAACCACTTGTTCTTATCTCACATTCTGTCAAATTTGGGGAAGAGAGAACGCATGAAAAGCTTGAATCTCATTCGCATTCTTCAAATGTGATAGGTACACTCGGGAGAAAGGTGATCTACAAGGGGATGTGCGGTGGTCAGAGTTGGTTCGATATCTTCCGTCTCTCTCGCACTCAATAGGTTATGGCACGAGTGTGAACGAGACGGAAGATCTCGATCCGTCACTGACCGTCACAGCCACTGCAGTTCACCTTGTTCCCGAGTGTACCGTAAATTAATCAATGAAAATTCTTGAAAAAATTGGGCACACTTATCCGGTATGAAGCACATTCCTCAACGTTTTCCAAATACGTGAATATCATTGTGAATTCATTGTTCTCACACACACTGAACACTCGGGTTTTTGTAAAATTAAGATCAAGAGATATTCCTTCCACCATAGATATCTGGATACTGAATTCGTTATGATGGAATCTGATGATGTCAAAGTTGTTCGAGATTATATCCGTATTCAAACAGCTCAAATCAAGTACGTACTCATAAAGATAAGACAAAATCAGTCTTGATCTAACATTATCGTATTGGATCACTAATTTCATCGAGGTGTGAAAGATAAGATGAGATAAATTTGTCTTACTACAGCCAGTACCCACTAAATTCGGCTACAAGTGGAATTCTCATTGATTCAGAGTTGCAGATTTACTTTATTCTTTCAAACGTGAAGTAGATGTTTACAATCTATCAATCCATCCCTTTATCGCGTGCCACATTCCAGATCCCAAATTATCAGTGGACTCTTCACCAGGTGCTAGTGTTTTAGTGCACTTGCAGTTCCATGTGTAAATATCATTTCCATCGTGACCCCATAAGCATTCTCCAACGTGAAAACCACGATTCACACATGAGTCATTGCATTTTTTATTACATTCTGAAAGATATAACGAACCGATCAAAAATTTATCATGCTGAAACAACTGTTTTTTTGGGTTCTTATGACCAACAATGAGATCCATAACATTGAAAATGATCAATCCTTTAAAAATCAGATTGAGTATATTGGGAGGTTTATCATTGTTTTTGGTTTCACTTATCGACAACACTGAAATTAATTGAGTCTCAATACCTGTGGAATTGTTCAAAGTTTGATAAGAATTTTTCGGCCACAAGTCACTCTAATGACAACTCACCTTCTTCTTTGCTGGCTTGGCAAACATAGATGGCGAATAATAATCCAATAAAAAGTATAGGGATGATTTTCATTCCTGCCATAATTTAGTTTCTCAGTTCAGTCACTTTTTCCAAGAATTACTGATCGTCAATTTCAACATATTCTTGATTTATAGTAAAGCATCGACTTTTCGCGTGAGTCTCGACTCACGATTCTACTCCCATAAAATTTAAACACTTACTCGATAAGACATGATCTTATGAGTCATTATTAGAATACTAGAAGAATCTGAGCTATACAATTTAATGAACATATCCTCATAAAATTGTGAAACGAGTATAGATTTCAAACAAACATGAACTCAAATCGACAGATTTGAAAGTTCTATGACGAAGGATGAGATGGGTTGTTTGTCTGAAAAGGGTCGAGAAATTTTGGCAAATAATTTCAATGTGTGGGTGTTCTGGACAATCCATTATTTACGTGATACTGAATTCTAGCAAAAGAAAAAAAAGAAAGCCATATATATAAATGTATAGAGAATCGTATCGTTATAAGATATTTGGTCAGCGCTATCCTACAGTCTTTGTTTTTATCACAGAATGAAATTTCAGGAAGGAGAAGTAAATCTTGATTCCTGATCTTTTAGCACCAATTTTCTTCATTTCATCTCACAAAATGATGTATTCGAATAATTCATAAGTCAGATTGTATGTATTCCAACCACGTATATTGCCTATCAAAGGTCGAATACTTCGATGTTGTACATACATACATTAGTTGAAATAACAATCATCCTGCATTCCAATTTACACTAGATATTTGAAAATAATCAAACTTTTCTAGTATCAATGCACACACATCGAGGGGTATTTTCAAGAATTTCATCCCATCCACAAAATCCAAAGGTGTAACCCTTCTCGGTACATGATTTAATGCACCTCTTGTAACATTCTGAAACACGTGAAAGAAAAAAATTTAGACATTGATCGAGATTCAATTATTAGAACTCGGTAATAATTTCTGTACAAAAAACAAAACTTATACCTTTGATATCAGCTTGGCAAGAATATATGAATAGTGCGAAAAAGAAACATAGTAAAATTGCGTATTTCATTTTTTCGAATATTCGAATATCTTCCGATGGATAAATGCAAAAAAACGTGCCGATGAAAAATAATCGAGCTCTCAAAGATGAGCTTTGTTTTATATCCAGGAGGATTGTAAAAATTCTGAGTCGTAAATTTTTATTTCCTGACAAGAGTGATATTCTATATAGAATGTGTCAGGTAATCTTTGAGTTTTTTTTCAAATTACGAAAAGTGAATATCGCACAGAACAATGGCGATCAAAATGAAATTCAACGTCTTTATTAGGATTATTTGCCAATTTTGCTCCCTTCAAACTTTTGAAAATTCAAAAAATCATGGACTGTACAAATACTTTAAAATTGTGAAGACTATTCATCAGTTATTTTATTAGACAGTAAGTAACGCCAAATCTGACATAATTTCATGAATTTTTATTCAGAATTCATAAAAATTCAACAATTTCCGATGAATTGTAAAGAATTTCTCTTTGCAACAATCTGTCTGACGAATCAAAAATTTCTCTCTGTATATTTCTGGTATTCCAACAATTAATCACGATATATTGGATATCTTCCGAGAACCAAACGTTGAGATCCGCTGCTACTCGTACATATGCATGCAACATTTTTCTGCGTCATTGCACAAATTCCTTTGTCAAACTCTGATAGTTTTGTGCAAGCTTTAAAGCACACCCCGTTACAAACTGAAATTTGGTAAAGCAAACATGAATGTGTACATTCCTCTGAAATACCGTATATGTACATACAAGCATTCTTGAGAGTATTACTTTTCCAAAAGCAGTTTCGACTACATCAGAGGAATTATGAACTTTCATTCCATACATACATGGTTATACCATATTAGTTTATATCATTCATTATTTTTCTCTGATATACTTTTTAAAATCTTACCATCTATATCGTCTGCTTGACAAAAGTATAACAGCATCATGAAGATGAAATAATATGTTGTAGTAAACTTCATCTTAGGCTCAATTTGCACTTATTTTTGTTAGGTTTCAGAGGCATGCTTGTTTTTGTAGAAAGAATTTAAGACTCGTTGTGCAATGGAGAATCGTGATACATCAACATTTTAATTCCCACGAAGTATAGAAGCGAAAACACATGAGTCGTAAAAATGATAAAAGAAGTCGGTAGATAAGTGGAGAAATTTGCGACAGAGCTATTGTGAGCAATAGGATTTCAGAGTTTTGCGATATAAATGATGTCAGATTTGGAGAAGTTAGAAAATTTAAAAGATGTTTTCCTCATTTGTTTGATGTTTGACTATGAAGTTACCGTTCTACGTGGATTACCATATAATTCATCGTTCACTGCAGAATTTTATGTCCAATTTCAATTTCAACCTACTTTCCAGTTTTTAATATTTTATAATTATGATATTCACGATGAGAAAATATTCTTAATATTTGGAACCGGCATCAATACGCCACATTTATCTAGATTGAGTCAAAATATTATAAGAAACGGAGTAAAAAATGTCATGCCTTCCAAATTTGAATAAATTGAGAATAACTGTGAAGCGAATGAATTACGATTATGACAAAAAATAATAGTAAATATACCATTGAATTTGATGAGCCAGCCAATTCCATTCGTAAATTTGGTCACAATTCGTCAATATACCATAATATTATTGAAGAAGAGTAACTTTTGAGATAAGAAATTTTCCTTACGAATTTGAGTATGAAAAATATTGTCAAGTCGGAAAGTTTCAGGTTGGAAAAATCTCCCAATGCGAGATGACAAAACGCGGAAATACAAAAATAGTAAGGGGCATCAAAAAATCTCATTTCCAGTACCACGATAGGACATTATGCATCTCACTCATCTCGTTTACTCGAGCAGGAATTCAAAATAATCAATCACTTTAGAAAGCGCATCTCACACCAAAGAAATACGAGAGCTCGCATAATTCATCCGCGAGCACTACTCGCTCTTTTTTTTTCGAGGTAATACTCGAATTCCTCTATCCAGCAACAATTGCGCAATTCCGGAACCCAGAATCACCAGATTTACGTATAGTATATATCTCTGAGTTTAATCAGCAAAATGTAAGACCCTAGAGTACATGACTCTTCCGCCTAACGACAAAAATGACGACGACGACGATGTCGAGCGATAATCGCATTCATTTTTTTTATCCGAGTTTCACGAAAAAAATTTCTACCATATATTTTACCAACAATACAAAGATAAAAGTGTGAATTGTACTTTTGGTGAATGTATAAATGTATATAGGTGTGAAAATGAATACGAAGGAAGTTGCGCTCGCGGTTGCAGAAATTTAATCTCGAGCTAATGCTCTCGATTGCCGCGTATATAGCTAAAATTTGCATACATATACGCGATATGTTGGTGCGCTCAGTGCTCGTTTTCGTTTGAACGTTTGGGGAGCTTTGAATATACTTATACGTGCGCTGATTCGCTTAGAGCTTAGCACCTCTATATACAATTGCTTATATGGTATGACGATACTCGATTGGTTTCTTTTTTTTTGGATTGGCGGATTTTTGAGGTCGCTTATCTGGAAATCTTTATGAGAATATTCGAATTTGAAGAAATTTTTGGATAGCCGATTTAGTGATGAGACTTTTAGGCCGAATTTGCAGTTACAGAATTAACATGATCGTATGAATCGCCTCGAGTTCAAACGGAAGACTAGATATTTTATAACTTAGAAAACCAAATGTTGTGATAGACGCGATGTACAGTCCAGCTACGAAGATTCTGAAAGTATTCCTCAATATCCGATCACGTAAACAAAAAAAAGTTCATTAGTAAACTCTTAATCGTCGACTTAATAAACGATGATTTACAGTTGTAATTTCTTGAACAAAAAATTATATTAGATGTTGATCTCAATTCATTCCCAGATCCGTTCATTACAACCCATTGACTTAAGTTTTCATCCGAAGTTTTTTTTGTACAGTTCACCTATTCTTGTTGGCATGACAAAAGAAGTAGATCTTCAATATTCAATGGGTGTTCATTTTGAATGTCATCATTCAGTTCAGTAGTTCTCCGGTCATTGCATGAGCTCACGTTAATAGTTGAGTGATTCTTCAGAAAAGCAAAATTTGAGTGATAGCTTCTTTTTAGTAAGTACAGTCCAGTCAGGATCGGTATACAAGTAGACTTGGCAGAGATCAATTTTAATAGGTGTGCAACAAATCCAAGTAGAACAGTAATTAAAATAAATGTGTAAACATACTGAACGTGATATCATTGTAATCATTTCACAAATAACAGCTCCAATTCATTGAGTAATTTCCGATTCCCGCAATGATAAACACGAAACAGGTCTCACTTTTATCTCACCGAAACGTGGATAAAAAGGGGGCAAAGTACATACATATCATCATTATTTCCATTCATTGAATGTTTCACAGCGTATTTTCGATTCAATTTTGTGAACATTTCATCAGAATTGGGAATTTATATTGCTGCATCAATGCTAACTTTTCGAATCAAAGTATATCCCTGTCAAAGTAACCAATGGCTTGAGTTTCATCAATATTCCGCTACAACACTTGTCCACGAATCATGGACATCCAGTTCAAGGGCGTCAAAACCTCGCCTTTTGTAGCGTCTCGAAGTGCTGCAGACCTCGTCCTGAATGAGAACCAAAAAAAGAAAGGGAAAAACCGTCTTCAACGAATTTCGATGAGTTTTCGGGAAGGTAAATTTATTAATTAAGTGTAAGATTGAAAAAATACAGGAATGATTCCTCCAGCAATATTAATTCATGCGGCATGTATAATTATTAATTTTCAACGCCTCATTCTTGTTTCAATAAAATCCGAAATGCAAAATTTTTTCCTAAATCGATGAAAAAACTTATACGGAGTGCACTGTGAAGCTTGATTCAGCCTCTTGAATTCAAGAGGCACTCTGAGTTAGCTTCTTGTTTTTCAACAGGCTCAAGACCCGTTTCGACGCGCCTGCGGACAACAAAAAAATTAGGCTGGTTCATCATAAGTGGAGTAAGGAGACTGCAGCCATCATACACTTCTCATGTCTTTTTACCTCGAATAGAATATGAGTAGGATTACTTATCAAATTCTTCCAGGGTTTTACATGAAATTGATTCTGAATTTCGTTTCATTTCATATCGGGAATCAATTTTCGGTGATGATTTTGGAATTGACTCCCATTCATCTTGAATGCAAAATATCCAACGGTCAGATGCATCTCGAAAATTATTACGAAAAGATTAACCTTCCGATACAAAACTATAATTCCGTTCGATGTCAAACCCTGAATTCTCCTCAATCTTACTGTCTTTCGACATTTTAAAGTGATTTTCTCATGTTACTGTCCGAACCGAATTATTGGAATCCCGACATAATAGCCACTCATGTGAATGAAGTAGGAACAGTAGGGAAAAAAGTTCAATCAATTAAGAGAATCACTCAAATTATCAACTCACTATCAAAAACAATGAGGATCCGTACAAAAATTCCAAATTTTTCACATCTTGGAGGTACACGAAAGAATTACTCAAAAAACTCGAGCAATCTATTTTGATCAATATCAAAATGCATCTCAAAAGCAAGAAACATTCTCACTAAAACAGAATATTTCTCTAATCTCCAAGAGTGCAAATACAAATCTCCAAACACCTTTATAAGTCAAAAAAAAATCGATATTCTATAGATGGACTCTCTTTCATGGCTAGAATTTACGTTGGAAAAAAGAAGTGGGTAAATAACTCTTGGAGATTTAAGGAGCTGAAAACGGTCCGCCATCCATACGTGAAGAAGCCGAGTTAGTAAGTTTGATAGGGTCACTGACTTTTTCTTACATAGTATGAACCAAAAAGACCAGAGTATGCCCAGCATCAGAAGAAGTGTATCCAACGTCGTCGTAGTCGTCGTAAGCCTGAGAGAAAGCTGAGATCGTTCTCCAAACTTGAATCGTTGCCAAGAGGCTGAGATATTGATTCGCAAGCTCGCTGGACTTCTGCATGCATAGAACATTATAGCTTAGGCAAATCTCGTACATACACGAAAGGAATTTCTGAGGAAACTTTGCTGTAATCTTTGAGAGAATTCCAATGGCTAGTGGTGATTAAGTCGCAATGGCATTTATACAATCCACAAGTATGCTTTTGAGATCGCACGAAATTCTTGTCCGTTCTTTGTGGCGAACGTTTTGGGATCACTATTATAACTATATGCCAGAAAAAATTTTTTGAAAGAATTAGACATAGAATCCAGACACCTATCTGTTACGAAAATAGTAGATTACTTGAATAATTTACGACATTCAGTCTCCGGGGCTTTAATTGCCTGATAATTCTTGAAAAGTATGAGCTTCTTGACACGGTTGAAATTTGGATTGATCATGAAGCAATTCTTACTCGTATTAATTCTTGCTTTAGTAATGGGAATCTAATGGTTAATTTGTACTACAACGGATATACATTAGGGTGACACTTATTTCCCAAGTTTCGATATTCCTAGGTGCACATGCTTGAATCTTCCTTATTTGGTTAGTATATGAAGAAAAAAAATCACCGAAGTAGTTTAGGGGTACCCTCATAGTGCCCATCGAACACTATTTTTAACATTGGAAAGCTTATACCGAGAAATTCGCTCGCCCAAATCTTCCACGTCTTTGCGATCGCTTTGATTTTTCATGGCACCCCTTGTCGCCTGGAAAATATCAAAACACACTATGTCGATGTAAAATTCCCCAAGAAACACGATAAAATCGCCAGTTTTGAACCATAAGTCGGCCCCAGCACGGAGTAGGTCATTTTTTCCAAAAAGTCGTTGATACCAAGCAAGGGACATTTTGAAAACCAAAACTGGTGATTTTATCGTGTTCCTCGTAAAATTTCACGTCGAAATGGTGTAATTTGATATTTTTCAAGCGACAAAAAGTGCCATGAAAAATTAAAGCAATCGCAGAGACGTGGAGGATTGGGTGAGCGAATTTCTCGGTACAAACTTTCCAATGTTAAAAATCGTATTCGATGAGCACTATAACGGGGCACCTCCAAAACGCTCCGGAGATGTTTCTTCTTCGTGTACTAACCAAATAAGTAAGATTCAAGCATGTGCATCTAGGAAAATCAAAATTGACGTAGAAAATAACTGTCACCCTAATAATATACATAGTATTAAGATTGCAAGCTTCTCTAATGGGTGAAATATGGCATCGGCCCTAAGCGTAGTCAGTTTTATTCTCAACTTTTTCAAGAACGAGTTCGAAACGAAACACCAGGGCTCTTTCAGATATGCATGCCAATTTTGACTCTTTGCATGGACTCAAGGCTCAAAATTTTACTTTCCGACAAGTTACACCTATACGATGTTCAGTGGAAGCATTAAAAAGATGTTCAAATGTGACAAGCTGTGTATTTTCTTCGATTCCGGAACGACAAGATTGTCAAACCTGTTAAGATAATCCTTCGTGCAATTTTTCGATGTTTTGGTGTGTGACGAATGTCACTACGCGCCGAGCCTCGAATAAGTGCAACGCGGGCATCTTCGGATTCTATCCGTGGAGGTGTAACTCGATGAGACGACGGAAGAAAAGGCGATCGTGGTCCAGTGGTTCGGATGCTTGCTATCCGGGACACATGGATATCGTGAAATCGAAGGTCCTGGGTTCGAATCTCCGCGGTTTCCATGTAAAATTGATCGATACTTTTTCACAAGTTTACCGACTTTCCATAAATTTCCACGTGACAGGTGCTTACAAAATTTCAAAAAATAGTATTCGCAACTCGTTCATGAGGTTTCTCGCTTCCGAAGGATTATTTCGATCGCTCGGGACGATTACCAATTTCTCAAACCTAATAAACAACGGTTATAACCTCACAAACTCGTTGCAAAATGTACTATTTTGGTGTACTGTGCGTGAAAGTGTACTTTGCCCATAGTTTGACGACTTTTACACACAATTTATCATAAAAAAACATAGTTCGATACAAGGGTATATAAATTTTTTCCCGACTACGAGTGACGGTGTTTCGGTCCGAGCCGCAGGCGGGGCAAACCCATCACTCAGACGCGAGAAAAGTGTTACATGTAAGACATTTATCAAAATGTACTAATTTTTACATTTCGGCGATCAAACTTTGATTGATTATTTCTCATCAAATTCGAGGTTAATAAGGAGACAAGAATGAGCTCTCGAAGGCCTACTTACGAAATCAATATAACTCGTCTCACGTGGAGTTGTCGTAACAATGTCTCTTGAAGTGATTTAAACGACCACACCCAGCGGACCCTGCAGGAAAAATGAAACACGGAAAGCTTCAATAAAACAGCAATTACTCTGACGCACTTGGGTCTATGGCAAGATTTTAAAAAGCATTTGAAGGATAAGGAAAATATCTATTAAATTATATGTTTTGAAAATTATTTTGATTGAAAATGCTCGTTTATAATCGACGCCCAAACTCTAAAAATCTCAAATTTAATCAATCGCCCTTCATTATTATGCAAATTATGCTAGCGTGAATATTCTTGCGAGATGTTAAGGCTCTTTTCGGAACCTTCAAAATCTTCCTTTACCATTGCTTCACGATTTTTTAGACCCGAGTTGCAAGCGATCGCGTCAAAAGATTTTGTACAGACTATTACGTATCAGGAATACAAAAACAGCCATAATCCACGATTTCGACGAAAAATCTCCTGAATTTTATAAGATTATATTTTGGCTCATCCTCAAGATTGCTCAGAAGGACTTTCGCCCGTTTCAACTCAGGAAAAAGTCATGACTCCATACTTTCAATACCCTTAAACCGTCCAAAGCTCTTTTCGCGCGGTCACTTGTCACTCGGGTCTGAAAAATCGTATGGTAATGTGTTTTTGTAGGTTTTGAAGGTCCTAGAAAGATCCACGAAATTGAAGTATTTTTACGATGGCATGATTTGCATAGAAATGAGGGGTTATTGAATAAAATAGAGATTTTTAGAGTTTTGGGCGTCGATTACAAGCATGAAACTTCAATCAGAATGATTTTCAAAAAACATGATTGGATACATTTTTTTTCATCTTTCGAAAGTTCTTATGAAACTTACCGTAGACTCAAAGGGCATCGGAGTAATCGCCGTTTTAGCGAAGGTCTCTGTATTCCATTTTTTTACAGGGTACTGTATCCTCCAAACGAATTTCAATACATCAAACTATTCTATACTCAACTAAATCCAAGACCCAGATCACACCACAAATTCTGAAACTTCAGAACCGAAACTCCATCTGGCTAATAATTCACTATATATAATTCCATCCATAGCCCTATACACTATGCCAAATCTTTCGAACCTCCAAACTCTAGCACCTCTCAAACTCACTTATCCTTTCTCACACCTCTACCCACGCATCCATACCCAAAGTCAATAACGTTTCGCATCTTAAGTCTGTCCTTAGGGCGCACCCCTCCACCATTTATCCAAGAACTACCACGAAAATCACCAAGTCAACTCGCAGAATCTGCAAATCTACACACACTCTACATAACGCGATGCAGACGTCGTTAGTACTTTGTCGGCAAAATTCTCATCCCTAACGCGTGCCTCTGAGTTCCTCGAATTAAGCCCATACCTATATACCCAAAGGCCAATTAACGACCGCTTATTCAGCACTTCTGGCACGTTTTCGGTCCTCTAAAACCTAATATAGATACTTTTACCTTCCGACACCACCACCATCATCACTTGCTATCCTCAATATGTATATTTTTGTAAATTATCTTACGTGAGCCTATTTGTTGAAGGTGTAGAACCATTCGATAATAATCGAAAGGTTAATCGAGCTTCAAACAATCTTGGATTAAATTTTATCAGTAGTAAGATCAACGTTAGGTCAGACCGGGTATGTATGGATGTAGGAATTTTCAGAGCTCGTTTTCGACTGGATGTTTTGGCGCATTATGCAAATTGTATAGATACAGTCTGAGTCGGGCTACTGAATACCTACAACACTTCCTACCAGTTACCAACTCACTTGGCATTACAAACCCTTACACACACATACACACTTTTACAGAAATACTCGTATTCAACTGAAAGTCGGATCTCGTTGAATTTTTTCATCTCTATTTACAGCTTTAATGTAATTCAGGACTACCACATTTAATAATAGGATCACACACATACACATACACAGAGATATGCTATTATATACACATATAGTGTTGTCATGTGGCGCAGTTTGAAAATTCTCGCGAATGTATAACAATGGAATTTTTCTACGGGGATAATTAACTTTTGGCACTAACACAGCCTTTCATCTATGTATATGACAGAAAAGTAATTTCGTATAATTCGCACTCTCAAACTTTTTAATTAGATGCGCTTGCGCAGAAAGTCGCTTGGAATATATATTTCCACGTAATATCGTCTCTTCTTCTTTGAATAAACTAATGTAATATACTCGTGTACGTATGTGTGCATCATATGGTGATGAGAGTAGGCAGAAATTGAAATTCCTTCGGCGGTTAATGAGAGACGTGCGGATTACTCAACTTTGTACGTACACCACCATTCGGTTACTCACCCATTCACCCACCCACACACCCACCCACACACACACACACACACACACACACACACACACACACATACGTGTATGTGTGTACGAGTAAGTCGTTGCACTCGTTCTCTAAAATTTTGAGGAAATAGTTTATAGATAAAAAGATTAGAGAGTGTATAGATGGGGAAAGACAATTTCATCCCTCAATTTGTCTCATTCGATGAAATTTGCACTGATGACGAATAGTATCATGGTATGAGATAGAAATTCTCGAAATTAGAAATCTTCTGATGAAATATTCACAATCTAGTACTCTTCAATTCATACGAAAATGCGATTAACCGTACCCTCAGGGGGAATTATATAAAGACGACATTTTCATTCTCGCATACCATAGTCAAAATATATTACGACGCGGAAGCTCTTCTATATCTTTCCAACCCGCATTACCACTATGTACCTTCATATAATACGACGAGCCTTCATTTTTCACTCGAGAAATGAAATGAATTTGCGCAATGCGTCAGAGTATGTGCCAGCTTTTCTCATCACAATGAACATACATATACAATTGTACGTTGTACAACCTACATCAAAAATCAGAATTCAAAAAAGCACACGAGCTTGTAAGAGTAGATGCTCATACTCACTTTGCACTGGGGCACTTATTGTTTCATACTTGCTTTCAAATTTTGTACAGGGTGTGTGTGTGTGCGTGTGTGTGTGTGTGTGTGTGTGTGTGCGTGCGCGCGCACAAGAGGCGAGAAAAGTAAGTAGAGCGTACTAAGGTGTCTCTGTACAATTATGTGAGCAAAAAATTTGAGATAATGTGAGCCATTTTGTTGGAAACTATCAAAACGATTGGGTATCAAAACCATAAAAGTCAATTCCAATGGATTTTTTGTGCTTTTTTCGAGGCAATTCTTAGTTTTGCGATTCATGATGATTCGAACAAATTATTATCGAAAATGGATCAAAATGTCGGTTTCCAGTTATGTTTTTTTTTTTTTTTCTTATTTACGAGCGTGAGGCGCAACGGTCGGGATCCGAGCGGGCAAATACATCAAATGTAATGGTTACAAACAGCGAATCCTCCATTGACAAGAGCCAAAAAACCACTTTTTGGGTGCACGGCGAGCACGTATGTACATTTTGTGGCCCAATTTCGCCAATTAGATTACTAATTCTGTTTTCCTGAATAAGAGTGTATTTGTCCTATTTCACCTCCTTCTGCTCCGATTTTTTTCTCCAAGTAAATCGTCAGAGGTAACTTTTCCATCCACAAGAATGTAAATAGTTTTTGTTGCGATTTTCTAACGCGAGACTAAAGAAGTTCTTGTCGGTTTCTTCCAAAGTATCCGACAGCCGAACCATAATCTCAAAATCCTAAAACCGTAGCCCAAACCCTTTGACCGTGGAACCAAATTCAAAGTAGCAAGTATTAAGAGTCGAAAAATACATTTTAGAACGTTCGGATGTATTAAACTTGGGATTGGCTTTTTTTCCACCCCAAAAAATTCAAAATTGCCACGAAACTACCCATGTATATTCCAGATTTAGTATTCCATTACGTAAGAACACCTCTCGACTGCGCTTCGTGTGTGTACACACAACACACAACCGTGGTTAAAAAACTGTCAAACTGACCATATATGACGACGGCATTCATAGTTTACCGCAGAATTCATCCATTTGCTCGTCACATATAGATATATATCAAATACTCTCCATACAACGTGAGTTAGACGACGACATACAGTTTCGTGTATGTGCATGGGATATTATAAGGGTGACGGATGGACGTAACGTACATATAGCTGTATTATATATCCGATGAAAAGCGCTGCCGCGTCATGTTTCCATGCATTATGAAGCCAGAGTACTCATGGAATATGTGCAGTGCAGTGCAGTACTGTGTGTATATAGGGTTACCCTACGTACGTTTCGTGTATGTGAGCAAGCTTTGCGACCGCGAGATATCTTTTTTTTCATACGAAACTTGGCAAGGCTGATGTGGATATAGTGTGATGGAAATTCTGCCGTACATTTGTCAGTTTGTTAGTGTTTTGATAATAGTGGTAGGTGGTAAAAAAAAAAAAGACGGGGAAATAGCATGAGAGTCAAATCAACACGATATATAGTTTTGCGATGATATAGTTCTGCGTCATGTGTGTGCAGGCCATTGTTAAAAATTACACAACGAGCCTCGTATAAGAATATTCGCGAGAAGTCTGTACAAGCCTCAAGTTGAGGGCCCTTGAAACCTTTGAATAAGAGCAAGAGGACAAAATTTAAACACGATGGAATAGTTCAGGAATATTAACCTCATGCACTTGATCAATATGTGGACATGCTGGTAGATAAACTGGAAAATCAGTATAAATTAATAATTTCTCATTATCAAATTGAATTCTGCGATCGGTTTGAGCCTTCAGGACTCATGCGATCCCAACGAAGTAGGGGGTTGTTCGACAATGATACTTGGCTCAAAATTATCCTGTCTACAATTTGCATAGAGGATGGAAATCCATTCTCATTGTACTTTTGGCTAATACCATACATGTAGTGCACCACATCTTTAGTGAGAGAAATAATTCGATCATATACAGGGTGTCCGAAAAGTAAGTACCCCCCCCCCTCCATTTTTTTCAGAAACGGGTGGGAATCGGGAAAAACACGAGAACAAGTGTCCCCTTATTTCGAGGGGGACATCCGATAGTGGCCTTGTTTTTTACCTTGAAGGTCATTTTCAAGGTCATTTGGAGGTCAACTGGATTTTTTAAGATGAAAACACCTACTTTTGACCTCGAATTCTGAACGAACATAAAAAATGATGAAACTTTTGTTTGAAACTTTTTTCGACCCGACTTGACCTTGGCGAGATAAATGGAGGTCAGCACGGGTTGACTGTAATCGCTGTCGTTCCTAGAGTGAGCATTTTATCGAAAAATGTTTGGGATAGAAGTTTTCCATGATCACAGTAGAAAAGAGCTAATGACCCTTTTTCCGACTTTGGAGGTCATTTTCAGGGTCATTCAAAGGTCAACTCGATTTTTTCGAATAGAAACACCTAATTTTAACCTCGAATTCTGAAAAAAACATGAAATGTGATGAAACTTTTGTTCAAAGCTCTTTTTGACCCGACTTGACCTTGGCGAGATGAATGGAGATCAGCATGGGTTGACGGTGACCGCTGTAACTCCAAGAGTGAGCATTTTATCGAAAAATGTTTGGGATAAAAGTTGTTTAAGATCACAGTAGAAAAGACCTAATGACCTTGTTTCCGACCTTGGAGGTGAAAAGTAGGTGTTTCCGTTGGAAAAATCGAGTTGACCTCCAAATCACCTTAAAAATGACCTCCAAGGTCGGAAACAAGGTCATTAGGTCTTTTCTACTGTGATCTTAAACAACTTTTATCCCAAACATTTTTCGATAACATGCTCACTCTTGGAGTTACAGCGCTCACCGTCAACCCGTGCTGACCTCCATTCATCTCGCCAAGGTCAAGTCGGGTCAAAAAGAGTTTCGAACAAACGTTTCATCGCTTTTCATGTTTTTTCAGAATTTGAGGTTAAAAATAGGTGTTTCTATTCGAAAAAATCGAGTTGACCTTCAAATGACCTTGAAAATTACCTCCAAGGTTGGAAACGAAGTCATTAGCTTTTTTCTACTGTGATCATGAACAGCTTTTATCCCAAACATTTTTGGATAGAATGCTCACTCTTGGGGCGACAGCCGTTACCGTCAACCCGTGCTGACCTCCATTCATCTCGCCAAGGTTAACTCGGGTCAAAAAAAGTTTCAAACAAAAGTTTCATCACTTTGATGTTCTTTCAGAATTCGAGGTCAAAAGTTAGGTGTTTCTATTTATAAAAATCCAGTTGACCTCCAAATGACCTCGAAAATGACCTTCAAGGTAAAAAACGGCCACCATCGGATGTCCCCCTCAAAATAAGGGGACACTTGTTCCGGGGTCTTTCCCCATTCCCAACTATTTCTGAAAAAAATGGGGGGGGGACACTTACTTTTCGGACACCCTGTATTATTGGATAGATATTTTCGTGAAATCTCTCGTTACAAAAAAATACTAGCCGTGTTTTGAGACTCTTATACATAGAATCCTTCATTCGATACAGTTCTCCATCATTATGAGTTGAATTGATTGTCCACCAAATTTTGAAGAACAGACTGCCAAGTTCACCCGTCCATCCAACCTCTGTGGAGGCACTCCAATTTTACTCCCCATGTGGTCACTCTGGCCCTAATCAGGTTCGAGTTTCTGTGTCACCGTGGGTGTATAGTGGTACATCCGCTGATCCGATCTGTGTCGTTTGGCGACTGTACTTGAAGTCGAGCAAAAATGGCCTGGGGTCAGGGTGGACCCAGGTTGGGGTAACGGGTCGAAAATTAATCTTTGGGAAACCACCTTGCAAAAGGAGAGAACTGGCTTTGTCAAATCATAATGAGTGTCTGGTGGAAATTTTCGATGAAAATTATGGTAACTTAAGTCAAGAAAATTCATATTTTTCGACCTATAAGATGCATGAGGTAAGATCTCGCAATCACACGTGTGTATGGTCTATAGATGTTCAAATTATCAGGTCTTTTTTGGAATTCATATATCTCACCTTATCAGGTTAAGAGAAGTGATTATTGGTGGAAGTCAAACTACATATATTATAATTTTACAGCATATCCACTGAGATGAGAAATAGATGAGAATATTTGGTTCTACATCAGCACGGATCAAATCCCCTGTCAGAATTGAGAACAAAATCTTCAACATCGAATTAGAACCCTTTATAGAATATCACGATGCAAAATTAGCTCGACCGGGCTACATTGATGAAACTCAACACTCGCCATTGTCCAAGTTCATGATTATCCATAAATGAGTCGATACTAAACTCTCTCTTACACATTCTGACAACCTGTCGATATTCCCAAAATACACTTCCAAAACTGCCCATATCGAGATAATACCCTGTAACAAAGTTGTAACCAGAGAACTTATCAATTACGTACAAGTACGCAACTCGGTTCACGTTCAGCTCAAACTTCATCATCCAAAATCACCTCGTTCCAGTGCACGTTATTACCACAACCAAACATTTTGAATGAGCCTGTACATCACAGAAAAGCTCTCCAAACACACACTTCATACGCGCATGAACCAAAACACAGCAAACAAGCTGCGAGGTAATTACCCTCAGCAACGCACGTGTCCCTACAACCTCGCACTTCATTAATGAGGACTTTTTCCCAGCTCTATTTTATGAATTTCAGGCAAAATAACCTTCACGTAAATTTTATACAGCTCATTTTTTAACCCCAAACCTACAACAATGTGACAAAGACTTCACTATACCATTATATGCGCGTATATATCAAAATTCTGAGCGAGAATTTCATTTTGGCAAAACTCGGCTCTTGATTTTGTAAAGCGTCAAAATCCTCGCTATATGTGAGTGTAATTTCTCGCTGGCGGGTGTAGAGCGCGCTATTTTAAGGCCAAACAAGAGATTGTGCCCGGAAATTTCACACTGTTTTTTCAGTCACAGCCTGTCACGTCACAACTTTTGCACGCAATTCTCGTCCGTTTCGTTTCGCACCTCTGCGCGAGAAAATAATTTGAAAAGTGACAATGGCGAGGCAGGACGATTGTTTCGTTTTCTCAGACTATACGACAAGCGTTCCACAGATTCTCTTGTCCCCAACTTCATCAACTTCTATCCTCTAGAATTTATTTTTTTACCTTCTATTTTCTATTCACCTGCGTAGTAAAAAACTCGGAATAATTTTACACCCGATTGGAAAGGAATTCAGATTTTTTTCATTTGGTTCTGTCGTGACCCGACTGATAGCTCGTCATTCCGATTGAAATTCTACTTCGAGTGCGATATTGCTTTTTTATGGTAATCTCTTCTGGTTTCCACACACTGTCCATTGTCATTTTTGAACGAGCTTTTGAATAGTTTTATTGTTGGAGTCATGCGTCTCCGTTTCTTGTTCTCTCTCTCCCACGGTGGCGCTAGCTACCACCTCTAAGTTAGTTGTCGTTGCGACGTCATACAAGACAAAGCTCGAGTGAGCTGCCCTTTGTATCTTACACAATAAAATAAGTGTTATAAAGTGTTAAACATCGCTATCATTAATTGAAGCCTTACCCATAACCCCGTCATTTATCTGGTCCGATGAACACGAGATAACATCCATTATGACGCTCGGATGATGAAAAATGAATAACAAAATCTCACTACCATTTGTAAATTTTAATCAAGTCATAGTCTGTTTAAATATAGATATAAACAACTCCAAGTCAAATTATCGGCAAAGGAATTAAAAATTCTCAAGACAAAGTCGACGAAAGTCCCCATCGTCGTAGTTTATCGTCGTCGACACTAATGTAATTCGTCAGCGGAAAATTGCATTTGTCAGACTTGCTCCAAAGTATAAACCTCCTGTCTTACCCCCAACCCACTCTCACCTCAATGAAAAGCTCTCGACTAGTTGTATTAACCTCAACTGCACAAAACTCAACGAACAAAAAAAAAATTCTAAGAGGTCGTGTATCTATAGATATACTTAATGGGGGTTCGCCTCAAATTTCTTCGCTCAATTACTCGCTCTAGGCTCATACCAACCTAACGAAAACTCGGCCTCGACTTCGACTTAATCATCGAAAATTGAATTAGAGCATAAATATCCCAATCAGCTTGTATTCACGGGTTTTAAAATAATCGGTACTTTCAGTATGGCCTACGATAGAGTCTGGTTATTTTTTGTCCTGTAGACGCTCGTTAAGCTCTTCTATCAGAGACTCTAGTAATTCATTTATTCTAAGTGCGTCTGGTGAAAACCCGATTGATCTCGATTTCTTATACACTTAATAGTCTCTCTGTGAATAGCTGGACTTTTTTCAAGAACTTCTAGAAACGTGCCAGACTTTTTTTGTACTTTATCTGACAGAAGCCTTGTATTTCATTGGATGAACTGATTTCGAAGACTTTTTTGCTTGACGAGGATTGATTCTTCTAATTATGCGTCGGAATTTTTACCATTTTGAGATTCGATCGTTCTACATACATATAACTATATATGAGTGGCAGAGAAGGTGAATAGGAAGAAGGAGAAGAAGAAGAAGTTTTCAAGTTGGATCGAACACGATTGAGGGCAAAGGTTGGCTTCTCGGAAGTGAGATTTCGCTCATTAGAATTTCTTATCGGGCGATATTCCTCTGTACCGCTAACCCACCATTGGCTGGTGGAATTCATTTTTCACCAACTTTATCCAATATCTGACCCGATTTATGGATCTTCGAATCTCATTTCGAGATGATCTTGGGGTTTTTGAAGACGGAATCAGATATTGGAGAGAAGTTTGAGGATATAGTGTTAGTAGAGGGGGCTATTGGAAAGCTTGAGCTCTTATGCATGCAATTTCTGTCCATGAAGGATAAGAGTTCGTATAGAAGCTGCAGTGTGTATGTACACGCGAAAGAAATTCTTTCACAAATTTTATTGAAATGACAAGATTTGAATACCGATAGAGCTGGTTTTCCAGAGACAGAATTTGAAACACAATTAAATGTTATCGAAAATTTTGCGAATTATTTGGCATGCCAGAATGTTAAATTGTTATTTTGATTCATTACTGGAATTATGTGCATAAGTCATTACCTGCAAATGGGACAGATTCAACGTTTATACCGATATGTATGTACATCATAATGTAAATTGAGCTCTGAGTCCGAGACTTTTCCAAAATAATTACTAAATAGTGAATATTCTAGACCTAGAATATCCCGGTAACATTCATCCTTGTAAAATTATTTCATACGCAAAATGAACAAGTTTCTCCTAGATAAAAATAGTATGAGATCAGAAAATTTTTCCAAAAAATGAAAAAAATTCAAAATATTTTTTCACTTGAATCGAACTAGCTCGCGTTGCAGCTCATATTCACTCATAACAGGATCACGAGCAGGCGTAATTTGTCGAGCGTGAAAATTTATCAACAAAATCCCCAAAATGGGGCATTAGCTACCCTGAATAAACAGCCTAAAATAAGCCATAAAGCTTTTAATCCTTTGATAACGAAGCTTTAGAGCATCGAGAGTCGCAAATCGATCGACACATTTGCGTTTCGACGTCGATGGTGTGGTGATGTTTATACAACAAAATTCGTCGAGATTCCTGGTCTGTTGAGCATTCAACGCAGCACCAATGAAACTCTCTCACTCTGCCTCATCTCTCGATATATAGCTGAAAAGTGTGAATAATGAGTACACAGCCAAACACGTAGATATAGGTATGTATAGAATGCAAAGGCAAGCTGAAAAGAGTTGAGGCAAACTTTGACGGGGGTAGAAAAAAAAACAGAGCCAAAAGAGGGAGCAGAAGAGTTGGAAGAGCGATGAATGAAGAGCAATGAAAACCAGGTGGGCGATACATGTACGTATAAAAATGCAGAGTAGGTACGGGGATGAAGGAAGATGAGACAATGCGACTAGAGTTACGTAAATGAGGGGGCGTTCATAGATCACATAAAGAATTTCAAAATTTTTGCTTGATTTTTTTGTGGCTTTGGTGATTTACTTAACATTTGAAATGCAGGAGGTAAGTTGTGTCCAAAATGTTGAGGAACTCTTCGATATCCGATGAATGTTACCTAATAAGCTAATAATGAATCTAATCATTCGTACCAAGAATATTGACTTGAAATAACTTTCACAAACGAAATTTCGGTTCGTCAAATTCTAATACTTTCAAACTCTTTTTCAATCATCTCGATCACTCAATTTTGACTCTCGGACTGACTTGCACAGGTTCCAATTTTTACCTAGATTAACTTGACCTAGCAGAAACCTGCCGTGCTGCACGAGGAAATTTCTAGTAAGCTCTCAAAGTATAAAAAAAAACCTGCAAAATAAACTAAATTAAGATCGTTTTGGACCGGAGATATCAACATTTGAAATTTTGAGCTACTACTATTGAGCAATTACTGCGCGATAGTATGCTCAAAAATCCAAAAAAATGTACCTTAGGGTTTACTCACGAAGTGTCATTTGGAATCTTTCACAAAATTCAAAACTAAAATCTCAAAATTATTCAAACGATTAAATACCCAACAAACATAGCGTGATCGGGATCAAAATATACCCCAGTATACAACTATATACATAATCCATGAACGGACCCTAAAAAAGTGCCTCCACCACGACAGAAACAGGGGAATCCCCGCACCGGCACAACCGTATTACACTGTATGTATGTACGAGTGGAGGCACGGCAGCAAATCGTAAAAGTACGCGGGACGCGGTAGACTTGATTCGAAGCGGCGTTAATAATGTGTGATGCTCTATAGTCTGTGGTGCACATTCGAGTTTCACCAAGAGGCGCTCGGCGCTCGCAAAACTCGAGACTTTTCAAGAGATAGACGATCTTTCCCGCATACTTTCGCGCTTCTTCTACCTCAGATAAATTCAGCACACGAGTCTCACCATGCATATGCATCGTCGCGTCCGTCGACTCTCTACTGGTAGAACTTTATTCCCTCAGGATGATGCAGTGGATGCTGAATTTTTTTTTTTTTTTTTCAAAAAAATCGACCGCCCGTGCGAAATAATTAACGCGTTCCTCCAACATTCTCGTACCTTTTCTGCTTTTGTCTATTCGTGTTTTTTTTTCTTTCTAGACACAGATAACTATGAGATATATGTGTTTGTGAAGGCTATATAGATAACATGAATTGTACTTTGATCGAAGGATTTCAAGTGAAATATCCAGATCGATAATTCGAAAACGAGCGTTAATTAACGAAGAGATTTATGCCACTTCGATGCGCCTCGATGTTTAATTAATGGGAACATCGATTTCATTGCCGCCGCCGCACCACATCTCTGACTCGAATCCGATATCGCTGATGCTTGCACTGAAGCATATAATGAATAAATCCTCGTAGCCGGCGGATTGTGAACTCTGATATTCTTATCCTTCGTCGATTCTCACATTCGCATTCGAAACAACGTATCAATCTCTCTGTATGAGCATTTTCACTGTGTATAAAACTTCCCTACTCCAAATGAAACATTACAAATCTTGTGTTTCGAACGAACCGACTCTTAGCCGTTAAAATTTTACCGCTCGTGGTGTTATAATAACCGAGGTAAAACCACCGAAGCTGAAAGTTGAAATACATGAATTTTTCAATCGTCGAACAGCAAAACGCTTCTACAGGATGAAATAACCAATATCTGCTGGCTCTTTTCCGCAGATTGATATGAAACCAATTCGTCAATATAGATTTTCAATCGCGCAGAGATGAGAGAGTAAGCGAATTGCTACATGTCAAATTCATATCTCCCGCCGTCAATCGATTATTCCATTCCATAGAATCTATGAACATACATACATATACGATGAAAATCCATCTATGTAATTGGCGAAAACTGGATTGGCACTTTGTCTGGCCTTCAAAAATTCAATGAAAAATTCATGCATATAAATTCTACATCTCCCATATCCATCTCGTCCTGCTGAATTCTCCAAAAGAATCTGATGATAAAAAAAGAAAAAGAAGGAAAGGTAAAATAGAAAATCGGCTGCGTGAGGAGCGTGTCAAGCCAAGAAAAGCGAGGCCAATTTCAAAGAAAATAAATCGAATCTCTCTCGGATCGTCACTCTTACCGATACAAGAAATTACGCTCTTCCTAGAAAAGGCAAAATAGGAAAAAAAAGTGCAACAACGAAGAAAGCTTTACAGCCCAGTTTAAAATGGGAAAAGTACGAAAGTTTTCAGGAAATAAAGCGTGCGAATGAGACACGAATGGAAAAATCGTACATAGATATATAAATAAAACGTAAAGACGAAAGGAATAACGAACGAGTTGAATAAAAGCTCGGTAGAGCCAATAAAACTCGTCGAGTAATAACGAGGAATGATGACAATTATTCGCTTTTAGAATGGCGTATAGAGTTTGAAAATACACTTGGGAGAGTTAGGCAAAAGTGATTCCGACACGTCGTCGTCGTCGTCGTCGACGCGTGGCTTTGCCTGCAAATATTATTATTATATATAGAAACTTTCAAGTCTGAGGCTATATATGGATATATCCCGAGGGATACTTCATAAAGTGCGTGGCAGGAGTATATATATAGGATACAGTCTGCGTGACTTGAAAACCTCACCGAATGAGACGTGACTCGCTAACGCTAACAAGGAGAAATGATGAGAGTCTCGTGTCGCGGTATCGCACAAACAGCGCGATGGGGGCAGTTTTGTAGATATAGACAATTCACAGTTTCAACGGGAATATTCATCAAACCGGTATGTGAACAAAACTCGTGACAAACCCGGGTGGAACTTTTTCGAATTCCCCACACGTAAAATTCGTGAGAAAAAAATTCATACGCTCTTTTTTACCTAACGAGTAGGTATAGAAATATGATGATATTTATATAAAGACTTGTACGTACAGTGTTATTTTTTCATCAATTTTTTAGGTTCACAAGAGACTCGGACAGCGAAGCTCTCGTACTAAAATAAATATCAAACGAGGCCGATGTATTTTTTTTTTCTCTCAATCAATTATCCGAACAGCGCGTCTCGTTAATCTGCAACCCATATTCATCCGTCATCCGTAAATAAATGAAGATAAAAAAGGCTTTATGAAAGCGCCACTTCTGCGTATCGAATTTTAATACGGATGGAAGCTTGAAAAATGTCACTCTGCATTTTCTCAACTTTACGAGTACTTTCATTATAGTCTATGATAACACATCTTGACTAATTGTTTTTAGCAACGCTATTTTTCAGACGAAAATAGCATCAGACTGATGCGCACTGATTTTGATGAAATGAAACGAGTTTATATAGTGCAAGTTTTCTACATTACGCATCAGAATCTGTATAACAATGGAGAAAAAATATAGAATCGTTGAATCGTTGAGGAAATTTAATAAATCTGAAAGAGCGCGCGAAAGAGAGAAGTATAGAAAAGTTGGTAATAGCAATGGAATCGGGCCAAATCAATCTCGACGATATCAGAAAAATAAGTTGCGTCAAGACGCGCCAAGTCGGCAAACGTATTTCCCGCAAGTCGAGCTTTAATATATATACCTACACATAGAAAGAGCAGGTCGAGAGGACAGAGAGAGATAAAACCAACCCTTGAAAACGAGTGAAATAGAATACGAGTCCGGGGGTAAAAACGTCGAGGCAGATGCCACCACTACGAGAAATGAAAAAATAAAAAGAGCAAAATTAAAAGATAGCACCGAGACACCTCTGGGAGTCTGAAAAAAAAAAGAAAAAAAATACGGACAGGTCAAGCTACGAAGTATAGAATCCCAATGGTCGACATAATTTTAGCACCGGATAGGTATTATATCTAAGAAAAAAAAAAGCGCGACGGCCGCACATAGATCCATCAATACTCTAGAGAGACTCTCTCTCTTGTGGCTTTTGAAACAGAATCCGAGCTTTGCTGTATATTATAGAGAAAGAGGCAAGAAGAGAGTCTCGGAGACGAGGACAAGAGGCAAAATCGATCGAGACGGTACATATAGAATCGAGCGTAGTTGCTTCAGGCGCGAAGAAGCCTAGAAATGATATATCTATACATACAATTCTAGATATTTGAGTATGAATTCACAAAGGGATGCGCCACCTTATGTACTACTATACATATATAGAAAGGCAATTTTGAGAGAGGCGGCAAACAAGAGGGCCGACAAGTATAGAGTATGATAAGCGAAATAGACTGTTGCCCTCATATACAGCTAGTTTTGCACAAAATTTATAGATGCTGACCGAGAGGTCTATTTAAACTGTGTACTCGTTGCGGTTTGGTTTCTCTGCGTCGATAAAGTTGGCCGATACTAGCAAATGCGGAAATTTGATTTTCCACTGATATACCTCTATATATTCCACCTCCTCTTGTACCAGTAGCTTCTATTTCACCTCTTTATAGTGCTGATGTCATAAGATAAGAATATCCTTGCTCTCTGCGACTTGTAATATATAATGTCGTAGCTTTCCCAGGTTGCCTCTTCTATTTATGGCGAAGAAATATATTTCTGCGAGTATTGTTGCTGTACAAGAGCCCAAACGATGATAGAGTTGATAACGAGAGAGAGAGATTCAGGGTCCTGAATAAAGAGTAAATATAATAGCTGAGAGATAGATAGAGGTGCTGCTGTAACAAAAAAATCAATTGAGATTATCCTACGTGTGGAATTGCTTGAATGATGCAGACTCATTATTCACTTCGAGCTGTTTTAACTCCAAGTTTATTGACCTTTCCTAACAATAGACGAGGTACGATGGTACTACAATAGCTTCACATTGTACAAAGTAACGTAGAGGAGAATAACGATATAAACGTGCAAAATGGGAATGAAGATTCCTTATGAATTGTTCATTTGTTACTTTCTAATTTTTCTAGACGAACTCATTTCAAAAGCCATGAAATATAATTTAGTAGACGCATAAACATGGTAAACTAACAATTTACGTAGTATATACTCAAGCCTACATGAATATTGCAATCATCGAAGCATTCAATTACCGGATATGAATAAATCATGAGCGCTTTCGTTCAATATTGAATCAAGTATGTTATTGAAACAAACATGCAACTGGAATTAATTTTGACTTCAAAACTAGATTCTGTAAATCTAATTAGATTAATTTGAACACACCTAATCTAGTAAACAAAACGAAAAAATCTCTCTATTATTATAGAAATACTTGGTATGTAATAATGTCATGCAGTAAATGTCAAGTGATAGAAAGTATATTATACCACTTCGAACGCGTGTGAGCGCATTCAACTTGAGCTAATAGAGAGGAAGACGATAATCACATCGTTCACCTAATCAAGCTCCCAGTGCACACACTACTGAAATGAAATATGATCTCCGCTTCGTGAGCATCTCTAAATCGCATAACGAGAAGCTATCACTATTATCAATGAGCTTGAGTTAGCTTCGCAGAATTGCAGATCACGTACATGGCTTTTCATTCAAATGTACAAGCTCTATACTCCGAATCGGCAATCAATCGAAACAGATATACAACCGATACGTACCCGGGGGTAAAAATTAAAGCCTGGAGGCCAGTTTGAGGGGGTGTATCGATTACGAGACCTCGTCGGGTGCACGGCCCGGAGGGTAGACAGATTACAAGTGCCTGCGCAACTTGCCCCCTCCAGGCATTCTGTTTTTCTATAACTCTGTGCCAACTCTATGTTGCCCGCGTGCTGCTGCTACTGCTGCTGCAGAAACAGCATCAACCCCTATCTATATGATTCTCGCCGTCCTCCTACTCAACATATACCTTGAAGCGATATCGGATGCTCTTCTCCTGAGCTGCTTGTCGCGCTTTTTCAGCCGGCGAGTCTGCAAACTTCTTGCTTTGGATAATGCTGTGATGCTCCGAATGGGATTAAAAGCTCTTCTATACTGCAAGAGATGGAGTTAATGGAATGTTAATTTGCTAGCACTAAAAGCACTCGATTCAACCTATGTGTGTACTCTGGAATAGAAGTGTATACTCACGATTTTAGGATTATTGAGAGAGCCTTGGTTTTTTACAACTTGGCTGGTCGATTTCGTCGGATATCTGCAGACCTCTGTTGTACTTTTCTAGCAACAGTGAATGGTAGATTGGGAATAGATGCTTGTAGTTGTCTGATTGAAAGGAAGCTTGTACTTGCGGCTCGTCTACTGACATGTACAAATCATTGTCGCTGCCAACTAATAACTTGAAGTATGTTATTTTACTTCCAATGTCTGTTTTCTTCATAAGGATCAATTCTTTCTGGCAAGATGCAAAATATTCATTCAGAGCCTTGTTCTGTAACATAGCAGCAACATTTTTCATGTTGATCAAAGACTTCTTCGCATCACAGATAGCCAAATGCTTGACGATGACTAAAAGCGCATCTATGTACTGCTTAGGAAGTTTTGCACCTAATTTCTGGAGATGCGACGGGCGATGTGACAGTGGTGTATCTCCATGTTTATCCTCAAGATTTGGGTCAACTCCTTTCATCAATAGATATTCAATCAGCTCTGTGTTATTGCACTTCTTAGCACTTGCAATGACTGCACTGTGCAGAGGTGTTGATTTGCACCAAGTTGAAGGAGCCAAGCTACAGCCATTCTGTATTAGAATCTTTGCAATTTCATTGTAGCCTTTCAGAATTGCTGTGTGAATGACAGGAAATCCCATAGAATCCGACACATTAACATTAGCACCAGCAGCTATGAGAATTCTGACGATTTCTGTCTTCTCTCTTCCACAGCTACAACTAATGGTACCTTACCACTTGTAGACAGTGTCTTGTTCTTTCCAAAGTATGCACCATTTTGAATTAGGAGTCTCACCATATCAGCATTTCTATTGTGTATAGCGATGAATAATGGGCCCTCTTGTCGCTTGGGCCTATCATCAACATCAGCACCCTTTTGTATCAACAATCTTGCTGTGCTCAGAAGATTTAATGAAACAGCCATGTATAGAGGAGATCTTTCATCACTTGTCTTTATAGATATGGAACAACCATGCTTGATCAGGAGGTTTGCTAATCCTTCATCTTCTTCCATCAAGGCCAAAATGTAGAGCACACAATCCATCATCATGTCTGCATTCATCGAGTTGAGCTCCATTTTGTAGCAATACTTGTACAGATTGGAGTTGTTCTTTACTACTTTCTATGGTTCTGACAGCATACAGGAGAGGACTCTCTCCTTTTTTATTTTTCACATCGACTGAGGCACCTTTTTCAATCAGAAGCTTCATCATCTTGACATCACAGTTCTTCAGAGCTGCATAAATGGGAGGCAAGAGCTTTTTCAGTGATTTTCCAATGTGGCTTGACTTGCCAGTAACTTCTTTGGATGTTCTGAAATTTAAGTCTGCTCCTCTAGCAATAGCTAGTTCAACCATGTCAGGATTACTGTTTCTTACAGCAAAGAATAGGAGTAACTGTTTGCTAACTCCTTGATCCAAATATTGTTTCACCTTCAAATGATTATTTTCTGAAACAGCTATTTCCAACTTTGAAATTTTCTTTGGCCAACAAGATGCCATGTTTGAGCTTATCTTTATACTTCAAGAGCCACTGAGTGATGAAAAAGTTCTGGAACAGATAAATAAAAAAAATGCAATTGTCTTCCCAAAAAAGGACTAAGATAAGAAGGTATGCATGCAGAAGGAAAATGAGCTTTAAGCACAAACACGCAGAGTGCATGAAATTTTGTTTTTAGCACAAGCATATTGCGAGTTTTGGATACTAGTCTCTTACTACAAGAATATTTATATCACATGCATGGAGTCTACATCAGCAGATATAGAGGGCCTCTTCAGCAACCCTTATTTACCCTTTTTCAAATTTTTCTACAATTTCCATGACCCATGTTACTGTACGCTATATCCTATCTTGTGATGGGGATGATGATTTCTAGAGGTATTTTAGTAGCATGATAATAGGCTCATTGGATGAGCCCAAAGCACAATCTGCATTCTAACAACATTAATTGGCCAGTAAGTATTCGAAGAAAAAGACATGATGGCTATATGTCTAATATGGTCTTGATGATGGACATAAGTACTGAAACTAAATAATTATTTCAACATAAGTACCTTCATGAAAATTAGACCGACACATCTGCTCACATCAGTCACATCTGCTCACCACCGCATGCAGAGGTTTATGTCTTTATGTTCGTTACATTATGACAGTAGCAGAATATGAAAATTGAACGAAATCCAACCTAACATGATGAATACCGCGCGTCATAAATTGTCATAAAATGGTCATAAATATGGGCGGGGACCATGCTGCGGGGAGCGCAGCGGGGAGCGGAGATACGTGATGGGGGCATCATGCGAATGGGACCCCCTTTGGAGTATTAGTATTGTTTTACTGAGGACTCCTATATATCTCGGAAATTCTGGGCCGCTGCGATAATTCTCTGGGTTGGTATTGGTTCCTCTTCGTCACCCGCGGTCAGACAACGCATTTTTATTTTCAGAAAGTCGTTTTCTCGACCCATACACCTTCTTCTGTTGTAGATCAACGAAATTTTCCTCGTCTAAGGATGGCCAAATCAACTCTGGAGTGGCCACTCACTGACTATGATCACACGTGTTTGAAAAATGGGTCAGATTTCAAATCTCCACATCTCATGACGGGATTGAAGAATGAGTTTGAATGGGTCATCAAGTGCTCCTTTACGGAATTCCAATACTTTTATTTGACTGTGGACCTACAATTGGTCAAGAATGACTCGAAGGAACCTATCATGTAAAATATGAGCTATCCCTTGTTGAAACTAGCAAGAGAGAGAGAGAGCCAGGCCTGGAGAGAGCTATTTTTTCCAAACAAGGGGAACGAATTTTCTATGCTGAAACAAATAATGATTCAGTACAACACCAAAATGTTTTTCCATGGGGTTTTTTACAAACTCTTTGTGAAAAACATAGGTTCACTTTTTTATGTGACCTTGAGGTGAAAAGTGATGTTGATGAGATGAATGCTCAATTCCTTGAGAATAGGTTACCTGATGATCTTGAGAAAGTTATGGATAATCCAAAATTTAGCGATTTCACTTTGTGTACACCAAAGAGTGAATTCAAGGTACACAAAGTTATTCTCATGGCAAGAAGTCCAGTTTTTGCCGCAATGTTTGAACAAAATATGAAAGAAAACCAAGAAAATTATGCAAAAATCACAGATATTGATGATGATGTTCTGAAGGAAGTCTTGCGTTACATGTATTGTGCAAAAGTTGAGCATATGGATGTGAATGCATGTGAATTATTTAAAGCAGCGCATAAGTATCAAATGATTAGCCTTCAACAGAAGAGTCCTTAGAACGCTAATGCAAAAATGTGAACATTGAAAATGTTGTCGACCTCTTTTCTTTGGCAGACCTCTACTCGAATGAAGCTCTGAAGAAAACGACTGCACTATTCATGAGAAATCACTTGAAAGAAATAACTGACAAGTCAAGTTTTGACAATCGCAGCAATAAACTTTTAGTAGAGATATTACGCTCCATATCTCTAGTCTTACCAAGTATTAATCCATGATATGAAATGGGTGCCTTTGATTTGCCTGTGGTGTTCACTCAGAAATCAAAGCCCCAGGTACCACAAATTCAAGATGTGTAGACATCTTAGTTCAGCTATCGTTTTCATCCAATATTAGTGATAGCTCATGTAATCACTAATCTTCTTGGATTGTGTTGAAGTACTTAATGCTACATATTTTGTAATACTATCACAATATAATAAAAATACTGATTCAATCACAGTGGTTCTTGATTATTATAAAGTCATTCAAGACGAACTTTTCGTTATAAATAAACAAAAATTTGGTTCATTCTTTGACTGTATAGGCGACATATCGGTTCAATATGAATTCCTCCGTAGATACGAATTAACGTAAAACTTTTTTCATCCCTCCTGATGAAATGTAATTTATCTAATACGAATAAGTGAAAACTGTACGTAAACAATGAGAATAAATTAGCGAGTAACAATCCAGTTCGAGAGAATGGATGAGACAAGAAAACGAGCTTTGATCTAGAAAGTGAGCTTTCAGTCCTGAGTGAAAAAGCCTAATAATATGGTCAATGTTCCAGAAAGATGTCTTACACTCTAGCATTGATATAATAATGCCATCCGCCTTTTAACTATGTTATCGATCATTATCGACGAAAATCATGCAAATAAGACGTGGATACGCCTGTTGACGTAACAGGTGGATAAAAGTAAATCCTCTTTGGGCGGATTGTAAAGGGAGTATATAAACTCTCTCTGAAGATACAGACATTTTTCGATTTCCCGGCCGATGAACTTTTATTTATTATATTTTAATTGAGACAACGATTATTCCTGTTTCAGCGGAACGGGAGCGATGCAACAAAACGGTGGAGATCTACGAGGATGTTTCAAATCCGGTAGTGACACCAGAAACATGGGGCAAACCGCTGACTTGCTGGTACCGCTTTCGATCATTCAAAAATACTCCTCGAGACTGGATACTCCGGGTGCGTTTCAAGAAGTTCAAGGTCGGCACCCTCGTCAACGCTACCACTTGCTTGGGCGGATACATGCAGGTGAGTCATGAAAAAAAAAATACAAGAGAGCTTTTTTCAGAGTCTCTTTACTGTGATGCTGCTCACGGGCTCAAATTTGGAATTTGCGACTCGATGTTTGGTTTAATTTTTAGAGGAATTAATCTTACAAAGACCAATTTAAAGATGCACAAACGAGATAAATAACATAGTTAGGACCATAAAAAATTATGAAATTTGTCGATTGCCCGGCTAAAAATTCCTCGTCATGCAAATATTGGCCCTCGAAAATGCAAGGGGAAACATTATAAAAAACTAGGAGACAAAAAATTCCCACCTCATTCACAGATAATTCTTTGTTTCTTGGCTCCCAGATTCCCGAGTTTTCAAATGATTTTACCCGAAAAGTTAATTTTGTCACTTCGAAGTATCGTACATTTTTTATTAAATAATTTGAAAAAAATTGTTTTGGGCATATTTGTAAGAGTTCTAAAACTCGATCGCACACTATGCAATATCTCACCTCACACCGATAAGAGTTCCGATCAATCGAGAAAACCCTAACGAGATAAAACGCCAGACTTACACTGATCCAACCACCAGATCAGAGAAAAGCCCACAAACCGAACACAAAGAGAGACGAGAAAGAGAAATTCGTTGCGAGGGGTATTCAATCAAGGGTACACGGAATTAGTCGGTTTTCATCTAAGTATATATCTATACCAATCATGCGGCTTTTGCACCGCACTCTAGACCTCATATCCCAAGGAATTTCACGACGAAGCAGAATCCAATAAACGAACACGACACAGACATCAGAGTCAGATCCATGTATAATAGTTTCTCTATCCTATATCAACGTGTCGAGATCGGACATTGTCGCTTCAAACTCAAACCTCCCAATCGCCAATTCGAAATTCAACCCCATACCTGGTAATCTCGCTTTACATATATATTCATCTATATGTACATACCTGCATACATATCGATTCACTTGAATCAGTTCATACATGTATCATGTATATATAGGGCCTATTCTGATGTATCTCTCTATCGTGGCTAATTATTAACGAGGCTCGTGGTACGCATTGCACGACCGATTAATTATTTGCTCTCTCGCGCGAGCAGCAGCATGCTATTTCTGGCAATCGTCCCGGACTTCCGTTCCCGATTGTTTCCCTTTCCTCTACTTTCTTCCATATATATATATATGTATGTGACTGTGTGAATGCATTCAAGCGCAATCTGCAACCACTCACGAATTTCACTTGTTCGTTCACAAGGTATTGCATGTGTTATTCGAAAATTATTCGATAGAAACCTCTGCTGCATGAAAACTATCCACACGTACATGCGGTTTCTCACACACACACAAATATAAGTTTGTAGTATTATACTCTGTATGTATGTGAAAATTGTATGGGTGTATGGGTAGATTATAGATTTAAAGGGTATACGAGTGGAATAACTTGGAAAATTCAAATTCCGCGCGCAAATCGCAAGCTCTTTTCACTCTTGGCTTTGGCTACAGTTTGCTCATCCTCGTGCTTGCTGATAAGAAAATGGATAGGAATGTTTTATCCCAGCACTTTATCTCTCAAAGTGCAGTAAAAAAAACTCTCCGCACCCCCTCGAGCGATATCTTTATTCAAAGAGTTTTAACCTTCCAAAGTTCTAGTGTCTAAACTCTTCTTTTTTTTTCACGCGCGTCGCAAAGATTTTTTTTTATCAATTCCTCGATGAGCTTCTTTTTCTCGCTTCCTACCAAGATTAAAACATTTTGTGCCAGAGCAAAAATAAAATTACAAAAAGTCGTCTGCGTGTACGGAATTTATATCATCTTGTAGGTATCATCTTTTTACTATGGTATAAGTGTGTGTAGAGGTTAGGAAACGAAAACGGTGTCCACTTTACGGCAAGCGAAGGGTCGAGTGTAAGCTCAAAGAGTGAGAGAGTAGATTGCTGTTTGGTGAAACTTTTTTAAAAGGAAAGAAAAGTAGGAAGGAAGTATAACGGAAGGAAGGTCTGATCTTGGTAACAAGAGACGGTTCAACTTTTTTTTTGCTCAGCTTCGCATTTTATACCTTCTTTTTTATTTTACTTTTTCTTGTTTCCTTAGCGACGATTTTATTTCTCATTCTACCAGACCGCAATCTTACACGAAATTTAAATTCTATAGGTTGACACACAATGATCTCTTGAAATTATCTATGGTATATTTTATATATCTATAGTTTAGACGTGGAGATGGGAAATCTGAGTATAATCTGAGATTGGAATAATGCTCCTTTCGAGCCTGTAAGGGTGAATAGGAAGGTTTGATAGAGTCTGGTTCTGAGCTTTCTCGTTTCATCCTCGATTTAGCACAATTATAGCCAGAGAGAGCAATATCGCACTCCATTTGACTCATCTCAATTCTCTATTCTGCTCCTCCATCGTCGATTATTATTGTCTGCTTTCACTCTATAGACTTATATAAACGATAATTGTGCTGTGCTTTTAGAATCGTACTCTTCTTTTCTTAATCATCAAAGCATTCGACGCTTGAAAAATTTGAGATACTTTCAAAAGTATCGTTATTTACTCACCTTATTTATATGCGCAACATTCAAATTGACTTTTTCCGACTCGTCAATTTAAACGTCTCGTCCTTGATAATAACGTAAGAAATTGCTTCGTTCGTAACATTTCAATACAGAGATGGAGATACCTTGGAGGGCGATAATAGGAATTATTGATCGAGACAAATTAAGCAAATTCGAGAAAGAGTCTGAAAATTTGCAGAAAGAAGGGTAAAACGAGAGTTGGCGACTAATTTGCACTAATTAATGGGCGCGCGGTTCGAGTGGTTAAAGAGAGGAGCAGAAAAGCTGGACTCTCTTGGGATAACGAGCTGTTCTGGGGAAAATTCTGGGGTGTGGTCATTACCGAGTCTTTGTCTTCATTTGGTTATAAGGGATTGTATTTATAATTGAGGTTTTTATTTTTAATACCAAATATTTGATGAATTTTTTCCAATCAGTCGGGGCTGTATTGCATATCGGATTGCTAGATGCACATTAAATAGAAAAGAAACATGGTTTTGAAATTCGTTCAATTTACAACGATTGACCATAGCTCGTCAATTTAGCTTCAAGATTTTACTATCCAAGTCAAGGAAACGAAGTGAAGATTATACTGATACAGTCTGGATTTGTATCGATACATGATATTATTGAAGAATTTTACTGTATTATGCTGAATTGCATGAAGTTAATATTATAGTAATGATTACCACGAGGAGTGACCATTTCAACTTCTACCGATAATTATTATAATAATAGTCATATCACGAAGAAAAAATAGATATGATAAGAATTTCTCATCCGTTGAAACATTATCAGGTATTAAAAAATTTGACGATGTAAGGAAAACAAAGACAAGTGTACCCAGATGACCCCCACATGCCGGCGGTCTCAGGAATGGGCGTTTGTTGACTTCCCTCAATTTTTTTTTTGACATTTGTTTTGTTGGATTATGAAGGATTCGCTCATTTGGACCGACTCCGGATGATTTCTGCGTTCCCAGGAAATTTGAAATGATTTTTCTTATTTTTCGTATTTGCACAGCTAAGAAATCGCCGCGCCGGGGAAACGACGTTTAGGAAAACCGATGCCAACATTTTTTGATCCGACCAATCTCCACATATATCTCAGCGCATTCGATTTCTTGTTTCAGAACCGAGTTCAGAACCGTCGGAATCGCTTTTTTAGAGTTGCAAAACTTCGATCTGGTATTATTTCATGTGCAAAAAACGGAGATATGGTTTGTCAAAGAAGGAGGCCAACATCAGAGTGTATAACCAACATGCCCCCATATGGTTATCTCGAAAGTGCAGTACGATACATTTTACCACTCAGAACGTATTCGTCGCACATCTAAGATGGTTGGAAATAGTGTTTTGGACCGACGAAAAGATTTACATGTGGTTGCACGGTAGCAAAAACGGGTAAAACCGATTATATGCACTATATTGCCGATTTACATTGTTTTAAATGATGGGGCAAGTTGGGTACACACTTTTGTAAATTCTCAAAAATTACATTTTAGGGAAATTAAGACAACTCGGATACGATTGGTCAAAATTGGACGTATTTCAGCTCAATTCGAAGGTCTTGAGGCAAGCTTCAATTGAGCCATGGTTTATTGAAAAATGTTGAGGTCAACCAGAATTGTAGAAGAAATTCCTATGAACACGTTGACTGCGACGAAGCTCACTTGTAAGTCCCGCGAATTTCCATTTCTCAATCTTTACCGACTCGAAATGGCTCGAAAAACATTCTAAATAAGAATCTTGCATGATGATAAACTTTATACCAAAATAAACAATGCCTCAAAAAAGAGTCTGGGAAAAATTCTGTTCCGACTAGTCATTTATACCCTTGATAAACTAAAACGCCAAAGAAAATGACTATTGAGAATATTCTTTGAGAAAATACAAGTCGGCAAAGATTGAAAGTTGAAAAATCGTGGGCCCGACCGGTGGGGCCCATCGCAGTAAACGTGTTAAGACATATTCGAACGAGTTGCTATAATTCGCGATTTGATTATTTCACATTTCATCAGACACCGATTCTCCTTCAGTATAATCAAATTTTAGGTAGGATTTAATTGCGCATAAAGAAATACGATACATGCAGATACACGCAAAGAGATTGTTTTTAACAATTCTATTTCCAAAGTTTACATGTTGGATTAATTACAACCCAAAGGATTTTCTTAGAGATCCCAAATGAGATACATCAGAAGTGGACGAATTTCATCATTTAAATGATCTATATCAAGGCATTGACATTGCTCTTTATACTGTTGGTTTATTCTAAGCGGCTAGTTGAGCACAAACGGGTAGTTGTAAATCACAATTTCGGGTATTAGAATTTCGGGTTGTTAGAACTGTTATCTCCCGAGTTCGGGAATATGAGTGAGGTACGTAAGTCTAAACCAAGACGAATCCACTCAAATCTGAGGTTTAAAGGGAGAGACAGCCCTAAATTTGAGTCTGGCATAAAAAATCACATAGACTAGGCGAAATCGCCGCCATCGCTGGGAAAATCACTCTGATGGACTTTTTTTAGCGGGATCTCATCTCAAGGCCTTTCTGAATCCGAAAATCCATATTGCCAGACGAAATTCTGGTGCAAAATTATTTAAACTGGAATTGTTCGAACAAACTAGTTATATTAATTCTTTCGACCCGGAAGCAATTGATCAAGGTTATTTGGCTCATTTTATGAAGAAAATTTTTCCTGTCATTCTTCTTTCAATCTGATTGTTTTGGAGCTGTGAGCGTATCAAAGTTAAAAAAACTCGAAAATCGCGATTTTCAGCGACCGGTTAGAGTGCCAAAAACGTGAAAATCTCATATTGCCTAAGCGGAAAGTTGTTGACTGGGATCCCCTCAACAATATCCAATAGCAAAAATCCATGTTTCCGAGCGATTTGGCAATATGAGGTTTTCACGTTTTACGCACTCTAATCGGTCGCTGAAAATCGTGAAATTTCGCGTATTTGAACTTTCAAACGCTCACAGCTCAGAGAAAAATGACTAAAGACATTTTCCTCATAAATTAAGCTAAATAATCCTGAAAAATTGCTTCCGAACCAAAAAATTGATATAACACAAATTTTTAAAGCAATTTCAGTTTAAACAATTTTGCACCAGAATTTCGTCTGGCAACATGGATTTTCGGATTTAGAAGGGTCTTCTGGTGGGAATCCCGCAAAAAAATTTCATCAAAGTAATTTTTCCAACGGTGGCGACGATTTCGCCTAGTCTAACAGGGAGGTGGCCTGAATATTCCATAGTCGGTTTTGAAAGGAAAATTTTCGACCATATTCATTTTTGGCTCGCACCTCGACTTCGTCGGATTGTGGAACCCATGGGGCATTTCGTTCCAAATCACAAAATGTATCAGAAGAATTTACAGCAGACTGATTCATCAAATCCGATGATACTAAATATGTTTTTGGCCTCAATTTCGGAATTCAAAACTCGAAAAGGATCAATTTTTTCGATAAATTACAGATTTACTTCTTTGTTTAGATAGAATAAATGCCCATTCTCAACCGAATACATTTCGTGAGAAGCAATTTCCTTTTTTTTTAGCTTTCAATGTACGTCGCGCGACGGGTAGTTGAAAATTTTGCTTAGAATAAACCCTGACCTGGTTCTCAAATCAATCAAGAAAAATATATATGGTTCTAGAACACATTCGACATGCACAAAAATTGACATTTCTAATGATACTTCCATATTGAGAAAGTGAATGCAATGATAACCAAGAGGTTTGTTTATTACCATAATTTATTTTGAATTAAGATTCAGTAAATAATAATCTTACAGATTTTCCATTGTTTACATAAATCAGCAAAGAACACAATCATGGGAATGTACTGTGGGTGCATTTTCTTTCTTGTTCACATTTTTATGCTTGTAAGTAATAAAATGTAAAATATGAATCAATAATTTATGATGAATACCATCAAAATCTGATCTGTCAATGTAAAGTTCTTGAATTTCTTTCACATTATTTCTGATGAATGTCAAAGTGGCAGTTTTCAAAGCTTGATTTGAGTACTCATCTGCTAATGAGTAAAGCCCAATCACATTATCTATACTCACATTTTGACAGATCAGATCTTTAGTCCCTCCACTTGATACTTTTCAGCAGCTTCATATAAACCAATGGCATTCGAGCCTACTATATTTGCAACCGTTCCACTATACATGAATCTCAATATTTCTTGCATAATATCGTCTTCAATGTCTGTTACGATTATGTCATGGAAGTTGTGTTGATTTTCCTTCATGGCTTGTCTATACTTTTCTGCAAAGACTTGACTATTGGTCCACAGAATACCTTGGCACACTTGGAATGCACCATCTCTAGTAAGAATAGTGCAAAGTCCATTTTGATATCCCAAGACCTCCTCCAAATCAACGATACTTCCCTCACAATCAATATCTACAAACTCAAATTCACACAAAAAAGTGAAATTAACCAAATCTATGGAGCGAAGGTAAGACTGTGTTGGCAGTAAACCTGTGCTCTCGAAGACATTTGTCCCATAACTATACAGAGATGTTGTTCCTTTCTGAGAGAAAACAATTCTTTTTAGCGATGCAGAGTCAACAATGGATAACTCATATTTCATTCCAAATGAAGTCCTCTTGCTATCCATTCCAACGCCATAACCACGAGTTATACATATGTCCATGAAAATTTGTTGAGGACTCAAGAACTTCTTTTGTCTTAAGCGAATCGATATGATCCATCCATGTCCATAAGATAATGTTGTGGGAGTATAGAAATGAAAGACAACAGGTGCGTCTTTCTCTAGAGCACTGATTGCATCATCGTCCAAACAGAATTTGTATCTCAATTTCATCTTGTTATCTTCGCAGAAAATGACAGAGTGTCCAAAGTTCACTGGTATCTTCAAATTATAATCAGTGCTAGTGTAATGCAACAATTCATAGCACGTACGGAATAAGATTTTTCAAGGTATTTATCACTTACGCCAGACTGACACACGCACTATCCACTAAAAAATACTTCTTGCCGGACTTTTGCACGAGACGGCCTGCCTATATATGCAAGTAGGGTCACTAGAAGGGGGTCTCGACACGGTTCTCCCACCCCTGGGTAAATCGCCGCCATATTCAGACAAACTAATACTTTTTGTATACCTATATCTACCGGATTTGTCTGAATATGGCGGACCTTGTCGAGACCCCCTTCTAGGGACCCTATATGCAAGCTATCGATCGTGAATTGGAGCCGGTCTATATCCAGACGTTGTCATTTGTTTACAGACATACTTTATAACAAAGAGATAACTATTTTGCATTTCTTCAAACAGTGAGTGGGCAAAAGCAGGAATTTAATTGAGGAAGGGATAAGATGGTGACGTCACTCGTTATACTCTTATTTACGGAAGCCGAAGTGGCTCGTAGAAAATTGATCAAAACAACTCACCAATCATCTGCAATGAAGCTTCTTTGCAAGTTTTTGATCTCGCTTTTGATATTTATGACTTTATCGTCCATGACAACTAATAACAATTTACAAATATTTTGATGATAAAAGGTAATTAAAATTTGAACTTGTCAGTAATATTTAGATTTTGAAGTTTTGAATCAACTCATCACACTGTCGGTGATCGCTAAAAAGCATGAAAAAAGGGAAACATGATCGTGCTATGCGTTCCCGCGGCTTACAGCAAGCAAATATGAAAAATCGTATCGATATTCGGCGTATCGATATTTTCCAGCGTATCGGGCATGGCTACAGGGGAGGTCCCACCCCAATTTTGAAGTCTGGCCTGAAAAATCATGGAGGGTTGAAGATCTGGATTTAAATGTATTTTTTCGACCTAAAAACGATAACGTAGTCAGTTTCTCAAAAAAAAAAAAAAAAAATTTCGACCACTTTTATCTAGGGTCCCTATTGGAGTCCCTAACTTTTATCCACTGATTAGCGCCTCCTTCGCCCGATCGCCAAACCCACACCAAACCCATACGACCTTTTTTTCAGAACCATAAAAATTACCCCCAAAAAAATTTACAGGCCGATCCATCAAATTCTGTGCTACTAGATACATTTTTTCGGGTCAAAAATCTGAATTTCCTTGCTAAAATGCCTCAGAACTCGAGAAATATTGATGATTTCGAAAAATCAGGAGAATACTTTCTTGCTCAGATTAAAAAATTATATCGGATTAGTGAACAAAATATTTCAAGCATCAAGAAAAATTATCACCACTTATATAATTATATACATGTCTAATTTTTCAAATAAAAATTCGACTTCTGATTTTTTTGTTCACTGATCCGATGTAATTTTTCAATCTGAAAAAGAGTGTAATCCTGTCACTTTTCGAAATTATCGATATTTCTCGAGTTCTAAGGCATTTCAGCGAGAAAATTCACATTTTTTTACCCGAAAAAAAGTACTTGTCGTACAGAATTTGATGGATCAGTCTGTAAATTTTTTGGGGGGTACTCTTTATGGTTTTGAACAAAACGTCGTATGGATTTGGCGAAGGGGGCCCTAACCAGTGTACAAATATGGTCGAAAATTTTTTTTCTGAAAAATTGACTCCGCCATCGTTTTTACATCGAAAAAATACTTATAAATCCAGATTTTCAGCCCTCCATGATTTTTCAAGACAGACTTCAAATCAGGGTGGGACCCCCGTTTAAACTACACAGACTACTTGCCAATTCTCTCATTATCAGGTATGTCTCAGGGCCATCTTCCGTGTCTCATATTATTCATCAAGAGTGCCCAATCCGTCGCTTCGAAAATATCAATAATTAGGATTATCCCCAAAATGAGTATCATCGCGATAACTTACTTGGAACAGGTTATAACCTTTCATTTCGACGAGCAAGCTCAGAATCACTCCGTTCAAATTTTCCTGCGCGTATTCTATTGAAATACACGTTTGAATGAATTTCCAGATCGTTTTGTTCACTCCTCTTTTTTATTTTCAAAGATTAAGGGTCGAAATGTCAGTTCCGTGCATTGTTACATTTGCAGATCGACGTATACCTCCAGGCACTAGCGTCGGAGTGAGAGTCACTAAGGGTATGCTCAAATTTTTTCCTCGAAGTAAAATGTTAAACCAACCATTTTTCATAGGTCTTATGTCCAGAACTCGTAGTTTAGTCCCCAAGCCGTGTGCCTCAATCTCGTTATGGGATTTTCACTAAAAATGAGAATTTTTTTTTTCAAATTCTCACAGCCTATGCTAAATTAAGTCTAGGTCTCTTTGTAGTGGATAAAATTCCAAGGAAGTAGTTCAAATAATCAAATCCCAGCACGAGAAAAGGTCCACTTTCAAAGTTTTGAGTGCTCCATGTAATTTCGTAGCTGAAAATTGGCCATGTAATTAATTGTGTCAGTTCCATGCATACCATAATACCCCACTAAAAGTTTATTTTTATCTGGGCGAGAACAATTTTTCCCACTGAAGTATGGTGGGAATAGATGAAATCGACAGACAAACTGTCCTAGTGCCCAAAATGGGCTATCGTGCTCAGTACGGAAATATAATATACTTGCGTACGCTCTAAACATTTTACTTCGATCACGATCCTGTGTGCGGGGAAAAGTACTCGAATATACGCGAATGTACGCAAAACACGGCGAGGTCACGTTGCTATCATAACAACCAAGGCTCGCTTAAGCTTTTCATCCTGATTGTCCCACGGGACACACCTCAATTTGAACAATCAAGAATCGAACTCGGGTGAGCAATTTTCATTACCTCTATGGAGCTGATCGCGATCCTGTGAGTGGGTAAAAGTACTCGCGTTTTATTTTTGTGTACACAGTACGAGATGAATTCAATTAATCAGATAAGCAGAGTAGAAAAGGGTCAGCTCGATATTTGCCCGTCATGCCGTGGAGCGCACTTTTTATCAATCTAATCCATCAAAAGCCATGTTGATAAACTTCCGCAGCATTTGGCCCATAAATTCATACAGCTGTCCCTGCTGCTGCAGCTCCCTCGAGGCGGACATTGCCGTTTTATTACTTTACTCGAGTAGTTTGAGCTCGTCTGTTTGGCGGATGACTCGGCTTAATGGCTTTATCTTTTCTGTTTGAATTTTCAAGCAATATGCCTGGCATGCCGGACAAATTTTGAAATACTGCCTGTATTTCGCGTACGGTTATTTTGAATTCCAATAGTTTTTTGTTCACTTTGCGTACGATGGAATTCTTTGTTCGATTTTGATCACGTTGTGGTATAATTTAGAGTAAACAAAACCTATTCTTCGCAAACATACTTTTGCAATGCTCAAAATTTCTTCCTGATTTTCTTTGCCACATCTATATCATAACATTTTATCATCTGTTGATGAACCGAAATTTGAAAAATGTGCCAATACTAATTTTTAATAATCTAATCATCAGTTCGATAATACTTTAGGTAATGAGTCGAGCCATTCCAATTAAAAATGTTTCACAGCCCACCATAAAATTACCTTTACTATTTTCTCATAATTTTATCATAAGCATTCCAATCTCTGCATGAAGCCATATTTTCATCTTCTGCAAGTTGAATGCATAAGTTGTTATGGCCAAAAATCAATGATAACTATTATTTTTTTTATGGTACACTTATATATAGTAAAACTCATTCATTCTAATGATAAGATTTTCTCGAAATTCTGATTCGTGCTCATCGTCTGCGAAACTTTGCTCAGTGATGCACGTCTTGGGAGAATTGTCAACATGATTTGAATCAGCAGAGACACTGTAGAAATTCATGTCGTCGAGGGTACTATAATTATAATCCGAGTCATGTCGCGTCAGCTCTCGAGTCTCATCGAGCCTCTTGGGAAATGGATCTTGACCAAATTACAGGACAAGCACCTTGTTATCATGAATAGACTACACTGCTCGACAAAATTTTGGGTCCGAAATATCGCATTGACCAGACAAAGATTTTCTTATGTATTTTTCGACGTAGAAACCGATCCCGAAACCCGTTTTGACCCTACACGTCAGGATTTTGTTTAAAACGCAAATTACTGATTTTAGAAAAAACAACGTTTTTCGGCTTTTTTGCAAAATTTTCAAATTGATGATACCGCCGCTGCTTCGTCCCGATTGGTAGAAAATTTTATCAAAAGAGGTTTTTCAATGTATTTTGAACCGCTGAACACGATCCCAGTGGTTTCATGAGGCTAGGATGCATCCAAAAAAAGATATAGGCAGATGAACTGAGTTGCTATCAGCAAAATTTCACGGATTTCGCGATAAATTTTCAAAAAATCGCCAAATAGCCCCAAAACAAGATATTTGAGCTCACGAGGTCGCATTCTCTTCGTTTGTGTATGTACTTTCATGAAAAAATATCAGCAATGACCGTCAGGAAGATGGGTTGAGTGTAGAATCGTTCTCGGGAGTCGCATTTTCTATGTCTTTTATGAAAAGACCGGACATTTCTTTGTGAGTGGATTCTGATGTCTCCAGCGCATTCGTCTTGTCAACGCACTTATATCAAATGACCATTTCTCAAGTTTGATATCAAGTTTTCAGAATGTTTTCCTAGCCGCTTTCCTCTTATGTAAACTGTCATCCTCGGAAACCAGGAACCAACAGTAATCGGCCAGCATCAGGAACCAACAGTAATCGGCCAGCATATTCGTATTATTTTTGGTACCATATCTCTTCTCCATCTCGGCTATGTCCTGGTGGAATCTTTCACCATGTTCATCACTCACTGCTCCGAGGTTTTCAGGAAAGAAATCCAAGTGAGAATCCATCATGTGAATTTTGAGACTCATATTCACCCCCATCATCTTGAGATTCGACAACATTTTATCCACCAAAATCTGATGATTCTCCGATTTCCTGTTCCCTAAGAAATTTGTTATGACGTCCTTTATGGACCTCCATGTTTCCAGCTCAATATCTACAAGTCTCTGGTCGAATGTACAATCAAGCATCAATTTTCTGATGTCAGGACCATTCAATACCCCAGCCTTCAATTTGGCCTCACTTATATTGTTAAATATCTTCCGTAGATAAAAAAATGCTTCCGAAGTCTGGTCCATTCCTTTGATGAAGTTTTTCACCAAACCTAATTTGATATGAAGTGGTGGTAGAAACACTTTTTTAGGGTCAATCAAGGGCTCAGCGATGACGTTCTTTACCCCAGGTATAATCTGTTCTCTTTGTGGCCAATCTTTCTTAATGTAATGTTCGTTCCTCATCCGTGAGCCCCATTCACAGAGAAAACACATATGTTTCGTATATCCCAATTGTAGCCCAAGAACAATGCTGATTATTTTGAAATCCCCGCATAAAGTCCAACCATACCTTCCGTAATTGATTTTGTCTAGAAGATTTTTGACGTTTTCATAGCTTTCTTTAGTCTGGGTGCCGTAGAAAATCGGAATGGAAGGCTTATCATTACCATTATGCAGTAAAACACCTTTTAAGCTGGTTTTGTTGGAATCGATGAAGAGACGCCATTCGTCGGGTACGTGTTGGTATTGGAGTTCGCCAAAGAGACCGTCGATATCACAACAATAAAGATTCCCGTCCTCCTCAGTGAAAAAATCTCTGAACCCTGATTCTCGGCTTCTAAAAGATGTAATGCGAACTCCGTCTTCGAGAAGGTTCATTTCTTTCAGTCGAGAGGCCAAAAGCTCCGCTTTAATTTTCGGGAGATCAAGATCTCTGACTAAATCGTTGAGCCTCTCTTGACTGAAAAGAGTAGGCTCGGGAAGCATCTGGGTCTTCCTCGTTTCCGGTTCGAAACCACAAGAGGAATACTCTGAATTGTTAGACTGACTTCCCGAGGATGGCTGTGAGTCTTTCATCACAACATCTTGCGAAGAGACATTTTCTTGCGATGAGACAGAAGACAAGTGCAAAGGTATGCCAGGCACGGGCTTTGTCACTGACGAAACATCTGAGTATTTTATCAAATGTTTAGTTTTTGATGAGTATCCTGATACTTGAGCCAAACAGAAGTGACAATCATACACGTGGTCCCTTGGTTCTCTCCACAATGTGGGCATTGAAAAATTGAGATGTGAGTTCTGTGCCACTAATCTGATCGAACAAGTGAGGCATACATTATCAGGGGTCCAAGGCTTGCTCAAGTTTTCAGGTTTGAACCCAAAATAATTTTCATATGCTTCCTGCAAAGCAGTCGTGAAACTACGCCTTTCTTTCTCAAATGTATATTGGCTACACACAAAGCAAAATTTGCTCGGATCGTTGACGCATCTGTATTGACGAGACATGTTTCCTCTGATCTTCGATGGGAGCTCACCGTATCAGGATCAATCCTAACGTTTCAGGATCACGAACGTATTACCAGTTCATATTCAATAGGAGCGGTAGCATTAGAGTATACAAAAATTTCACCAGCTAACTAAATTGACACGTCGGAGCACTCAAGGGCTAGGCTTGAGCGATTATCAGAACAATTCTGTATAAGGGTCTCTGTTTCGACTCACTTATATTACCAAATCTATTCTTTCCTGATGCGATGTACGGGGATTCGGTATGCCACCTAGCGGCAAGATTCTGAAGCTCAGAATCAGGAAGGCAGCGTGAGAGGGGAGCATGCAGTATCTGCTTGCTTTTATCTATGGCGAACGTCAACGGAGCCCCTCCCGAGAACGATTCTACACTCAACCCATCTTCCTGACGGTTATTGCTGATATTTTTTCATGAAAGTACATACACAAACGAAGAGAATGCGACCTCGTGAGCTCAAATATCTTGTTTTGGGGCTATTTGGCGATTTTTTGAAAATTTATCGCGAAATCCGTGAAATTTTGCTGATAGCAACTCAGTTCATCTGCTTATATCTTTTTTTGGATGCATCCTAGCCTCGTAAAACCACTGGGATCGTGTTCAGCGGTTCAAAATACATTGAAAAACCTCTTTTGATATAATTTTCTACCAATCGGGACGAAGCAGCGGCAGTATCATCAATTTGAAAATTTTGCAAAAAAGCCGAAAAACGTTGTTTTTTCTAAAATCAGTAATTTGCGTTTTAAACAAAATCCTGACGTGTAGGGTCAAAACGGGTTTCGGGATCGGTTTCTACGTCGAAAAATACATAAGAAAATCTTTGTCTGGTCAATGCGATATTCCGGACCCAAAATTTTGTCGAGCAGTGCTATCCGCTGCAGTCTGAGAAGCTCCTTACGAGGCTTACAGAATATTCAGTTTCTACGAGATATTCAAGAAGCCTATTACCGATGCTAAAGGCGTTTCCATTTTCATATTGCTAAGAGACGTTGAAAACCACCGTGTACTTATAAGTATGATTGAGGGATTCTACTTTATACGGCTGCCGTGTGTATGGATTCAATTTCGTAACTGAAGAGTTTTGTAGTAAATAATTTGCCAAGCCCATTAAGCGCTCTATTTAAAACAAAAACGACCACGAAGTTCGTTTTCACTTATTGAAATGAATCACCAACACACACTTACGTGAACTTTAGCACAAAGTTGATCATTTGCCTATGATAATACACATGTGTCCGTCATCGGTGTCTCGAACCAGATCTGGGTGTTGCAACTAATCAATCGAACTGCTTCAAAAATTTGTGGTTTAAAAGCTTGGAACAGATAAGCATTGAGTGTTTGGCCATGAATTTTTAATCTTTTCCTGTCAGCTCAGAACGATGAAAGCTCAATTTTCATCAATTTTTCAGTGAGTAACTATAATATTTTCCACGTGAGCATATCTAAGCCAACCTGGAAGTCAATGACGAGCAAAATAATTTTTCTAACTTGTAATTGAAATTTTTTTTGTACCATGGCGAATTATAACGAAAATTTGGCTGACTCTACAACCTCGCGCTAGACGCGCTGCGCGTGCCGCGCTGCTCGCGCGAATACCGTATTTTGTCTGCACCATCAGTATGCCGCTAATCTCTTGGTGCCCTTAGTTGTAAATTGGAAATATCCGAATAGACCGTTGCGACGCAAAATTTGAAGAGGAATACGATAAAGATATCAGATTCGAGGTTTGAAGTGTCTCTCACGTGGTAATAACGATTTTTTGGGAAAACGATTGACACCATGCAGGGAGTGACTTGCAGCTTGAAAGTTGATATCTTTATCGTATTCCTCGTCAAATTTTACGTCGGATGGTCTATTCGGATATTTCCAATTTGCAACTAAGGGCACCAAGAGATTAGCGTCATACTGCTGGTGCAGCCAAAATACGGCATTCGCGTGAGCAGCGCGTCTAGCGCGAAGTTGTAGAGTCAGCTTAAGTTGTTTTCTGCGGAAGCACAGGCCTCGAAACCATTCCTGAGCACAGTGAGATTAAATCACCATTTTTCTTGCCAGTGAGGATCAAAAAATTAGAATTTAATAAACCCGTTGCCAAGAAATAGTGTATATTAGTGTACTATTTCATAAGTTTCAGGCAATTTTTTTAAAATTCCGAAGTTTATAATAACCATACTATAGTTTTGATGTTGTGATAATCACACGATGAAGCTTGATGGAATTGATGACTCCAACCCAGATAAAAAAAATTCCTCACTACGTGGCACTGGTAATCCAACGTAGCATCGCATCTTGGACAGTCCTTGCCTCGCCCACAATATGATTAACGACTTCTACTCCGAGACTACTACTATATAACTACACACTAAATCCACACGGGTATTTTCGTATACACAGGGCAACACTTATATCTATATATTTATCCTAAGGTGAACAGCCGTCGGCCCAAATAGCCTGCGGGACTTGAATTAATGTAGACTGGGAGTCCTTATCGTTGTCACGCGAGCCCTTCGTTATTTTGCCGCGCACTTATAAAGTATCTGCAGCGTTATACTAGGCGCCACGCCGCGGGGGAAAACAATGCAAGTTTTCGTGACCCGCTTTTAAGTAGACATGCTCTTGTGAGTATGAATGTACAGCTTCAGTAGCAACAGAGAGATAAAAAAAGAAGAGTGAAGCCGAGATGCATTATTCATTCTCTTTTCCGGCGTACTGTTGGTATATAGCTGGACAGCTTCCGTCTCTACTCTATGTGTAGGTAGTAGGTATACTGCCTCGAGGCTAATCAGACTGGGGTCGGTTCAAGCTGCTGGTTTTATATGATCTCGCAAGGGGTTTTTTTGTACTGTGTGAGCAGATGGAGAGAGATATGTGTGTGTAAAATAACTTGAAAGATTGTCTTTGGCTTGAAGAGGTTTGTCCTGGTGGATATAAGAAACTCTTGAGGATTTTGTGGGTCTTTTTTGAGAAAGTTTAAGTTTTGCTATCACTGTAAACACCAGTGACATAATAGTATATTACGTCTCGATTGCTGAAATAATTGCGTGTTTCCACGGTTTGTGCTGGACGTCGGCGCGGCGGAAGAATATTTTGGAATCGTGTAGAAAGCAGCTATGGCTAAGCCATCTTGCAAAGCAAGATTTAGGAGATTCTAAATATCACTTTCATCAAAATTCTTTGTTTTTTGGGATATCGTCAAAGATCTGACGTGATCAATTAGCATTGCTCAACAAGAATCGAAGTTTTTCCAAAAAATTGTATCATTTGTCACATTCTGGGTTTGAAGATTGATTCACTCTTATTTAATGAATGCCTCATCAAAATGACGTAGAGTCCTGAAGATACCGCGTAGTACTTTAGGCGAAAAGCTCTGAATCTGCAAAATACGAACCAACTATTACTTGCAAGAATTATTGTTCAAATAAGAAGATTCCTCCATTGGCAAAATGGGAACTGGCCATTGAGATTAAGGAATGGATGCAAAATCTGGGAAACCGATGGAATCTCATGTACACATATTATTCTGAATCGTGTATTTCCATGCGTCATGACACAATATACTAAGCTACACAAAATTTATGTGAGTATACGCCCAGAAGTTTCACTTCGTCTGGAAAACCGTTACTCCATAGATCCGCAGTGGGGTGGCAAAGAATAACGAAACTCCAGCTTTCTGGAGCTGATTTGGAAGTATAAGCAAAAGTGAATGAAACCGAACTAAATTGCCCTAATAGTGATCCTCCGCCGCTCGATCAACAGAGATTTACGCAGTGCAACGATTCATATTTTTATAAAAGTAAGCTGAGTCTGGTCAGTACTCGACCTATCTCATCACCATCGAAAGAACAATTCCTGTAATTTCTAAAATTGAATATAATACAGCCTTCCATCCATCTTTCCAAGTGAGAATTACTCAATGTCGATACAAGGGTGTACACAATTGTTTTTGCAGTTTTCCGATGTGTGGGTGCATGCAAAATTGCAAAAAATAGAAATCACACCTTGTTCATGAGGTTCCTTGCTTTCGAACGATTATTTCGACCTTCGCCTGCGGCTCAGGCTGAAAACCAACTGCTCAGAAGCGAGCTACAACCTCACAAACTCGGTGCAAAATGTACTATTTTTGCATCCAAATGATAGGTCTCCGTCCCGAACCGGTCGAAATCGTTGAGAAGATGCGGGATAGTATTTCTTGATTCGAGTGTGGGAAGTTTGGGTTTGCCAATCGATTGAATGTTTTCGGTTCGAGCCCTAGCAAAGGTTGACATTATCAACAGTCGATATTGTTCGTACTGAGCGCGGTAACTCATTTCGGGGTCTATGATGGTTCGTCTGTCGAGCGCAGCGAGACAGACATGTCTTCCAGTGTCGAAAACAGGCTTGCCAACGAAATGCGAAAATATTTTTTCATTACGCAAGAACCCTCAAATCATTTATCAACGAGGCATTTTTAGGTCAGAGTAATAAAAAAAAACTTCCCGCCCAAGTAGCAGAACAAGTTTTTGATCGACTGCGTGGAAATGTGAACGAAAATTGCCGGGCGTAAAGCACTGCTTTATTCGTTCAGTCCATCAAAAAATAGGTTTTACTCCAGTGTACCTAACTATACTTCCTGGTAAGGTGTGAGTCAAAGACGAGAAACTGTGCAATGCACAGCGTATTGGGAAATTGACTATACTTTTAATTCTCGAAACTCCGATATCATTACTCTGAACCACCCATCTCATTATCTACCAGCACATCACCTGTAATAAAGCGCATTACAATTCAAACTGATACTATAAAATAGCAGGATAAATCCAATAACTGCCGATCGACCAAAAATCCTCCACCAAATAACACTGGTGAAATGAAATTTCATCTCTTTCAATCGCGAACTCGACCCGCCACACATCCCGGACAATCGTTCTCGACCAGCACATAAAGTACACCAAGTATATCTAACTGTTCGAAAAGAAACACCTCTTCAAGATAAACCCGTCAGAGTCTACCAATCCACTTGTCAAAACAATCTCGCTGAGAATGATATCCTCCAAAGCGGACAGATCACGTCTATATACAAGCTGCGGAATCGTATTTCAGTAGTACGAGTCAACGCTCGGTCAGACACGAAGCCAAACTCATCGGCAACGGGCCGCATCTGCAGGCGATGTGCTCGGTGAACGGAATGAGAGACAGGGAAAGACAAGAACTGCTATATAACGGATACATACATACACACATATACATATATATATATAGGGATGGCTTGGTCCGTTTACAGGCTGGCCGTTAATTACGAGCGCGTCGAAGAGGCAGTGTAGCCGCAACTGGAACATGGGATGATCGCGAAATGTTCGTCCGCTCGTTTCCCCGCATTGTGTCCTGTTTAAGTATAGGTATATTGATACGTGAACTGAAGTCGGATTTGGACATATACATGTATGTTCAGGGCTCAGCTGTTTATCCGGGTACACGTATTATCCAGACATGCGGTGATGTGGTCAGTCCTCGATCGTTAGTCCTGAAAATCGCACTCTATAATGCTTCGATGAATTTAGTTACAAGAGATTGTAATGTATATGATCAATTTGCCAAGAATGGTCACTTTTCATGTGCAGAGTTTGCGGATAGCGAAAAATGAGCCAGAACTAGTTATGAGGTTTTACTAAGACTGTTGCCTATATTACATTGCTTTCTTGGCATCAAAATAGACCCGAGAGTTATAAACTCGTCAATTTTGACCTCCCGTGCTTCATTGTGTACTCAAAACGGCCATTTCTTGAATGTTTGAGTTGCTGAATTGAGATATGGCCAATTTTGGGATTGAACAGAAACTCTTACACCTTAGCATCGTTTTTATTGAGGATTGAAAAACCAAAAAAGGTCAGTATGAATAATTTCTAACCGAATTGTCTTGTGGCTAGGCTACGGGCTACGCCGAAGGAGTGTCGTGGAGGATTTTTGTCACAATGAACTCTTGTGAGACAAAATCCCAGACACCTCGGCACTTTTCGAGGCATTGATTCATAATCAATGAATATTGTTATGACTATACATCATTGAACCCAAGATTATTGCTAATCGTCAGACTTCACCTGATCATATTACTGCTATTCATCATTCTATAGCTCTAAGATTACATGGTCATAATTGAAAATCGAATAATGATTATGTCATTAAGTAGAATACGATGGACATTTCCAATCCCCTAAAGTCAACCATTTCACAAAATCGACCATATCCCGATGAGTATACAGAGGTACACTATGTATATTTTCAGTCTTGTAAGGTTCGCATGCGGTACTTATGTGTTGGTAGTGGTGAAGTAGAAATTGGTATGGGTGGATATCCCCTCGGACTAATTTCGCGCCACGAGCCGAGCCAAGAATCGCCGAGAGTTGTTGGCTAGGGTCCCATTCGCGGAGAGAGGAATCTGCCGACCATTACTCTCGTGGCCGTTCGTTTAATCTTTGGCTCATGCAGCTGAGCTTACTCTACTCTTACTAGCATGTATTATTGTAGACGCTTGGTGTAGGTACGCATGTTATTACATACGTGCGTTTATGTTGGCTTATGAATGCCGCAGACGTTATGAATTTACATTGGTTGTTACTCTGGATATTGCGCATTTGAATTTATACGTATGTGGGCATGAAGGTATAATCATTGCCTCTCTCAATTATGTTTTTGAATATTCTTGGCTCATACTATAGCAGCATGCACGAGTCTAGATTATAAATACATTTTCTATTTGACAGAAAAAAAATTCATATTGATAGTTGGTAAGGACTTTTCGGTCGGAATCGGCGTGAACTATTCTGGAATTTTGATCACTAAAAATTTCTGAATCTTTCAATAAGAATCCATTCCAGAGATAAAATTTAGGTTGGGCAGTCGTGATGTATGTCGGCCTCAGCTATCAAGAGCTGCAGAATTGTAATAATATCTGGATTGTGACCATGTTTTTATCTGAATTTTTGCGTAGACTTTTGATACTACTTTTCTAATCAACGCGTCTCGATCAAAATTTCATCAGGTCCACATGACCCAAATATATCAAGGGTTTTTGAGAAGCGTACGTTCAAATTTTTCGACGAAATCAAATTTTCATTTACACGAACTTCATCAGCATCGTAAATTTCACTGAAATTTTACATAACGACAGGCCTTGATGTTGGCTAAACAAATTTTACTAGTACTTCCCTCACTGACTTGATTTGATTCTGTCATGTCTCAATCGATACCTGTTAGCGGAATAAGTTTCCAAAATATCGGTTAAGTAACACTGACTTCTTCCTGACCCCCTTGAAAAGATTCCTGAACAAATAGGACTAGAAATCCGAGGAAAACCTCAGAGAGTCAAAATTAGATTTCACAAGATCGCATATAGTTTGGTAGCTGAAGGGTTGCCGTAGACTTTTCGATGTCCCCGGATGAAACAAGGTGATTGATCAGCTGAATTCGAATTTCGATGATAGATTGTCGCAGAATTATGCAAAAAAAAGTTATTCACAATTTTATATAAACAGACTTTTTCTTGATGAATTTTTTCGGGAATAGCTAAGGGTTTTCATGAAAAATGTCAAAAAAGCTTCTCAAAAATCCTAAAAGATTTTTCCCATCGATTGATCAACTTTTACATTTACCCAAGTGAAAAAATTTCATGTAGTTTCTATATGGATAATATATAGAATCCGCATATATAAAACATATACATTTTTGGTAATATAGATTCCGTATAGAAACTAGCTATTTGTATAGAATTCATATAGAAATCGGATTTTTGTTCAGTATTTATTCATAAATCATTGATTACAGATTCATATTGACAAGATCATTCAGATAACTATATATGATGTATGTTCGCTAACAAAAATAAGGAGTGCCAACAACTGAACGAAACAATAACCAGGACGCGTGGTGGAAGGGAGGAGGGAGTACCTATTTCTGCGAATCCGGCTCTGCTTTAATCTTGAGGCGAAGTTTTGCGGATGCCTTTTTTTCTTGCAGAAAACTCTGCAGACTAGCTTTTATCATCTGCACAGGCTGCTTTACCCAGCCCTGTGTCTTAGCATGGTCTCGTGCAAAACCTGAAAAGTTTATGATAAATATCATATTTTGAAAGGGTGATTCGATACCAGCATCCGCGAGGATTTGCATGCATGTACAATAGATCTACATTTAATACCATTGCAGTTCCCTGAAGAAAATAACAGGAATTTCGCTCGCAATGGTGGTCCAATTAAAATACGTTAGGTTTTCCGTGACAAAAAGTAAAAGCAATTTGTAGTGAGATCCAAACTATCAAGCACACAAGAACGCGTTTTACGCTGACGCATAAGTCCCTGTTACAGGAAGAATGAATATCTGATTTGCGTATGCGTAAATTTCCAAAACGAACGCGAAAATTTACGATTAAGGTCTCAACTTGTGTAGCTAACGGTAATTATGTGAACAAAGTTCTGTTGCTAGACTTCGATGAACGTTGCTGCAAGCGTGACAAAGTGCGCGAGTGGAACCTCGGAGACATTCTGGGATTGAAACGCTGAATAACCATAAGAAACTTGTAACATCTAATATTGTCGATGATTATGATAATTCTTACTTATGATTGTATTGACCGCGTTCTGATTTAGGCCAGGTCTTGTTTCACTCGTAGAATTTTTTCCTAGCCCCTTGGCCTTTGAGCCAGTCAATGAACATTTTGATAAGGCATCTCTCGTGAATACACCCCTAAAAAGTTGCCTTGCAAGTTCAGTCGCCTTTGAACATCTATCAATAGCAGCGTCGTAGTCAGCGACGCGTAAAAATACGTTTGTTTTGCGTTTCAGCTCCTTCAACTGCAAGATTTATAGTTACGTCGAATTTTGCGTACCGTAGATGATCAAAAGGATTGTAATCGATGGAGAAGTAGAATGACGGCATATGATTACCTCTCGCGACTTATTATCAGGGAATTTCAAAGTCCATTTTGAACGCTTATCTTCATCTTCGTCATCTGATTCGGACAAGTATGAATCCTCTTTAGAGGTTCCTGGTTCACATTTCACTCGTTTATGCCCACTCTCGCTCGATTCACTAGTCTTTCTATCACGATTCCTCTTCAATGTCTGAAAAAGATACCCATTGAAGTCATAATCTCAAATTGTATTTTTGTACGATGAGATGCATTAATTCCCATTACAACTGAAGATTTTTTCCGTTCATCCTGATCATTCTTCTTCGTCAAAGCTCGAGCTCCAAATCTGTTCTTTGATGTTAAGATTGGTGAGACGCTAGGACTCTTGTCATCTCCAACTAACGTGGGTTCCCGCTGCAAAAAGACGAATTTGGTTGACGTAGGTGATGTTTAACTTTGAAAATTGTGCCTCTCTGTGATATCACAGTATGTAGCTCATGAGAGAGCATTGATTGCAATAAAGATTATAGGATGATTTGAAACTCACTGAATTTTTCTTGATTGGCGAATCATCACTGTCTAAGCAAATCGTGACAATAGTCGAGTCTTTTTTCTTGGGAGGAGTACCAATTTCAAATGATGAATTATTTGGTTGCTGGGCGTCTTCTTGTGAGTTGGTTATGGAGTTTGAATGTCCCGTTTTATTCAGAAAATCATCCCCATCCGACATATGATCCTAGAAAGGTTTCAACGAAAGAGAATCAGTCTCTGGAAGGATCATGGGTTACACATTCTGTAAATATAAACGGTTTTCACTAGTACAGTATATAGTTGATTTTCAGTTCATTAATATGAATGTATTAACTTCCCCAAAGCCATTGACAAACATTTCAAACTAACCTCATTCTCAGATGCACCCTCTCTCTCATTTCCTTGTCTCGTGGATCTCTGACTCAGAGATGGCGAATTTCCGATACTTCCATCGTGATTGTCAACATCTCTTGCCTAAAAAATGTTTGAGTGGAATTGTGAGTCAGGAGACAGGCTTTCCTCTCTTCAAAATACATCAATCTTTTTGAAAAGCATGGCTCGCAAATGTATGGTTTTTTCCTACTTCGTCTTCACGGGATGCTCGGAATAATACTGACCTTATATCTATGGGCCTCATTATCCGCGAACCCCCACGACCTTCTTTCTCTCGATTTGCGGACATCCTCGGAAGAAATCTCGGATGGATCATTCTCGCTGGATCTAAGGTCACTCGTACGACCATTGGAGCTTGATCGGACTCTCTTGAAGCGCGTTATTGTTGAAAAAATTCGTTTATTCGCGAGCATGAATCAGCCTCATATTGTAATAAAATTGAATTATATCGGGGGCTTTATTTTAAATTTTGCATTGAAATTTTCCGGCAAAATTAACTGTAAAATTTGACGGCATCTCATGCACTCTGTTGGCAACCTGTAAAATTTGTCGCTATTGCTGCAGTTTGCCGTTGCGACTTGCTGAATTTTTAACGGCAAACATCAGCAGCAACGCAAACATGCCAAACCGCGCCGGGGAACTGCAGCAATAGTGGCAAATTTTACAAGTTACTGACAGAGCCACACGTATGCTGGCAAATTTAGCAGTGAAATTTTCTGGAAAATGTCACCACAAAGTTCAGAATTTGGCCCCAGAGGGAGGGCTTATGAAGAGAATATTTACCTCATCTTGACCTGGGGAGTTATTGATGTCAAGATTCGATTGTGTAAGTTGTCGATTCGGTGACATCAAACCTCTATCATCCTCGATTGGCTGACAAGGATTTGTGATCTGTACCTGACTCGAACCGTTGTCTTTTTCTTCATCACTCCTCTCGGTAGAACACGATGCTGATGGCTGAGATTGCAATTTGTCGGGCATTGAACGAGTCCCGGTCGATTGAGCAAGTAATGCATTTTTCAGAATCTCAAATTTCTGTAAAACCAACAAAAATATCTCATCGACATTGAGCTTCCGTGGAAATTTGAATTAGGCTCAGAAGAAAATGGAGTATCAAATCTTAAAAACTGTCGCGCCGATGATATAGATTTTCAATATCAAACTCACTTCCTCGATCGTTGATATCACTTGCCTCTTTATACCATCAACTGCGTCGATTAACCAATCGTTGTCCGCTGTCATTGGATGAGTCTTCTCATTCGAATCATTTTTTGCTATTTCATTTCTGGTGTGACTCTGATTCAGTTCATGCAAAATCTCAGCATCGTAGAGAGAAGTTGGCTTCTTCCTAGGAGCCAGTTGCTGGAACAGAGCAAGATCAATAAATTTTCGCTTTCGCGGTTTTCAAAAGTTTCAATCTTCATAATCTCACAAACCTCTTTCTTTTGTACGGACTTCTTAGACTTTCCTTTTCGTTTATCTTCTTCCACTCGTTTCATCATCAACTCGTGTAATTTTTCCTCGTCTTCTATAGATGGTCAGACAGATTTATATCAAATCATAACACTTAGCAAGAATTTAACCACGACTTATAATCTTAAAATATCGATGAAAGCGGTACTCACTATCCACAACTAAAATTATTCCTTGATATACAGATGCATTGGGCGAATCTTCTGGCCAATAAAAACTCACTGTAACACCAGGTATCAACTTTGTCTCCGTTTCGTCGACTATAATCGATTTCTTGTAAATTATACAATAAGTCGTGTCCCTGCAGTCAATCAAATATTGCATCAACGCAGGCCCCCGGATTTTAGCGCCTTTACTCATTTTGACACGAGGTTACAGATCCAATTTTTGATCACAAAACACATACAGAAATATAACCTCGTACTGTGATCTAGTGCACCGTGTTTTGATCCATGCAATCTCTTGAACGTTGCCGTTTTTACGTGGTTATGTCGACGATAAATTTTCACAACAATGTAACCTCTAAGCTTTCTGCTTGTCCTCAGTGCAGGAAGCAGCTCGTGCTTTATCGTCGTTAATGGAAGTTTTGATACAAATATAAGTTATTTTGAGCAATTTACAGTGTGAACTATAAAAAGGTGAACTAACCGACAGAGTATATACTCGTATAGAATAGAAGTCATCCAAATGCAGAGCAAATAATCGAGTCGGTATTATACTCGTGTTTATACTCAAAGCTTCTCTGATTTGCAGAAATGTTTTGAGTATCCGCGTGGAAATACGAGTGAAGTCACTATTATTTTGAGGAGTGAAATCGTGACAACGAAACTGCACCCACATTTTCCAGCAAAAACCACTTTTACTGAGAAAGACTGAGAAAATGAGACCCCTTGAATATAAAAACTATGCGCAAGATGATGGGGTAGGTATTTCCATTCATCTGTTGCTTACGAACGTTGAGTCGGCAAAGCGTATTTTTACTCGATCATGTCAACAATTTACAGACGCTTGATATTCCGTATCAGACGTTAATAAGACAAGCCAAGAGAGAATGTGATGGTCGCAGAGAGGCGCAGATGGACCAGTGTAGTACAGAAGAAAATTCTGCAAACAGTGGTTTGAATGAGTCTAACGATCAGGTTACATATATCTATTTTTTTCTAGTCATACTGAAAGATGCCTTTGAAGTAAGGAATCTCAAGAATTTGATTGATCAACATCGAGAGGCGACCTTACTTGATAACGACGATTTGAGTGATTTTACATCAGGGAGTGAAGTCAAAACTTTGCACAAAGAAGCCATCAAAACGCCATATGATGTTTTATTCCTGTGGAACGTCGACGGTGGGACGATCGCTAACAGTTCTCCGGCACAAATCTGGCCCCTTCAGACCCGAATCATGAACATCCCACCAGCCAGGAGAAGGGCTTTTCAAAATTTGATTGGGATTTATTATGGCACCAAAAAACCACCGATGAATTCTTTTCTCACGCCTTTCACTAATGCTATGAGAGATCTTTATGAAAATGGCGTGAAATGGTATGATCAATCTACGAAGACAGAAATGACTAGTTATGCTATTGCACCAATAGCTTCTCTAGATTTACCAGCACGTGCTTTGGTAGCAAATTTCCACTTCCACTGTGGATTGTACGGTTGCATACTCTGTGAGCATCCCGGTGAGAGCTGCCCGTCAGGAAGAGGGCATACCTGGGTATATCCTCCCACACCAGCAGCATATCCACTCCGAACGGAACAAAGTGTTTTGAAAAATGCAAATATAGCGATGAGGGAGGGCTTGGAACACTCAATGGGAGTTACAGGGGTCTCTGTAACCGCATTGATGCCCTTCTTCAAAATTCCAAGATCACTTGTTACAGAGTATATGCACGCCGGACCTCTCGGTAATATGAAGATGCTCACTGAACTGTGGTTTAATTCTACACACAATGACAAGCCATTCTACATCAAAGCTGAAGCAAGAAATGCAATCGATCGCTCTCTCAAACAGATCACACCTCCCAACTCTTTCATCAGAAATGTGCGAGCACTGAAGTATTCCAATTATTGGACCGCCGCAGAGTTGAGAGACTTACTTCTGCACTACCTCCCTATCGTTCTGAAGGATAAGCTTCCAAAGAAGTATTATCAGCACTTTCTTACTTTTTCAGTTGGCATGAGGATCCTCTTGCAGGATCGGATTAGTAAAGCACACCTAAAAACCGCGAGAGAATTGCTCCAGATTTTCGGCGACAATATTCCAAATTTATATGGAATAGACAAAAGCAGAATCAACCCACATCAAATCGCATGTCACATGGCTGATTGCGTGGAGCAGTGGGGACCATTATGGGCTTGGTCAGTGTTCTTTTTTGAAGATGGAATGGGATACTTCAAAGGCATCAATCATGGACCAAATAAAGTAGATATGGAGATTGTGAATACTATGAAAATGCTGCACGCTCACTACATTTTGAAGAACAAACTAATTAGGAACGAAGCAGAATCTGACCCGACCGTGCAAGAGAATGTCTTGGGCAGGCCTAAGAACCACGTGCTAAATTTCCATGAGATTGAGGCTCTCACTGGATATGATATCTTAAGAGGGGTAGATATATCAAATATTCATTCGATTCATGTTTTTGAAAGAGCTCAAATTGGCGGCGAGATACTCACATCCAAGTTTTATAGAAGGCAAAAAAAGAGAAAAAATTCAATCATCTCGTGGAACAACAACACTCAATTTGGTGAGATACAGTTCTTCCTACTGTTTGAAGAAAAAGTATGGGCGTTAACAAGAGAAATTTTGAGAGATCTTACGAAATGCACAAGAGTTCACCCACGAGTTGAAATAGACCTTGGTGATTATATTATTCCTGTGCGTGAAACATATTGTTATGCTCTATTGCCGCTGAACATGATCAACGAAAGAATTTTGTTAATGGAGGGGTATGCATGTCTAGCTCCAAATACCAAAGAACGACGATGACTTCTCTGTTATTTTTCTCGTATTACTCATCTACATTCATGTAATTTGTTGAAACCGTTGTCAATTGTACAATAGATTTGTCGAATAAACGAAGCTCTGGAAAACAAACTATCCTTCGACGTATGCTGAGAGTCGTAAGAACAAGAGTGATCAGTCCTCATCACTCCTAAGCTGCGCATAAAGTTCTTCACGCCATGCCGGTGAGATGTGCGTTATTTGAATCTGCGGTAAAACTCTCGACCGCTGGTCTTGGTTCCACTCAATTTATTGAAAAATTTGCTGAACTTTGGTTGTAAACGCCTCACACTTATCAATCTAGACCTTGATCTGTATACAAAAGTGATCTCTATCATTTTCGTAAATGACCTATAAATGAGTTCTGAACAAAAATCCGATTTCTATATGAACTCTATACAAATAGCTAGTTTCTATACGGAATCTATATTACCAAAAATGTATATGTTTTATATATGCGGATTCTGTATATTATCCATATAGAAACTACATGAAATTTTTTCACTTGGGTATTTATAAGAAAATTGTTAATAACTTTCTTCTTGCATAACTTTGCGACATTCTACCATCGAAATTTGAATTCAGTAATCAAAATACATCCAAATCGCCTCGTTTTATCCGGGGAAACCGAATAGCCTACGGCAACCCCTTCAGCCACACCACCAATAAGGAGGCACGATCTGCAAAGAGTGTGACAGAAAGACAAAAAGATGAAAATTAAATCTCTCAAACCACACAACTCCATGTTTTTTCAAGTGCTAACGGCGACGTTTCAAAAGTAAAAATAACATTTGGTCTCCTCCCAATATCCTTGTGAGAAAATCACGGCCTACAAATACTTCACGAATCTCCATCTCCATCCATTTGCTCCCAACCACCACCGCAAGATCAGTCCTCCTACAGACATCCCAATACATCAATCCAAACATCAAACTCTCCACATCTCCGCGATCAATCAAAACAAAAAATCCAAACCTCTCGTACCCGTCAATCGTACCAACCCCCTGCCACCCTCCGTTACCCTCATCTAGACACTTCTAAATTTTTCCCTTTGTAGACTCACAATGCAAAAGTCAAGAGGATGCAAAAATCGTAAAACTCTCATAGATACATATATCTTCATAGGAAAAATCCTCGGCACAGCCCCAATCAATCACGGCGCAGTAGTTAACAAAGCAACGCAGAGTAATACCCTACACAAAAAGGCTGAACTTCTATTGTCAAGGCTTTCAAGAGTTGCAAAAGGCAATTCGATGCCTTCTGTATACGGCCCATAGCTCGAGGGTATGCAACCCCTGCAACCTTTTTTTTCATTTATATATCTATATAGAATCGTTGAAACGAATGCCATGGCAGATTATAATGGCTTCTTAATGGGCCCCTAATGGGCGTGCGCTGCCCATTCATATCCCGTTTTCTCGTTACAGCTCTATCTCGTTAATCCGCGTCCCGTGAGATAAAAAAAAGCTCGCAGATATACTGATGGGTATTAACTTTGTGTGCGTGGGAAAAAAACCAAGCACTGGAATCGTGCCCTATCTGTGATTATTACTCATGGATATGTTAGTGAGTTTGCAGTAATCCCTTGTAATCTTGTGTTCGAGATGATGAATGAGTCAGGCATTCGTTGAACTGAGTGGGGTAACAATTGTTCAATATCCCCATTAGCTGGTTATGGGCTATTGAATCATCGGTAATATCTACTTTGTTTGGCATCACTGAGCATCGTCCATCGAACGACTATCAAATGGGTCGACTATTAATGAGGAATCACTGTTTCATTGAAGCTTTATTTCTATTGCTTGTGAGTTAAAGGTTTTTCCATTTCTGAAATTTTTCCAGCTTCCTCTTTTTTCTGGTTCTATTCGAACCTTTTCTCTTCTTCAATGCCCATGTGAATTATCCAAGTTATCTGGGTACGTTCTAAATCACTTGCAACTGAAAAATTCCAAAATTGTAAGTACCAAAGACATTTTAGACATAGTTATGCACCAAGAAATAAATTTGAATATGACTGGTACATTGCTTTTAAAGTTGAAGGGTCTTAACACCAGACTTCTAATCCAATAATCGGTGGATCGATTCCCATCACACACTAGATATTTTCACGGATATGATTTTTCGGATATTTCATTGAATTGTAAGCCTACAAAGTACCTGTTGAGTTGATTAAAACTTTTTTTAGCCGAGAAAATTGCCATGTTATCAATTTTGGAAGCTGTCGGTTGATAGTTTGAATTTGTAAAATTTACAGATCCAAATCGTAGATTTAGCAAATAAACTGCATCCGAAAATCAACAGATTCAATCTGTTCCAGGGAACAGTTTTCCATGTAGTGTTTACAGTTTGAGATTTACAGTGAAAAGATTCCAAATGGGTCATATGTTTCATGAAGGGCCCTCAATCTCAATCAATTATTGTCACGCGATCCTGGAGCCGGCACACAGAGTGTGTGACTGGTAGAACTCCAATTATCTGATGTCATTGGCACAGATTGCAATGAAATGAAAAGAGCAATGGGTTCGATATCCTTTCCTGATCAATCAGGTATCACCAAAGCACGATTCTTGTTACTCACCACTATAACTTTTCAACAATTTTCGAACTTACAGGGGGGCTCAAATAGATAGGAATTCACATTACATCCGATAAACACTACATGATGCCAATGTCTTCATCTGCTATTCCTATTCGAACTCAGGAGACTCTGGAATATCGAGGAATAAACTACTTTTTAATGCCGCAAATCCAATAACTCAAATTCCATATTATCTCTATTGTTTGTTCACCTCACATTCTAGTTACCTTCACCATAAAAATTCTTTGCTCATCATAATTTACACTAAAAAAAAAAAAAACATCCCATTTTCAGATAATGGACGGCAACACAAAGACGGAGGTGAACAATCGCAAGGAGCTAGGTGTATTCTGCGGCGAATCAGAGCAGCCTCAAACCTTCATATCAGAGACATCATTCGTCCGAGTACTCTTCCACACGGATAACTTCACCGACCAGACTTATTTCAGTTTCGATTCGCGAGCAGAGCAACAATTTGAAGTCTATCTCCGATATGGTGCCCATCCAGAACTCTATCCTAACAGACGCGGTGAAATTGTACCAGGCACTTATTGTGAACGCAGCTTCAAAGATTGCAGACTTCAGACTTGCTACGTTCAATCACCGGCGTATCCTGGAATTTATCCTAGAGCACTGCATTGCAAATATAGGCTGAATGTGAGGCAGCCTTTCATCAAGCTGTACATCGAAAATGAAGAATTTAATATTGATGGACAGAGATGTGAGAATATTATGACGTGTCCTATGAGGCCGATAAGTTCGGGAGCTGAACACTGTCCTTACGATTATATTAGGATTTACGATGGGCTGAATGAGACCGCACCCGTTATTGGCACCTTCTGTGGTAAGCATGCATTTTTACATAATGTTGAATTACATAGTTGGCTGGTAATGCGATAATTGATAAGTAATATCTTTCTATCTATATTTTTGAAAGTTGATTTGTAACAATCCAAAGGCAGGGTCAGGGTTAAACTTTGTCTAGAACTTCTGCCTATGGACTCAGATGAAATATGTCTAATTATAAATTAGATTCTATGAATAGAATGATGGCAAGTTCGGAAGAATTCGGCGTGAAAAACCTAAGTAATTGATAGAGCCACAGAAATCTACGTAACACTCAAATTTGGTGGAAGCGTGTGAAATATATGATCATCGCAATCTCACTGCATCACTGCATGAACGTTAATCGATTGAAATCATGGAATTATTTGTACTGACAACTGAGCTACGGATATCATTTCATCTTTCATCTCGTGAATTACGATTTCTTCAATTCAGTAGCAGTACACTTGCAACTTTGGAAAAAGTGTGATTCACGACGAACTTCGAGGAAAGATGTTGGAATTTGAAACTTGGAATCGTCCTCAATTGTTTGAATACTAAGTTTGATTGATCTTGAACTCGATCGTAGAGGACTGAGGTCTGTGTGAATGAAAATACACAGTATGGTTGCAATTTTGATTATATTGCTACGTTTCGTCCACACAGACCTCAGTCCTCTACGATCGAGTTCAAGATCAATCAAACTTAGTATTCGAGGAAAGATTGTGAGAACTCTAAGTTCTTAATACTATCGATCATATATGATCGAACTTCTTGGAATTCATGCAAGTCCGATACTCAATACTTTGCTGCCGAGATTCTATGAGTTGAAAGAACAAAATCATCCAGAAATTTCTCAACTACTCAAGAAATACCCATACCCACCTTTTATGCGATTCAACTTAATTAAAACCGATTCTAGAGATAACTTCAAAATTCTAAGACTAGTAATTATCCGTAAAAGTTAATCACCAGCCCTGGTAGAAATGGTGAACATTCTTTGGTCAACAACTGGCCAAGTCACACTGCTACTAGCTCTAGGTGACCAGAAAAAATGATCACATTTCTAAGGGAGTTTGCTTGATTTTTTCTGATCTCCCAACCACATGAAGTGACGTACATAATACATCAGTGTTAGAATGATTTTCGCTGAGTTCTTGAGATTCAATCGATTTATCATCGTCAACTCAATGCAGACTGAGATCTTTCCATTGCGGATTCGATTACCAAAGTTTAAGCCGTCTGTTTCTATTTGTTGGAACAGAGCGATTTCATAAGCCAAAGTCATGTTGCAATCACTCACCCTGCAATATACAATATACGCAGATGTATACATTCAAGTTTCAATTTTCAATCTATAGATTCTGAGCTTCATCAGCAGTGGTTGCACGTCAAACCTGTCATCCGTAAAATTGTCGATACGCGTAACCAAGATATATATAACAGATAACATAGCGGAATTCATGCGGCGGAAATGAACACGCTCACAAATCGTTTCAATCCTCGCACTCGAATGACTCCGTGGAAAATCGCTCCCTCTATGTATACTGCAGGCTAATATTTGCAATACATCATTTCTATCGAACTCCACCATGCGTGTAATAACATTCTAGTCTCCACTACAATAACAGGCTTTGCTATCAAACGCATCAAAAATTCATTCAATCACGAAATCAATAACCTGTAGAAAAATCAACAAATTGACTGTATTTTTATACCCTTTTACAGGTATGGGAAAGTTCCCTTACAGCATAATTGGCACAGGCAGCGACCTCTACGTTGAATTCGTCTCCTCAGCGGCTGGTCCGCTTCTAAACACTGGATTTCACTTCAACGTCGGTAACTGGCCTGGCCATGTGGACACTGCCAACGCAAAGAATGGCAGCTGTGATTGGGTTCTATCCAGCGAAGGTTTAGCCGCTAAAGACGAAGGAATTTTTCTATCAGTAGCTCACTGGTACCCACCTCATACCAGCTGCACTTATCTTCTGAAAGGTCGTCCTGGAGAAGTTGCCCGACTTTACTTTCCCAGCTTCCGAGTCAACAGGATTGAGTCTCCAATAGCTCCTTACGAAGGTGACTGTGCTGAAAGTCTGACTCTGTATGACGCTGACTGGGCTGACGATGCCAGGATTATCAAGACCTTCTGCGATACCTTCAGCAAACCCATGGAGAAGCATGACTTTGTGTCCACTTCGAGTTCACTGTTTGTGAGGTTCGAAAGTAAGACTGGGAGTTACTCTGGAAGTTCGTTGTACTACTGGGCTCATTACGATTTCTTCAATGCCACGAGATTTGGAGAACCTGTACCTGGGACGGAATGTGATGAATTGTTTTCGTCGTGGAAGAGTAGACAAGGGACTATAAGGTCACCTTTGAATACTTTGTTATACAAGAGGCCGGGTGATCCACCGTCTGATCTGACCTGTACGTACAGCTTCGTGACGGATAGGAGATTGTACGCCAGGGTAATAGTCACTTTGTACTCGGTTGCCTTCAAGGAACACCCTTATGCGCCCTGTGGACACTGCTGGGACAGTCGAGCTGACAGGTTGTTCCTTTATGAGCCAATGCCCAACTCAACCGTTAGTCTTCATCACCACGATAAGCCCATACAGGTACGTCTATTACCTTTCCTGTCGTCCGAAGAGCAGTCGATCATCCAAATTGTATAGTGGTAGCATTTCCGTCAAATTCCATTCTGGTTATAAGCTTAGTTGAATTTTGGTGAATCTTTATTTGCCATATGAGTATAGATTGATCAACGTTGAGCTAATTGTATGATCTCGACTTATTATTAGACAGCGTCACGATTCGTTACGGATTCATGCCAAAGATAAGGTCTAATCGGATTCCGGCTACATCCGTTTCGAATGAATTTTGTACTGGGGACCTCACAAGTCTTTACGAACTTGATACCTAAAGTACGCCTTCTTCAAGTGAAAAAGAGATCAAGTAGCTCATCAAAGTATTTTCTGAAGGATCTCATCCACTGCGAAACTTGTATTCTGATGATGCCTTCGTGTTCTTGCATCAATAGTGCTTGTATTTGACATCTACTTATTCTCATTTCAGCATCCGGTACAGCGTGGAAGTCTAGCCGGACAAGGTCACTGCCTCTGCCGAACCGGTCGGAACGATCCACCAATCCGCATGGTCTCCCGCGGCGAACGTCTCGAGCTCAAATTCCTTGTAGATGGAGCTCACGCTGCTGCGAGCTACTTCAAACATCCTCAACCTCTATTCGAAGCCAGCTACGAGTTCGTTCATTCTCCTCTCTGTGGACCAGCAATCTTACAGCCAGCAACTGACGGCGAACTCGAATTCCCTCACTATGACGCTCTAAGCTACGTCAGTCCACCTCGTTCCATAAAGTGCATCTGGGAGCTACGAGTAAATCCGGAGCGCGATTTATGGCTCCATTTTGTCAAGACCAAGTTCGCATCCCGGAGCTGCGAAGATGGTAAACTAGAAATCTACTTACCGTCGTCTCGAGATCCATACGTCGCCATTTGCGGCGAAAACGTCAGTTCCGCCAAAGAAATGCCCATACTAACCGCAGCCCAGATAGCTCCAGCATCGGCTGATCAGACTCAACCAGGAGTCAGCATACAGTTTGTTGGTTCGATGGCCTTAGCCAAAGCAGAATTCAAAATTGCGTGGACCGAACTGTTCCACTTGCCACGCGATGCTTCTGGAAAACTTAATACAGCAAAACTTGAAGACTGCGCATTCCACTGCCCAGGAGACGCAGGTTGCATACCGGAAAGGTTACTTTGTAATGGTGTCGTAAACTGTCCAAAGCCTACACCAGCGCCATCTCATCATGGTAACTCCAGTAAACCTGTCAGTACGATTAAAATGGAACCAGACGATGAAGCTAGCGAGACTTGCGCCGGACACCTGCGCCCTCTAGCGGAGGATGGAGATGGAGCAGAGTCATCTCCAGGGATTATCAATCTCGCGGACTTATTGAACACTGGCGGATGGACGGGTACTGGTCTTGCAGCTGCCTTAGCCTTAGTTTTGGGCACTTTTTGCCTGATATGTGTCTGCAGGTGCTGCCGAAAAGGAAGACCAGCGCATAGGCATCATCTTCACGGTGACGTGGGTTACTAGGGAAGGCAGTCCGCGCGTCCGGCTCCGGGCAGCGCGGCGACCTCGACTAACGCGAGTTTTGGTAGCAGCTGGCATCACCAGCAGCACTCGCGGGTGCCCGAGGTTTACTTTTGACTCCAGTGCGCGAATTTGGTGCTTCTTCCAAGTGCGTCAGAGCTATCGCAAATTGGGTGGGGCTATTTGAGATTGTGAAGTGTTGATTAGACCCATAGCAAGGGGATTTTGGATATTGAATTCGTAGTATAAAGACATTATTGGTTTTCACAGTTTAGTTTGTTATCTGATCGTTAAGGCCATGCCGGAGTCGCGCGCCAAAAACGCGGTTCTACTTTATGCAATGATGGTTTTTTCATCAATTCAGACGGAGGTGGTCGCAAATGACTTAGAATTGCTTCCAAACTGAGAGGATGAATGTCTCTCACTCTTGAGAAGGAATCGAAGAATCGTGAGATATTCCGATTCTGGTTTTCAGAAAGCACGTCCTTGCACCTTGGATCGAACCTTATGGAAGATAGAAACATTTGTGCTCACTGGTCCTACATTTCTGGAACAATAAAGACTTATTTGCGACGACCTCTGTCTCTATCGATGAAAAAACCATTGCGTAAAGTTGAACGGCGTTTTGCGCGAAAGTCCGACACGGACTCAACCAAGACGTTACATAGAGATCTACCGGGAACACAAAATCTTCTGCTGAAATAATGAGAATACATCCGGTTACAGTTGACGAACGATATCATGCCATTAACCCGTTGAGGTCACTACTGAGGCTCAACAGGATCCCAACAAATTCAAATGATGAGTCTTAGAGAGTGAGATACAGGTAGTGATTGCCATTCCTCGAGATTTATGCACACAAATCCACCGAGGAATAACGATTCGGTATGAAAAAAATCTGGATGGGATCTTTTGGACCCTGTGTGACAGCGGAGTCTCCTTATGTCATTTTGTATGCACAAATTTTCAGTGTAAACCCTTCAAAAATCGAACAAAAACTATGAGATTTCGTAAGGTTATGGTGAAGGAGATGTAGATTGAAAATTTGAATCAATATCTGCATAAGCATTGAGACGACTGGATGGAACTCAAAATACCCCATGTGACCTGTGCGTTATTTCTATGTATGGTCTCAACTGGTTAGTCAACTGCACAACCTGACCTAACCGAGCTTATCTGCTGTCTCCCTTGCACTCATATATTATGGTACCAAAACCCATGAGTGCAGATAGAAGATTTCGAAGCTTGGACGGTTCGGGTTGTTCCCGAGTACACTTTCGAAATGTCTTTTTTTCATCCGAAATGTTGAAATTGATGTTGTCCAGGATGAAAAAAAAAATCCGCCAAGGATTCTTGAAGAATCGAATTCTAATATGGTCACTTCACTGACTTTTGAGGTGTTGTAGATACTGAATGTAACGCCCTTTTTACCAAACTATAAAGTAGTACAGATGGCGCAACTCTCATGAGCAACGATATCTCGAAAATCGATAGGAGGAATTGATATCTCCACAAAGTCCGTAATCATGTATAATCATGCATTATTAAGAGTCAGACTCCATTATTCGCTTATCAATCGAACAAACATTATTTGCAACCCTTTATTCCAGCCGATTTTAGCATATCCGATCGCGGTGGATTGTTCTGACAAAGTAACTACTGAAGTAGATTCCTATAAAAATAGCTAAAGTAACAGTTCTTATCAAACAAACTTTGCGCTTCCATGATGTGCAAATTTTTTTGTCAGCTTAACGCAAGAGGTCATTATGGTTTCGACCTCGTGGCTCTCCAAACGAAGATTCTTATTACTTTTGCGATTGTTTTTATTTTATTTTATCTCATTTTATTGAGGAAAATCGAACGGTCACGGGGGCCCTGTACACATATGGGTATTATAAGGATTCGTTTACAATATCAAAATTATTCACTAAATGCTTTTGTTGCCGAGATCATTTAACCATCATGGCTTGGACTAAAATTCGTAGTGAATCTTGCGGTCCCAAAGTGTAAATAGGTAATGCAAGCAATAATGGGTGCATTTCCAAAGAGATTTTTCAATTATAATCTTCCTCGCAACAAGAATCATTCATTGCTCTCCCAATACAATTTTCTTATTGAGGCACATGATCCTCAATGATCATTATTCCCATGAATTCCATGGATGAACTGGTTTCACAATAAGACAGATGAATCATAGAATTTGTACATATGATACAACTTACATGAACATAATAAAGTACGCTAAGATGACGTACATACAAATACTAATAAATTATTATCAGCACAAGCCTTGCAGGCTACACATAATGATGAATTTCATTCCGCAGAGCTTGCTGGATCCGCACAAAAACCTTCATAAACAAACACAAGTTTACCATCGAGACAAGAAATATAAAACTTTGCTCGTCTATACATACGGTGATTTTGTAAATATTCGATTAGAAAAATAAGCGATAGCGAAGGAGAAGTATTCTCAAAGTTTCCAAGGAAACAGTGTATTCCCATTACCTAGTCTTTGAAAAGTTATAAATGAAAGCGGTGAATATGGGATTCACTTTGTAAATATACATAATATCTCTACTATGAACTTAAATCTACCCGACAAACGCGTTTTCTTATACGTTCCTTAGGATAATTTTTGAGTTCTTACTCCCATAAGAGGTAGAAAATACAAGCTAAAATAGTTCGATGATATTTGTAAATCTGAATTTCTTGTCCAAAACTAATGATTTGAAACTGCCAACTGAGGGATTTCCAAAACCCCTTTAATCTATTGACTGCCAAAGCCAAATGATTTATTTGTCAGAGACTTCATAGCAATTGAGATCAGAATCGAATATGTATAGATGAAGAAAACAAAAATTACTTCATTACAATAAGCTGCAGATCTCGCAGATGCCACAGGAGTATTTATTGAGATTATGTAGAGGTATAGCAGTTACATTCATATAATGATGCTTTATTATCATTGATGGCTGATGCAAAGTTTATAAAATAAAGTTCTTCGTCGAATCTGTTGAATTAGAGACTGAATTCTTTGAATTATTGTTCGTCAGGAATATGTTATTATATATCATTGTAATTTGCAACCGACTTTATTTCTATGCACTGCAAGAAATGAAACCCTCCCGTAAGGATGGCAATTAATTGATACTGTTTGGTGACTGAAATCTTGATCTCTGAGATGTACACTACGGTCAAAAGTCTCAATACACCTGGAAATCAAACTGATGATCTTCATGGTTGGATATCTCAGAACCTATTGGTCGTAGAGAGCTCTGCGTGGTCGCATTTTGTAGCTCATATCGAGCACTTTCAAATCTATTTTCTGTATTTCTCGTCCTGCGTACATAAGTATACCAAAGACACACGAGTCAGAAATAGTATATTTCGCACCGAGTTCATGAGGTTGTAGCTTGCTTCTGAGCGATCGGATTTCGGCCCGAGCCGGAGGCGAGGGTTGAAATGATCGCTCGGAAGCGGGGAACCTCATGTGCGAGGCGCGAAAGTTATTTTTCGCAATTTTGTAGGCACCCAAACATCGGAAAATTGCGAAAAACTACTTTTCTCGCGACTTTTCAGGCAAGGTACGAACGCCTGCAAATTTTGGAGAGAATGTTGGATCGCTATGAAACCAATGGCAACTTCAAGCCCATGAAGATACTCTCAAGATCCGTTTTCGAACGTCTCTCAAAGTGGTTCTGGTTCCGAGATCTAACTGATTCAGTGAGGGTGTTTGTCTCTCAAAAAATCACACAATAATCCAAGAATGATGAGAAACGGCCCATTTTGGGCCATCTGACCCTCATTTCTGCAAGAATTTGACTCAACATCGAGATAGCCATCGGAAATGAAGGCTACCAGCCTTAAACTGGGCTCTTTCTCATAATTTTTGGATAATCGTGTGATTTTTTTGAGGAGAAAGCACCCTCACTGAATCAGTTAGATCTCGGGACTAGAACCACTTTGAGAAACGTTCAAAAACGAATATTGAAGGTCTTTTCATGGGCTTGAAGATGTCATTGGTCTCATAGCGATCCAACAATCTCTCCAAAATTTGCAGGCGTTCGTACCTTCGGTGAAAAATTGAGAAAAAAAGTAATTTTTCTGACTCGTGTGTCTCTGGTATAATACGCAGGAAAAAAAAATACAGAAAATAGATTTGAAATTGCTCAGTATGAGCTACAAACTGCGCCCACGCAGAGCTCTCTACGACCAATAGGTTCTGAGAACTCCAGCTCTGAAGATCATCAGTTTGATTTCCAGGTGTATTGAGACTTTTGACCGATAGTGTAGGTCATTATTGGTGAGGATCTAAAATTTCCCTATAATATGACAAAATACCCAGTTTTAGTCATCCCTAAAAATTGTACAAAAAAATTTTTTGATGAAAAAATCAATGTTTGTCAATAAATAATATGGCTATAGTTATGTGAGTCTCCAATGTGATACACATGAACTGCAAGTGTGATATATATTTGCAAATTCTGAACCACTGGCAAACTCGATGCGATGCCACATGAAATGAAGAATAGTAGGTCACACATGTAACCGCCATTAGCCTTATGTTATTATGAATAAAAGAGATAAATAGCTTGAAATTCTATGAAGTTGTCATTAATATGAGTCTCGTTGGCTCATGAAAAATTCCTACCGTCGACATTTTGCATGCGACAGTGTAAAACCTTCAAAATATTTATAAAACAGGTTCAAGTTGAGCCATAAGCATGCATTGTGTTTGAAAATATTCTACGCTTCCACCATCACCGTAAGTAACAGCATTGAAACAATATTGCCCTTTTATAAAGCTTAAATAAAATTCAGTTCCGTTTTCTCTGAAAAATTCTGATATGTATGTTAGACGAGATTTTTTTCCATCAGCGTGAAGTTTTTTTGAGTAACAAGTTTTCAATTTTGCAACTCTCTTATTCTCTTTCTCAATGTCACAAATGATTACGATAACAGTGTTGTGGGCAAGGCTAAAAATTTGGACGAGCTCTTTTCCTTGTTCGATTTGGTAAAGTCTATCGAACCCATGGCTTAAATTATCGTCGATTGACAGTACTCGATAGGATCCGCTGTGTGTGTCAACATTACACGCTAGTATGCTGTTGTAACCGTATGAAGATAGTTCAGGAGTGGTCCAAAATCCAAACGGAGCAGGATTTTTTAAAATAAGACGACCAACTGGATCCAAAACTCGAACTTTCATGCTATCTTTCGTAGTAAAAAAGTATCCCTTTGCTGTCAAATAAAAAATATTTGTTATTACAGGTATGAGTGCGCATGCAATTTATACGTATGTAAAAGTTGAGTTGGGGTGAAACTATTACAGTTTGTGGGGAATGGATTGAATTTGATTCTCATGTAACAGGCAGGAAATTTTAACTGACGATCCATCGAATATGGTATAAAAACCAATTGAGCCTCGAGAAATGTTCAAGATTGAGAAGTTGTACTTGCTTGAATTAAGTAATTAAGTAAAATCTACCATTTTTCACACTTTCGAAAATAGTAGTTTTCAAAATTTTGTAGTCCTCCCAACTGACTCCCAAATGTTTCAGGCCATTTTCTAATTGAGTTCTTGAATCATAATAACTACTGGTTTCACATAAATCAGTCACGCGAGCTTTCAAATTCAAATTGCTTAGTAACTCAGTCGGTCTGGGATCGAATCTTGAGACTCTGAAAGGATCCTCGAGGAGTGCCAAAGATATTGATACGAAAAACCAAAATGGTGAGCTGTACCTCACACTAAATTTTTTTATCTAAAAATTTGAACGCTGAAGTAATTACAGATAACTCAAATTAAAGGTGATAATAATGAATAATTTTCCTCAAAGAACGGCTCTTGTACAGTACCCTGCAGAAAAAATGGAACACCTTTACTAAAACAGCCATCACTCCGACGCATTTGGGCCTACAACAATTTTCTAGAAAGCACTTGAAAGATGAGAAAAAAATCTATCAAATTATGGGTTTCGAAAATTTTTTGATCGAAAATACATGCCTTTCATTGACGCTCAAAATTGGAAAAATTCTCATTTCAATCAATCACCCTCCATTTTTATGCAATTCATGCTAGCGTGAAAATTCTTGCGGGATGTTGTAGCTCTTTTCAAGACCTTTAAAATCTTTTTTCTAAACGTTGCCTTACGATACGATCATTCACACCTGAGTTACAAGCGATCTCGTAGAAAGGACTTTGTACGGGTTAAGGGTAACAAAAATACGGATAATGTACGATTCTGACGTAAAATCTTCAAAATCTTATAGAATAATCGTCAGCTTCATTCCAAAGATTGGTCAAAAGGACTTCCGCCTACCTCAACTGAGAAAAATTCATGTCTCCATACTTTCAATACCCTCAACCCGTACAAAATTCTTTGTACGAGATCGCTCGTAACTCGGGTATGGAAAACAGTAGAGTAATATATAAAAAACGATTTTAAAGGTCTTGAAAAGAGCTACAACATTTCGCAAGAATTCCCACGCTAGCATGACTTGCATATGAATGGAAGGTGATTGATTGAAATGAGATTTTTTCCAATTTTGAGTTCAATCAAAGGCATGAAATTTCGATCAAAAAATTTTTTGAAACACATAGTTTGATAGATTTTTTCCTCATATTTCAAGTGCTTCTTGGAAAATTGGCGCAGACCCAAACGCGTCGGAGTGATGGCTGTTTTAGTAAGGGTATCCGTGTTCCATTTTTTCTGCAGGGTACCGTATCTCACCAGGCATAAATATCACCCAAGATTGTTGATTTGATGTTGATTCTTCTTGTGCTTGCAATCATTAGACCGGATGTGAAAAAGCTCACGAGGATTGATTCTTTTGTAGTTTCTATAGATGCATAGTAGGATTAAATGTTGTAAAACGAAAATACGTTTCGAATGACTTCATCGGTCTGTCCTACTCATTGGCGTAAGGAATGAGAGTAGGTAACTGATAGCCTCAAAGTAGCCTATGTCATGCAGAAAGGTGAATGGTGGGATGAATAAAGTCAAATAATAACCTAGACCCACAAATAAAAGATCTTTGATCAGAAAAGGTAAAAGTGCTTTCTGATATTTGTTGAGCAGCTGAACATGAATCCGAACTCAGAACAGCACCTCTGCCTAGTGGTTTTTGAGTCATGGCCATATTTATGGGTTACAAAAATACTTGTGTAAGTTTTTGTGTCTCAGGGGCAAATTTTTTACAGCAAAACTAAAGGCGAGATCCTTTCAGACATCAAATTTTGCGTCGGAAACTTTTTCTTTCAGAATTGCTGTACCTGCTAAAAAGCTAAAAAAAACCCTACATGTGCCGAAATTTCCAAAATGCGGTATCTTTGTCCTCGGCCAAAATGATGACTAGAATGATTGAAACTAAGGGCAGGATCCAATTTTGCGTCAAATTTTACGTCTGAAATATATTTTCTGAGAATTTTCAGCGATGTTCCGAAGCTGATGGTTAACGCGAGTGAAAGATCACACATTTTGGGCTCTGAAACAGGACATGGATGTATGGATGCTATGTGGTTTTCTCAGTGGTTTTTTCTCTGCCACTTATCTCTGGCTTCTAACATTTCTGAAAATTCTCAAAAAATACATTTTTGATGTAAAGTTTGACGTAAAACTCGATTCCGCCTTTGGTTTTGATCTCTAGTCACCACTTCGGTTTACAGCGAAAATACCTCGGCTAGATAATTTTAGCACATCAAGGGTTTTTCTAGCGTCTTAAGGGGTACAAAAATTTTGGAATAATGCGTTGTCGACATAAAATTTGATGGCAAATGCAATCCCGCCCTTTGATTTGCTATGGAAGGTCTCAATTTTCCTCTAAAATGCAAAATCTCATACCCAAATATTTTCAACTAGGAACATGACCGTAACTCAAAAACGGCCAAAGAAAGGTGCTGTTTTGAGTCCGGATTCATGTTTTGCAGCTCAGAATACGTCAGAAATGTCTTCGACCTTTTCTAATCAGAAATTTTTTTGTGGAGCTATGTAATAGGTATACTCGACCAACCCACGGAAACTTCCCTATGTCCAGTCACTTTGGATTGTTTTGACTTCAGATACTCCTTTCCTCATTTCTCTATACATCACAAAAAATCATCAACAGGGCACATGAGCGCAGCCAAATGGAAAATTACTCTGCACTAGCGTAGATAAATGGTCTACGAGAAATCCGACAGTGGGTAGTATTATAACACAACTGCTCATGCAGTACTTACAGCTATGTTTAGTTGATACGGGCAGCAATTGTTCCAGAATATCACCAGGTAAGCTTGCAGCTCTCAACTCATCTTTAGGAATTTTATCGAAAAAAGGCACTGGACTATCAATTTCATCTCCATTTTGATCAAAACTTTGCTTGAGATATTTCTCATATTTCCTATCTGACGTCCATTTACCTTTGTAGAATACATCAAAAGAGTAAGAGAATGGGACAATCGAATACGACGAATTCTTCGCTACTTTTTGGTACCAGTCGTGCTCTTTGCAATTTTCATTCATGTTGATCAATCGCACCGTCAAGATATCGTGATCGACTCCTTCGTCAATCCAAGGAAAAATTATTGAAGAATTGATCACGTATAAACGTAACGGAAGATGTCGAATACTGCCTGATGATTTCAGAGTCGTTGAACAGTTTAGCTGGGGATCGATGAATCTAGATTGTTGTAGATGCAAATTGCAATTTTTCGTACTCTCTGGTTCAGTTCTATCACAGAATGCGTATGCAAAGTTATCCCATTGATAAACATCGCGTCGGTAACCAAGTATAACATTCGCAATCTCATTTCGCCAGTCTCTTGTGTCAGCAAAAGGACTGATGGTAACGTAACTGCTCGTTAGTTGCAGAATCAAAAAGATCGTGACCAATGCTGAACCTGCTAAATCCGTGACCATGGCTACTCCTGAAAAATCGAGACGAATTTTTGTCATCAAGGTATCAATTTTACCACATTGAAAAATAGAATCCGTGCTCCGGATTTTTGTGTTGCATGTACGTGAAAACGAACAAATCGATATAAATTGATTTTAAATTGTGATCAATGAGTTAGTGACTTTGTCAAATGTACACGACTTTCTGACAATCTATAGATGTCTTGATTCTAGATGGACCAAAATGACCATTTCCAGCTATATTCATTCTTCTATAAAATTAAATAAGATACATGTCTTTTCACCTATTTCAATAATTTCTCGAGAAAGAAGGCTACTCAATGACTGCGTGACAACAATCACGATTTTCAATTAGTCTACCAGCAAGCCTCCGTTATAGCTAGAAATTAAAAATGACCAGGGATTTTTTCCAGGGATGGAATGATGAGGAAATTCACTTTTCAGATAATGCCACGACCAGAAGCTGAATTACATTTTCCATAAATTACTTATAATCTGAATCAAAACTACTAATAGTTTTGATCCAGAAAAGACATTTCAAAATGCTAGGTAATGCGTGATTCTCTCTATAATCATGACACTGAAAATTAAGTATTCAAATGTAGAATGGCCACCTGCATTCACAACCATATTATATTTCCTCACCAAAATTGAACCGAATCCACGAGAGATGGCTTGATTGATACGAGACTTACGAAGTAAGTCAAACTTCAAGTTCCTTGGTGAACCTTTCTGACGGTCAGATTATGACTAATTGCTCTGTGCGTCATAGGATCGAAGATTTAGAGGCTTTGCTCTATGGCCTTCAACTCAGAAATGAAAAAGAAGCCCACAAAGAGATCGATATTTCCACAGCGATCAATGGTGAGTACAAATTGTTCAAAAGAATACAATTTATCTACCTCAGCCTCGTATGTTTGCGTACCGTAAGTCTATTTGGGAAATTCAAATAAATGTCTTCGTCTGATGGAGGATGAGTTTATCTCTACTGTGCAGTAAATTGTCAACCTTATATCTCAAGGTAAGTGTAACCCCCCCCCCCCCCCATGGTGAAAAGTAGATACCTACCTCAACACATTTTTCAACGTACTGGGGCTCATTTTGAAGTTTGTCTCAAAACCTTTGAAATAAGCTGAAGTGCGTCTAATTCTGACCATTTGGAGACGAGCTGTGTTCATTTTCACCGAATTAATTTTTGAGAGTTTACAAAAGTGTGTAACCAACTTGCCCCATCATTCAAAACAATGTAAATCGAGGACCAAGTGCATGAAATCGTTTTGATCCATTTTCACTGATGTGCAACCACATTTGGAGCTTCCCGCCGCCGGTCCAAAGCACTATTTCCAACTTATTTTGACGTCATAAACACATTCTAAGTGGTAAAAAAAATCGTAACTGCACGCGTTTTCGAGATAACCATGTGGGGGCAAGTCGGGTACACACAAATTTTTGCCTCTTTACTTTCCGTATTATCTCGATATTTCGATCATAAAATTGCTCCAAATCCGAGAGTTGCAAAATTGGAAAGAGAATTTTTACGTCTTGAGACAAGCAATCGGATGCGATAAATTAATCAGACTGAAGAAATTTGGCACCGGTATTCCTGACCACAATTACCTTGGTGATTTTTTGGCTGTGCAAACACGGAAAATAGACAAATCACTTCGAATTTTCTAGGAAACACAGAAATAGTTTGGGGTCGGTTCGAACCACGTATTTTCTCATGTTTTAACATAACAAACACGGAGAAAATTTTTAGGGGAGGTCATAGAGTGCCCATTCCTAAGATCGGCATATTGGGGCAATTTGGGTACACTTATACAAGATTTTAATTCAATAGAATATTATGACGCACAAAATTATTGCCCCTTCTCTATAGGTTGCAAGAATTCCCAGAATCGATCGAATTAGACTTGTGTTTTTGATACAGGCAGCATTGCGGAAACACCATTAGCGTGCTATGATGATATTATGATCGTGGTATCATAGAAATGTATGATGATTTTCGAGGCTCACACCTCACACGATCTCTTATCACTCTGAAACTATATTCATTTGGAAACCGGATTTCTTCTATAAAAACCACTTCCCAAAGGCGATCCGATGCATCAGAACCAATAAGACAGCTGCCCAAAATACAGAAATTTTCGATTGTGCATACCAAAATACACTGCGAACTTCTTATAGTTTCATGTCAAATGTCAATGCAGATGAGACTCGCTGAATCGGACAATTGTTGGAAAAAGAAGGTATTTAAGCACTGGGCCACATATAGATTCAGAGTAACTCAAGATTTACCTCTTCTATATGAGCATGGCTGATGCATCGACCATGAACATCTCATTTTCTGCTGCATTTATTTCGCAAATCAACTCATACATCGTTTGTGAGAAACTGTCCCAACAATTAATGACACGCGACAATTATTGTTCCGCTTTTTTTTGTCATGTTTGTTTCATTTGGATCTCTTCTATCGTTCAAGATCAACACCCTTACAATGGTTACACCTATAAATTCTATTTTCGTTACGAGAATAAGTATCTCCAATTACAAAGTCAATATCACGAGCCAGGTAAACCGATCATCATAATAAATTACTCGCTTTATTTCAATATCATCTAACTGTATCAACAACCTTCCATCTACAGCAGTGAACAATATTTGTCTAAAGCCTTGTGCCAATTTGTCTGGAGACGTAACCGCACATAATCTAGACAAATATTGAATTAAATTTTTTCAAAGTTCTTTGCCCAGAATTGATGCCACGTGCTGGCGCAGAGCAACGAAAGAGCCAATCAATAAGGATTACTTTTTTTTGCATGCAATTGACTTTGTCAAGTGGACTTTCCAATACAATTCGTTTCAGGAATCCACATTCCTACGAATGCGCGGAAAACAGAAGATTTTCAATCGCCTGAAAAATAGAAGTGCAGAGAATAGCAAAAATAAGTCTTGGAGCGCAAAAAATGTCCGGGCCTTTTTTCTTACAGACCACAACATCTCACATCAAATATCAAATTTCCAGGGAATAAAGAAAATAGCATTTTGAGAAATTGATATTTTGGTGATCTCCACTCTCTTACTCGATATATTTGCCCATCACCTCGAAATCAACTCTACAAGATCGATTTTGATAGAGTTTTAAGACCTTTCGATTCGAATGCCGCAAACTGCATCTTGGTATCTTCAATGGGATTCGAGATATATGAATTTTAATGAAAAAACGTCCCAAATTTTTTGACGGAGACAACCTAAAAAGATAAATCAAAACGCATTCCAGATACCTGGAAAATTTCCACGAGGTGCCATGAGTGGTGGAAAGTTCATATTTCGTACCATAGAATTGAATGAAGAAGCTAAGGGCGTGTCCACAAATAAAGCATACGCACTGCTCACGGCTCACAGCGCATACCCACGGCTCACGTGCGCCATGCGCTACTCATAGGATTTTAGCCTGCGAGTGATATGGATTTCCCCTGTTACCGGCTGGATCCAATACAGAACTTGAGGTTAGCGATCGAGAATGGATGCCAATTTTCCGAGAAATCCATGTCACTCACACACTCGCCGGCTAAAATCCAATGAACAGCGCATGACGCACGTGCGTGGGTATGCGCTGTGAGCCGTGAGCAGTGCGTACGCTTCATCTGTGGACACACCCTAAGAAAACAATCCAAGACATGATCTTTTGTCGTACGTCTGTTTCGCGTGGAATCACTCAAATGAGAAGACGTGTACCTAATAATAATTTGATTGATTCATCTTATGTGTGTCGATTGCCCTTACAGCGACTGGCAAAAATAAAAAATGTAACCTAATAGATGAGCAATGCTAATAATTGTTAATACAGAATTCACGACCCACACAAAATATGACCATAGAAATCGATCAATCAAACCATTGCAACAGTTTCCCTCAAATTTTTGGTGAATAACTCATTATTCTGTCTATGGAAATAAATTCTCTCGTTTTTCTACGAAATGTGCTGGAACGTTCTTGGTAAAAACGCGATTCATCATCAGGGGCGTCACTTTCCCTATGGATGGTATTGATAAATCCAACACCTGGGCCGAGAATACGTATGGACATCCACACCTGGGAAATCGGGCCCGAGCGAGCAAAAATTTTGCAACTCAATATAATAAAGATCTGTCTATCGAGTTCTGTGTTTGCACATTCTGAAATTTCCGGAATTTCAAAGTCGAAATCGCACAGTTCCTGAAATTTGCCCTTATAAGAGTTAATACCTACAGAATGCAAACCTGCAGTAAAAGAGTGAACTACACTCAATCGCATGGACTCCTTTTGAAACCTTGGCCCAACCTACTCTCATCAAACTTTAGCGAGCTCTTCGAATCGTGATGAACTTTTTTTCTTTTTTTAAGCTTTCACTTTAGACCCCTGAGGCGATCCATACCTGGGAAATTGG